>CM035157.1:137613435-137946690 GCA_020205615.1 Panax quinquefolius | reverse complement strand
ATATATCAATACTCAAAGTATACTCAAAATACTCACAAGAATACGCTCGATAATATAGAGAGAGAAAACTTTAGTTTTTCGTGTGATTTTCAATTCTAACCCAAGACCCTATTTATAGAAAATACTTTTAACACCAAAGCGTAAAAATTTAATAAAATATTAATATATATTATTTTTATTCCAAAGCACACTTATTTTGCTTCAAAACCTCAGACACCAAACAGCCCACCTCACAAGACTTGCACAAAAACGTTTTTGTTATTTAAATTATTTTAAACTTCCAAAAATCAATTATTTGAGCTTCGAACTTCAATAATTCATAATAAATAGCCCTTTTATCAAAAAATTCGAATCTCATGAGTTTTTATAGAAAATTCAATTCTCTACAACTTTGCGGAAGAAAGTTTTTCCAAATTCCAAACAGAAATTGGATCAAATCCACAAACGGACAATTTTACGATCTATAATCAAATTTCAACCAAGAAATGGGGTCCACCGACATGTTTAACATGTTTTAAACATTTATTGTAACAAAAATATTCTTCCTCCTCATATACTCATATATTCCACATTCATTTGTAAAAATATCACCATTATTATATTATTAAAATAATATATTTAAATGAATTATTTTATCGAAAAAGATAAAATATTAATTTTCAACAATTGTCACTTTAAAATTTTCTCCATCTATATCCACATAAAATAAATATTGTTCTCATCATAAAAATCAATAATTAATTATTCACAAATAATATTACATAATCACAATATTAACAACCCAGCAGGTTCCAGGAAGAGGGCTTTCCAATAAGAATTTCTCCTCATCTTGTAGCAATTAATTAGGTGACCAAACCTCTCCTTAGATGAGAACTTTCAGGCATTGCCAATAATATTATTCAGATAATATGAATTATTGTTCGATAATGGAAAATATCGCGTGACAATTATTGAAACAACAATAATATAAAATATCAACGTAGCAATTATTGAATCAATAAAATAAAATATTGAACAAAGAATTACATCGTAACAATTATTGAGTAATGCCTTCTTACGAAAAAAAAAAATTATCATGCTTCATGAATAGTACTCGTGAATAGTAACTTCGTGAATAGTAACTCATGAATAAGTAACTTCGTGAATAATAACTCATGAATAAAGAACTCGTGAATAGTAACTCGTGAATGGTAATTAAAAAAAATTGAATACTTTTATTTCATAAAATTCGGGGTCTTACAATCTCTCCTCCTTATGAAATTTCGTCCCCAAATTTACGTGCATTCTGTATTTCAAAGAGTTGAGAATACCTTGCTTTCATTTCGATTCTATCTCCCTTTCATCATGATTTCTCCATCGCTTTCATCTCCCGTATTTCAAATATCATTCTAGAATACTGACTTCAAAAAACAAGGGTTAATTTAACAAATTAACATATCACCTAATATCCCGATATTATGACCGACCAACAAATAAGCTTTTAGGTAGACACAAATAAGATTTCTTTCATCTCTCCCTCCTAGTAGGACATCATATCCCTAAGCTCGATACCTAACTCCGACTCTATCAACTTGGTCGTCCCCCCGGTCAAAATAGGTCCCATTCCATCCAACCCATTCGAAGTCGCCCATCCCCCATAGGCTCGGGGATGGATACCAAATGTAACGAAAACAACTACAACTTTATTACAACAATTGTCGCAAAAAAATACAAACACACAACATTGTCATGCCAAATTGATACACGTATCGATACAAATATATACCAATCTGAAGACGTCACAATGACACCTTACATAAAGGTATAGTCAAAAACTGCTTTTAGAAATTAGAATATTTGGGAAGTGCTCAGGAAACCTTCATACATGGGAGGCCATGCTTTTAGGTTATGGTAGATATTATATGGCCACGTAATTATCCTCGTCAATCTAATAGACCCCAAAGAAAAACGAGAAGATTACTATCATATTCTTCCCAATGGTGAGTCTTCTCGACATATCATTATCTCCACTGCTCTAATTGGGTATTATACTCCAAACAAACACCAAGATTATATAGTAGTGCTTGTAAATATACTCAAAGAAGTGGATGAGCACAACCATGTCTTATGATAACACGAAGGTCAGATGTCATTAGACATCTTGTATGATAAGTGACAAAACACCTTCCAAAGTGGGTTCGCTTTCACCCTATTTAATTCACCAAAATAACTATTAAATGATGTATAAAATACAACACACTAAAGTCCTCAATAAAATTATTTCCATACTCTTTTAGAGAGAACCTCAACAACTATAGACCACCGTTATATTCTCTTGTTATCCCCGGGCCAACCCAAAATTTACACTTTTATTACCGAAAGGAATTGTGAAACAAAAGGGTGAGCACAACTAGCTCAAGAAAGAATATTATGACTAAAGATAAATAAATTATCAATAGTCTTCATCAAGAATAAATCGTAGATTTAGAACATATGGTAGATGATAAAACTTTTCAACCATAGTTGCAAATGAACGAAAGCAATCCATTAAAAGAGTCAAATAGACTATAAAGTCTATTATCTTCCACGTTAAAAGTCCACCAACAATATTTTATCCTCGTAACATCAATCAACAGCCTTTCCACAATCATATGAATAACTCATAATCATAATTGTGATTCTAAATTTCTCTTCTCATCCAGATTTAAGATAATTTTCATCACCGCCTTTACCCGAAACATCAAATATCATGGTTATACCAAATCACAGCTCATGCTCATAATCATATTAATAAATTCATCTTCGCACCATGGGCCAAAGATATTCATCAACAGCTCATCTTTACACTACAAAGCTAAAGATATTCAACAACAGTCATCTTTTCATTACGAGCCAAAGATATTCATCAATAATTCATTTTGCACCACAAAGCAAAGATATTCAACAACAAAAGTCATCTTCAGATTACGAGTAAAAAGATATTCATCAATAATTCATCTTTGCACTACAAAGCTAAGATATTCATCAACAAGTCATCTTGCACTACGAGCCAAAGATATTCATATATCAAAGAAATACATAATCATTTCGTAAGTTATATAACAATAATTATAACCATGTTGATCAATTCACCTTCAGACTTAAGCTAAAAAATATTCAATTGTAAATTCAATGGTCATGATCATACCAACCAACAATTCAACTTTTGCACCATCGCCAAAGAGAACCCTATAGTCACGATCATACCAATAATCTACCCATCTTTACACTCAAGTCAAAGAGAAATATTATCATTAGGTTATAAGAATGTTATATAAAATAATATAATCAAAACATAGTTTTAATTTCAAGAGTAAGATTCATAAATCAACGATAATTTGGTCAAAGAAGAAACCAATTTGTCGTGAATAAGACTTCGTATTCGTGACATAAGACCGTGATACGCGCATAAGAACTCTCGATACCTAAAAGATAAAGTTTCATAATAAAATTCATATCCATATTTATAACACCTTAATCCAAATGTTATAAATCACTTAGAAATCTCATAATCTAATATTATTAATATTACAATAATATTTTAATCATTTCTAAAACTTATAAACAATTTAATTAAATTGTTTACACTTTACTAATTAATGCATTTAATCATCATAAAATGCCAAACTCATAAGATTTCATCACCAATAACCAAAACCCTCATCAAAAATCTGTATATACCTCATATATGATTCTCAAGCCATAAAATCATATTTTCCAATTTTCTTACTTCACATAACATATTTAATTCATTTACTCATAACTAGAATATTTTCATGAAAAATACCAAATCAGTTCCAAAAATATTTCTTTTCTGGGATTTAGTATAACATAGTCCCATATTGAATATATATTTTTTCTAAATTTTAAAAATTCATTTACTATTTTTCATATGGCCAAAACCCACGAATATTTAAACATTTATCATAAATTATACTTTTATCCAAAAATTCTAAAATTTACACGATATACTGATATTATATAGATGTACTCCCAATAAAAATTTCATCAATTTTGGAGTTAATCACAAGGAGTTATAAATAGTTACTTTTAAAATAGTCTTTTCTCATAAAATCCATAACTCCTAATCTATACATCCAAAATCGCCATTTTTGGACACACTCTACAAAACTCATCAAAATATCATTTCAAATTTTTCCAGAATTTTTGAAGGTTCAGAAAAATTTCGAAACTAAAAACATAATAACCCTTAAAATCCCTTTACTATCCCTTACCTCAAAAGAGAAAGATTTTCGACCGAATAACGCCGAATCTAACTTGCACCAGATAGCAATACTCAAAGTATACTCAAAATACTCACAAGAATACGCCGATAATATAGAGAGAGAAAACTTTAGTTTCGTGTGATTTTCAATTCTAACCCAAGACCCTATTTATAGAAAATACTTAGTAACACCAAAGCAGTAAAATTTAATAAAATATTAATATATATTATTTTTATTCCAAAGCACACTTATTTTGCTTCAAAACCTCAGCACACCAAACAGCCCACCTCACAAGACTTGCACAAAAAACGTTTTTGTTATTTAAATTATTTTAAACTTCCAAAATCAATTATTTTGAGCTTCGTAACTTCAATAATTCATAATAAATAGCCCTTTTATCAAAAAATTGAATCTCACGAGTTTTTATAGGAAATTCAATTTCTACAACTTTGCAGAAGAAAGTTTTTCCAAATTCCAAACATAAATTGACCAAATCCACAAATGGACGATTTTACGCCTATAATCAAATTTCAAACCAAGAAATGGGGTCCACCGACATGTTTAACATGTTTTAAACATTTATTATAAATAAAAATATTCTTCCTCCTCATATACTCATATATTCCACATTCATCGTAGAAAATATCACTATTATTATATTATTAAAATAATATATTTAAATGAATTATTTTATCGTAAAAAGATAAAATATTAATTTTCAACAATTGTCACTTTAAAAATTTTCTCCATCTATATCCACATAAAATAAATATTTTTCTCATCATAAAATCAATAATTAATTATTCACAAATAATATTACATAATCACAATATTAACAACGTGCTAGCCTCAGAAAGAGGGGCTTTCCAATAAGAATTTCTCCTTATCATGCGCAAGCAATTAAGTGACCAAACCTCTCCTTAGACAGAACTTTCTAGGCATTGCCAATAATGTTATCCAATAATATTATTCAGATAATATGAATTATTGTTCGATAATGGAAAATATCGCGTACGTGACAATTATCAAACAACAATAATATAAAATATCAACGTAGCAATTATCAATCAATAAAATAAAATATCGAATAAAGAATTATCAGAATAATTATCGAGTAATGCCTTCATTAAAAAAAAATTATCATGCTTCATGAATAGTACTCGTGAATAAGAACTCGTGAATAAGAACTCATGAATAAGAATCGTGAATAAGAACTCATGAATAAGAATCGTGAATAAGAAGAACTCGTGAATAAGAATCGTGAATAGTAATTAAAAAAATTGAATACTTTTATTTCATAAAATTCGGTCTTACAAAAAGAGTCTGTGGTGTTTGACTTGGGATCCTAAGGTGTTGATATCGGACAGAATGGGAATGATTGGTGGTTCAAAATTTGAAGAAATTTTGAATGATCACGGGGATTCAACACAAGAAGACTTGTGGCTCATCCACGATCGAATGGGCGTAAGTCGAGGTGACCAACAAGGACGCCGTTGAACGGAATCAAGCGTAGATTAGATGAAGCTAAGGGAGATGGCGGAAGAATTCTTGAGCGTACTTTGGGGTATACTGAACTACACCAAGGACTACTACAGGGGATTCGCCCTTTCGATTGGCCTATGGTACTGATGCCTTAGTCCCAGTTGAAATCGGATCTCCAAGTCTTCGGGTAAGTCAAATCAAGGAAATCTACAACGACGAAGGACTGAAAGTTAACTTAGACCTGCTAGACGAAGTCAGAGAGGAAGCTTTGCTCAAATTGGTCGCTTATCAACGAAGGGTGGCCAAACATTACAACAAAGGAGTCAACTTCGAGATTCAAGTAGAGACTTCGATCTTAGAGAGCCAAAGCCTACGCCTCAAAACACTGGAAAGTTAATGTCGAACTGGGAAGGACCATATGAAGTAATCAAAGTTCCAAAGCCAGGTACTTATCGGTTAATGGCACTCGATGGTTCCGAGATCAAGAATACTTGTACGCCGGGCTTGGCGAGCTTGAAATATTTTCAATAAAGATTAAGTCGCTTTTCAAGTCCGTACATACGATTGTTCGTTATTAATAAAAGGTCATTTTTCATAATTGATCCCGGTCCTATTTTGTCCAAGGTCACTATGGTGTAAGGAGGTATGGTAGGACTCATTTGGCCATTCGATGGTAGCCCAAGGTCCTTTTGATCCTATATTGATCTTATCGTGGTGGTAAGTCAATGGTCACTATTGATCCCGGGTCCTATTTGTCCTAAGGTCACTATGGTGTAAGGAGGTATGGTAGGACTCATTTGGCCATTCGATGGTAGCCCAAGGTCCTTATGATCCTATATTGATCTTATCGTGGTGGTAAGTCAATGGTCACTATTAATCCTTATATCTTGACCCTTATATCTTGGTCCTTATATACTTGTTATACCCCGAAAGTGGTAAGCAAGATTACGATGGTGTAAGGAGGATCGTGCAAATTTGCTTCATATACGACCGCTCTCTCACTTTGATGCATCGAATGAGTATATATTACTTTATTTTGTTTAAGTGTTAAGTTCGGTTCATTCAATTCGATTAAGTTGAATCTCGTCCAGTAAAATTTAATTCACTTCATTTTTTAATCGTTATATGCCATATCCGATTCACTAGTTGGGTTCAAATTTTATTGATACTAAATTATCGACAAGAAATTAATCAAAATGTAAGTCATAATCAAGGCAGGTTGAAGATTTATCAATAATATAAAACATTCATTCATTCATGTCAATCATAAATTAATTACATGAACATAAAAAGCTTAAAGTAGTTAAATTATTACATAGAACAAAAACAGATGTATATTCAGACACCGCCTTCATCATCTGGAGTTAAGCAAATGCGGGTCCAACCGAAAAAACCGATAGCTTTTCTTTTCCTCGCCTCGCAATCTTCATACCCCTCCGAATATACCTTCATGATTTCAAAGATTAAGTTCATCCGAGTCGTAGTCCGCCTGAATCGCTTGGGAGCTCTTGATTAGGAAGAGGACCTCGCCCCTCAAGATCCTTTATTTTGTGGCGGAGCTTGTGACGTTTGGCTTTATGCCTTCGTGGTTTGTCTTGAACCTTCGCCTCAAACCTCACCAAGTCAGATGATTAAGCTTCGGCCAATCAAGAAAACTCCTCATTTTTTGCCTTTAGGAGTAAGTTTTCTTCAACCAAACCGCTGCTTCAGTCACCAAAGTTTGTCGATCGGCTTCTGACGCAGCCCAACCCATCCTCGTGGGTTCTTAACTCATCATCGATGTCTTCAAATCCATCCTAGCCCGATCTAATTCTATTTGAAGACCGTTGATGGTATGAAAAGCATCTTCACGACCGGCTCTCTCTCGGTCCAAGGTCGATTTCAACATATTTATCTCTTGTCTCATGAAATCTTCTCGGCTTTCTCCATTTATGTGTCTCTTGACGCGAGCCGTTCAAGACAAAGATTAACTCAAGATATTTTCAAAATATTCAAGTCAAATGTCCAAATATTCAAAGGAAAACAGAGATATAGAGGAAGAAGAGATTGTTATTTACCTTAGCTAAATAGCTCATCCCTCATCGAGAAGATTTCGTCAGATGATCACCGAACCGGGTGGTGGTCGCTGTTGTTCAACTAAAAAGCTCAAGAGGTCGAAGGGAAGTTGGCATGAACCCGGGCAGGGTTGAGATCCCATGACCTCAGATGGTAACTCGACCGAGGGACCGGGTCGTTCGGGGAAAGTCTCGGCCTTTCAGGAGATAAAGAGTAAATTTGCTCGGGAGGGTAGGGTCTGCGTGTATGGTTTCAGTTGTGGGAGATTTATTTGGGGTGGGTCCTTTGGGTGTTGAAGCAGAGGGAAGCAGAACTCGGATGGCTATCAGGAGTGCGTTTCCTCTTCCTGGATAGCGTCGGAATCCCTTCGTCCTGGTCACCGTCCTCTTCAATCAGATTTCTGCTGTGGGGGCACGAAGGGTGGGATGATCAAGACCGAGGCACCCCGAAGTTCTTCGGCAGTTAGAGGGGTTATTTTTGTTTTTAATTTTTTGGTCCGAAGTATATTTCTTCGATCAGGGCGATCAAGTAAACCGCCTGGTCGAGGAATGGTTCTGGGGGTTGGTTCTATTTCTGGTGTGGATTCGGGAAGGGTGACAAGAAGGGTTGATCGGGTTTTCGTGGTGGCTCTCTCTTACATCGAGGATGAAGGGTCTCTTCGTATGAGAACCTCTTCTACCGCTTCGCATTTGAAATTCATCCTTATGAATTTCGGGGTTGGTTCGACTTCGGAGTAATTTTCATTGGTATAGTCTCGCCGCTCAAGACTTCCGGGACAAAAATCTTCGAACTCCTTTATTTCTAAGGAGCTTCAATTCGATCAAAGATATCGTGATAAATCAAACAATTCTATGTTAAAATTACATATCATACAATATTTTCAAAATACATATATATGTGAAATGAGTCGTTATTTTACACTTATGGTCATATAACCATGCCCGCTTCGAGAGAGTCCGTATTTCCACTCTTCCTTAGGGAAGTTGTCGAATAGTTCCATCATTTCCACTTCCCGCTCTTCGTAAATGTCTCCAAGTCGCCAGATATCTTTTCGTCGATTGCCTACCGGAAAGAGAAGAAATCTCGTGGCCTTTGACGAAGAACCATTTCTCGTGTCATCCCCTATTGTCAAGGGTGTTCACCAAAGGAACGCCTATCAAATTTTTCTCCGGACTTTGAGAATGCTTGCTAAGGCCTTGAACCCTTCTCCTCGGATTGTATTTATTTTATAGACATAAAGGAAGAAGAAGTCCAGGGAGGCTCGACGCCCAACTTCGTGGGTGAAGGCCACGAAGGCTAGAATGTGAATGTAGGAGTTTGGCACCAATCGTGAAAACCCCACACCCGTAAACCCCAAAGAGAGTCACTATAAAGATGTGTAGGGAAAACGAACCCTTCTCCAAAGAAGGTCACCGGGACTACCATTCAACCTCAAAGCCGTTGGTACATCTTTTTTCACCGCATCGGGTACCCCGATCGTGGGTATCCGGAATGTGGAACCGAGATCGAACCTCTTTAGTTCAACCTCGATTATGATGGAAGGAGTGTTGGCATGAGAGAAGCGGTCCGCATCTCTCGTAGTATTCAGAGGGGTTTTTTGAGTTTTCGACTTAGGATTCACAATAGTTCCTTCCATGAGGATGGGGTTCGTGGAATCACCGTGATTGGTGTTACTAGTATCGGGGAACTTTGTTCAGAGTCAGGAGAAGCCATTTGTGACGATTTGCGAGAGAAGGATCGTAAAGTTTGTAAGCGCGTCGAATTTCAAATGAACAGTAAACTCACAAATTTGGTAAAGTTATCCTTTTATATCGACGACATATACGGTGTTCAAGGTTGGTACATTAAATGTTAGTGATAATTTGGAATTTGAATGGGAAGCGTCCGGTCTCAAGGTCCAGATATTTAATAGATAGGGCCTTTTAGATTTGGGCCTTCGATCTCCTTTCATCTCATTTCGTGAGCAATAACCGCACATTTCAATTACTTTTATTATTGATTTTCAAGAAAATATCATGGATTATTTTAGTTTTCTATTAAACATTCATTCAACAAAAACTAGGGGCAATGTTGGGTCATGATATTTTTTCCCATCGTAAGTATATTGGGCTTACTCTTTTAATTAATCTATTGGGCCTTTATTATTGAACCATGAAAGTTTTTGTTTCAGTTGTCCTATTATTTCCATTTTGACTTATAGACCGGCCTGGCCCAAATGGGTCGATCCTTTGGACATTTTAATATCTATTATTTTGACTTGCAATGATGAAAAAAGCATGACGGTTGACTAGAGAACCCGCCATGCATTAATGTGGATGGGATTATAACCTACTACGGTGGGAACAAATGACCAAAAAGCGTTGGATAAACTATATGCATTCGGTGGATCCCATCGATCAAAGGGGTGTCGGGGTAATAGTGGGTGGCAGATCGTAATCCGGGAAGGAGGATATAGCTTATGAGGAAGTCATCACGTAAGTATATGATGTTCTCATACACTTATTCGCTCATAATTAGATATAAACAGAAGGAGATTTATTATTCTCTCTCTCAATACATTAAGCGATATAGCCTCCATTTTGATAAACCTTGTGAACCCGTTTATTGACTCTCACGCCTGAGCTATCCCCCGACGGAACCGCCGTCAAACTTGTGATGTTTATCGTGTTTACTGTGCAGGATCAGGACGTCTTACGTGATTGGGACGCGGCAGAAGATCCTGACGTTAACATATATATATTGAAGAATTTGAATCCTCTAAACACAGTTTATTTCAAGTAGTAGTAGTATAATTTATTCAACACACAAATACTCCAATTTTGTAGCATCTCAAACGCACCTAGGTTAAAGGTTTTGTAGGAGTGGTACTACATTATATTTAACCCGAACAAAAAGTTGATACACCATTGTCCATTATTATTAAAGGTAGTGTAGACGTAGTACTGGAAGTGTTGGGTTGGTTGGTTACTCAACAACCTCATTGGACCGCTGTATCCTTAAATATCCTTAGTAGGGTCTATTTTTGTCTGTCTACCAGACTAATTAAGGTTTAGGTGGGCCAGTCACAACTAATTTGGGTTGGACAGTTAGGTTGCTTTGAGCTGATCTCATTATAACCTTTGATTCTGCTTGCTTTTCTCTCTTTTTGAAAGGAAGAGAGAGTTTGATTTGAATTAAAAGTTGTAGTTAGTGCAATTGTATATATGAGGGTGAGAAACATTTTATGGTACCGGTACTGATACTACATAGGAGGATTATGTTATGTTACACCCACACATTGTGATGCTTAATTAATTCTTTTGCTTCATATAGTATATACATTTATTAAAAACAAATATCAAGGGCATTACCATTAAAATTATACTACTTGTCATATTGGTTTTTATGGAGTACTCATCCATTAAGAACATAATTGTTGGAACCAAACAAAACCTGGCCTACTCATGATCCCTCTCCTTCACAAGCACCAAAAACTCCCTCTCTTTCGCTCTTTATTTATTTGTCCATGGAAGCTCAGTTTCATCCTTGAAGCTAGCTAGGAGGGTCCCTAGCTAGCTAGAATATCCATATATAGAATTCTCTCATTTCAAACCACCTCCCACTACTTCATATATCATCTCATCACCAATATTTAATTCTATATATATATATATATATATATATATATATATAGAATTAAATATTGGTGATCATGATTGATTATATGGCCTGTAACTAATATTGACTTCTATTTATTAGTATTTGCTTAATTTTAAGGAAATTAGAGATTGCATATATGCATTATAAATAAATGCAATGCAATGCAATGCAAAAATATTTTAGGACTAGCTAGAAAAAACCAATAAAGTACGTATAAATTAAAAATGCCAAAGTTTCATAGCATATAGAAACATATATATAATTTTATTATTTCTCATTATCTATCTAAGTATATGGGTATATATTACATTAATTGAGTAATTAAGATAAACCCAAACACAACACAACGAATGAGATAATAATTAATATCTATCTAATTTTAGCTTGCTACTATCTATCTAATTCTAACTGACTTGTAGATATATCTACTATGATAAGATCGAGTTGTACGTAATCATACATATATTGTAAGTGATATGATCATTCTGGGAATTAAACAAGTAGTTGGTTTGCATCTGTCAAAAATAAATCTAAATATCCATAATGCATGATTTAACAACAGAGACGATCGATGGTGCTACGTGCACCATCATATATAGGATAGACAGAAAAAAATCCAAAGTATCCAGGCGATATACATTATATATGGAACTTAAAATGTCTTTCACATTACTCAATTTATACTATTAATTAAAGTTGTGAAGCTATATATTAATAATGAAGTTGAAAATTGTTAGAATTAATTTTCGGTTTTGTTACCTAATAAGAAATGTAAAAGGAAGACTGCAAATAATAAAACATTAATTAATGCAAGTTCAATGATGAAGACTGCAAATAATAAAGCATTAATTTATACTATTAATTAAAGCTGTATGAAGCTCAATGAACAATTCATTAATTAATGCAAGTTCAATGAATAATAATTTATTAACTTAGAGTATATCCAAGAGTAGTAGCAAAAAAAAAAAATTTAAAATTGAATTTTATTGACCTACGTGGCAATTTGAATTGCATTATTTGCTACTTTTATATTTTGTGTCTCATCAGTAATTTTTTCAATTCAATGAGCTTTATATAAACACGAGTGAGAATGATGGTTGTAAATTTGATGACTAAAATTAAAGAGACTATTAAAGACGAATGTGACGCACCTATTTGAGTATAGTCGAAGGAAATGTTAGAGATACTCTTAATTTGAGTTAAGTCACTCGACCAACCAAAGGAAATTAATTTAATTACATTGAGAAGAAGATAATTTCTTGACTTATTAAATATAGAAAGGTCAAGGAAGACTTGTACTGGTTCAAGATTGTAGTATTTCCTTTACAATTCCAGCTTCTTCTCTCCTCCGCGGGGCAGCTGAATAACTTGTTTACTTGAAGACAGATCGCTCTTTTTGCACACCATCTCTCTCCTCCTCCTTCACCTTCAATGGCGATAATCAGCCTTTTGGCGTCAGAAAAGTCTCCGAAATTAACATAAAATTTCAGGTTATTTTCTGCGTAAGTCGATCAAAGCTACTGGACAGAATCCAAGGTGCTGGAATTTCCGAATTTGAAGGAACGGAACAATCATGGTACCCTTCTCAGCTTAGCTCAGCTCAGCTCAGCTCATCCATTTCTCTCTCTCAAGTAAGGACTTGTTTACTTCTCCAATTAATGTCTTTAGTTCATTGCATCACTAATATACAAATATAGGTGGGTATAATTGATCCGTGGATACTTATTTTGTAGCTTCAGATTGTTGAAATGACAAAAACTAAAGTTTCTTCAGAATTATTAATTATACTGGGTTTTGTTAAAATTTTGTGTTTTTGTTTTTTCTTCATGTTTGCTGTCTTGACTCTTGACATCGTTGCTGGAAAGATTTGTTGAGCCTTTAAAGTTTTAATCTTTAAGTATTCGTTAATTAGGGCTAATATTACTTTTTAGTTACGAGTCCTATATAGCTCATATAGACAGGATTGCAATAACATTTTTGTTTTTATTTTCAGCTCAATAAAATTAAGTCTACTATGCTGACACCTTTTTTCTTTCTTTTCTTTTCTTTTTTAATTAAGTATTGAATGGAATGTAGCTGCTGTTTATGGAGAATGGAGGGGATTTAGGGTTTTCTTGAATTGTGTTTGAGACGATAATCTGAGTTGATATGATTTGGTTACGTGGTACCCCAGCTTGTTGAATTGATAACGTCTGTCTCTTGTACCAAAATGGTATTTGATACAGAATTCATTTCTGAAATCATTGAGGCAATTCTTGAGGTGGTAAATGCTGCCAATGAGGTCTTCATTAAGAAGGAGAATATTGCGGAACTCGCTTCCTACTTGAATAGGATTATCCCTCTCTTACAAGAGCTGAATAAGAAGAATACTGGTTATTCTGAAGCATTCAACAATATGGTTGAGATTCTTAATCGGGAGGTTAAATTATCAAAGAAACTGATTGTGGAATGCATTAAGGGAAATAGATTCTATCTCTTTGTAAACTCTCGTTCTATTGCTAAACGCATAGAGAAAATCAACAGAGAGATCAGTCATGCATTAAATCTTATCCCTCTTGCCTGGCTGGGTGTTTCATCGAATATAATTGAGGACATAAGCCAGTTGTGTGACAGTATGAGGGCCGCTGAATACAAGGCTGCTATAGCAGAAGAAAAGATTTTGGAGAGAATAGATTTAGGAATACAGGAGAGAAATGTGGATCGCTCCGATGCCTATAATTTGGTGGTTTTAATTGCAAAGGCTGTTGGAATCTCAACAGAAAGATCTGCGCTAAAGAAGGAATTTGAAGAATTCAAGAATGAAATTGAACATGCAAAGCTGAAGAAAGACCAGGCCGAAGCCATACAACTGGAGCAAATAATTGCATTGCTAGAGAGGGCTGATGCTACTTCCTCTTTCGAGGAAAAAGAAATTAAATATCTCAATAAGCGAAATTCTGTATAACAATCACTTATATACAATATAACAATCACTCTGTATACAGAGTAGATATATATCTTTAATTTTAAACTATAAATTTCCAAACATGTAATAATTTATTTATATTTTGATTTAATTGGATCATACTATTACTAGTAATACATTTCTATCAATATATGGCTACATTTGAGAAGATAAGATTATCCTTAAAAAGTAATTCCTTTTAAAAATGTACTACTATTTCTCTTTTGAGACTTGAGAGTCAAACCCCAGTTCGGCTTATGAACCCAATATTTACAACTAGCTCTGTTTGGATTGATGATATAGGTCGACTCTGTTATGAACCAACTGAAGCAAATACACGCCCACACTCTTAGAAATGGCACGGACTTCAGCAAATTCCTGATAAGCAAGTTTCTTGAAATCCCAAACATCCCTTACGCCCACAAATTGTTCGACCTTATTCCTGAACCAACTGTCTTTCTCTACAACAAATTCATTCAAGCCTACTCTTCCCATGGCCCTTACTATCACTGCTTGTCTCTCTACACCCAGATGTGCCTTCAGGGTTGCTCACCAAATGAGCACTCCTTTACCTTCCTCTTTGCCGCATGTGCCTCCCTTTCCTTTCCACACCAAGGGAAAATGCTTCACTCACGTCTTGTCAAATCGGGTTTTGAATTTCATGTTTTTGCTTCAACTGGTTTGGTTGGTGTTGGGTCATGATATTTCCCCTCCTCGGACCGAGTAAATTGGGCTTACTCATTTAATTAATCTATTCGGCCTTCATTATTGAATTTTGAAAGTCATTGGGTTTAGTCAACATATTACTTCTATTTAACCCTATAAGACCGGGTCGGTTCATTAGACTAACCCATTAGATCATTTAATATCTATTACTTTGACTTGTAATGATGAAAAAGCATGATGGTTGACTGATATTACTGCCATGTATTAATGTGGATGGGATCCCGTGTGTTGCGGTGAGAAAAACAGATGTCGAGGTAGTGGGTGAATCAGACACACCCGGCAGAACCATCGAGATCACGAGGTCGTGGTCGGAGGTAGTGGGTGGCTGATGCCAACGGCAAAGAGAGTATCCCCTATCAACCAAGTCTTCACAAACAGGTACGTTCTCATACACGTTCATATTCATATTTCACATATACACACCACTGAGGATTATTATCTCTCTCAATACACTGTAGACATTACATCCTCCGTTTGGTTAACCTTGTGAACACGATACTAACTCTCACGCTCGAAAGCTATCCCCGTGGTCCCCCACCAAGCTTGTGGTATTTATCGTGTTTATCGTGCCGAGGATCGTAGGCGTCTTATGTGATTGGGACGTTGGAGAAGATCTTGGCGTTAACTTTGGCCTAGTAAGGAGGGGGGAGTTCTAGTGTCCTCGAGTATTTTTCAATCACGCATCGTATTTGTTCTACGTCAAGTATTCATGGTGAAGAGTAGAACACCTACACTTCGAAGGGTGGCCGATGGTGTCGGTGAATCAAAGACCACGCAGTGTCCGCCAAAGATCGTTTGGGACCTCTGATAAGTGTTCACGCCAAAGACAGGCGTCAAACGTTCACTGGAGATTCTCTACCGAAGGCGGGTAAGGTGGCAAAGCTAAGTAAGCTAGTTTTCACGATGGAGAAGGGGTCTGGTCATGGTTGAAAACGAGTAGAAGGCACCTCGCCTAGAACTCGATACTGAGATGACCAAGACGCAAAGGCCTCCCGATCAGCTAAGATAGCGGATGAAGCAGATAGAAAGCTATGGAAGTACTTATGAAGCGGTGGCGAGGATATAGGTGAAAGCGAGATGGCTCGAATGGCGAGAGTTGAGGGACGAAGAGTTCGGGTTATGTTCAAATCAAGAGCGAGGGCATCGGAGTGGGAAAGAACCTGCTCATTCAGGACGAGAGTCTCGGGGCCAAACTCGAGAAAGAAGAAGATCCCGAAGCCCTACTCCTCAAAGATCGAAGAAGGCATATCACCCGTCGATTCTAAGGAACAGGTCGGAAGCGAACGAAGAGGTCGATCCAGATCGCACTCGAGAATCTACAAAGAAGGCACTTGTTGTTGCGCATTCTCACCATAATAATACGAGTTCGTAGAGACGAAGTATATCTAGAGGTCATACATCCGGAGAGTCTCACCGAGGGTACACCACCAGACGTCAGAATCGGAAAAAGTCCCTCTAAAGTTGGAGGTTCTATTGTAAGAAACCTATGCGCTTTCGAGAAGAAGGGTCACGGATAAAGAAGTATCATCTCAACCAGAAGGTGTGGAGTATCTGGTTAAAGAATTAAAGGAACTTCGAAAGCAGCTTGCCGAAGTACAAAAAACGAAAGATACTTCGGGAAGGAAGGCATCCCCATTTTCCGCGGAGATTCTAAAAGAGAAAGTTGACCCCACCAAGAAGTTGCCCCACATTGAAAGTTATGATGGATCGGGGATCTTTACGACCACTGATCCAAAGCGCTCAATCGACCGTGATGGATTATTATGATTTTAGCGATGTCGCTAAGTGTCATACTTTTGTCACAACGCCGAAAGGATGCCCGGCGGTGGATGGGGACTTTGCCCTGGATTGATTTCATCTTGGGGCGACATATGCGAGAAATTTCATGCTCGCTTCGGGAGCAAAAAAAAGACGAGGAAAACCAATGGTTCGTTGGCTCAAAGGTTGAAAGATTCAAATGAGTCTTTAGGCCAATATGTGAAGCGGTTGCCTGTGAAGCGATCGGCCAAGTGATGACTCTAAACGATCTACAAGTCATTGGATCTGTTTCAAAATGGGTTAGATTTGGTTAAATCGGAGAAGTTGGTGAAGAAGTTAATGTTTCACCACCAAGAGTCTCATTGAAGCCTTCGACAAAAGTCAAGGCTATATCGTGGTGGAGGAAGCCATGAAAATTTCAAACGTCCTTCTTCGGGACGGCTTAAGGAGAGAGAGACGGGACAAAACCGATGGGGACCGAGAAGAAGAAGAATGAAGGGAATAAAGACCACCAAGGCGGGTCAAGAAATACAACAATTGGAGCGGGGTGGAGGACGTTCATTCGCTCCCACCCGAGAGTGAATAGACGACACAAAGACTCAACATGTATATGGGTCATATCTTGGATCGATCAAGAATCAACCTATCTTCGAGCCACCTCGAGATAACATTAAGCTCGAAAAGGGAATTTCGTAAGTATTGTGATTGCCATCAAGCTTCGAGTCACGATACAAACGATCGTGTTAGTTTGAAAGATTTCATTGAAAAGAAAGGTACAGGTGGGGCTTTAGTTCAAGATGTGGTCGCAAGAACTAAATCAAAGCAGGAGACGGAGGACTGTTCCTTAAGAAATTTCAACCGATTCAAAGAAGCGTTACACAAACCTCGGATGACTGCAAGGCATGTGATAGATGTCATCATCGGGGTACCAGGCAAACTTGTTGGAAAAAAAGTTACCAAGTCACTGGATTCGATTAGTATCGGTGGCGGGTACCCTCCGGAGACCGATAGACCTTATCCGATCCGAGTAATCTCCTTTATCGACGAGGATTACCTTTCGAAAATCATCGAACCGCATTGAGGGATCATTGTGTGCCGATCTGCGTAAGTGGGTTCGATGGATACGGGCGAATGATGGTAGACAATGGGTCTTCAGAGATATTCGTATGCCCACGCTTATCGGAGGATGCACTAGATGGGCAAAAGATGGAGATAGGGCGAGGGAGGCTCCTTTCAGATTTTTTTAGTAACGATCCCCATAAGTGGTGGAACCATTGAACTAGAATCATCTTCGTGAATTACCCCTCAACAGTAGAAATTATTTGCAAATTTTATGTCATGTGCGTATAGATTCCGCTTATAATGCTATTTTGGGAAGGCCTACTTTAATTGCTTTTTGCAAGTCGTGACCTCAATTCCTCATTTCAAAATCAAATTTCCTACTACCATGGGGTTGGTGAGGTGAAAGGAGATTTGGATCCGGCGAAGGTGTTATAGAAATGTTGTGATCACTTGGGAGTGGGGGTATCGGAAGCAAAAAGGTACCGTGGCGATAGAGATCGAACCATTCATGGAGAGTAGTTCCCGAACCATTGGTCATGCCAGATGAAGAAACAGAAGAGATAGAGCTCATCCCGGGCAAAGTGAACAAGACAGTGAAAATAGGTTCGGGTCTGCCGGAACCTCTCCGGACGAACCTCGTGGAGCTCCTGCGATGCTATGTTGATATCTTCGCATGGGAACCCTCGGATACGCCGAGTAGCGAGGATATTCTTCGAGCGTCGGTTGAAGTGGACCCGTCAAAGAAACCAGTTCGACAGAAGAGGAGGATCTTTGCACACAACGAACGCCACGGATCATCGATGAAGAGATTGCAAACTGCATTGGCGGTGACTTCATTTTTGAGATCGACTACCCGCAGATGGATGGCAAATATGGTGTCGGTTCGTAAATGTAATCTAGAATGGCGAGTCCGCATCGACTATACCGATCTAAATAAAGCTTGTTCAAAGGATTTTTACCGCGCCCACATCGACCAACTCATCGATGCCACTTTGGGTATGCTTTGTTAAGTTTCATGTGTGACGCCCCAAAATAGGTATACATCACCTATCTCGAGTCACAATACATGGTACGTAAATAACTACAACTTTATTATTACAACAAAAAAAACTATGAGTTTGAATACAAATATTATCTTTCAGGACAATATCTATACTCAAATAAATCCTCATCACATTTATCGATACATTATTTTACAAAAATGGTGAGGACTACTAAACCAGAAGACCCCAAAATTTTTAAATAAAAAGGAATTTCCTTTATTTATTAATTTGAAATAGTAAGGGTTGATTTGATTAATGTTGTAAGACCCCAAAATTTTTAAATAAAAAGGAATTTCTTTTATTTATTATTTTAAAATATAGTAAGGGTTGATTTGATTAATGTGGATAGTTAAGGGTTAAATATGCAAATATTTCAAATTATAAGTGGTTATAAAATATTCATTGTTGTTTGGGAATATTCGTTTGGTCGTGGAATATTCAGATTCGGGGAATATTCGCACGACTGACGTGTGACACCGTGTGGGCCCCATAACCGAAAGCGATTGGATGAAGAAAAGCGACAAATATAAGTTGTTTTTAAATAACTGCCAGTAGTTATTTACAAGTATATCGTTGAATACCCGGTGGTTAAAACACACTAATACGCCGTTGTTGAACAAGAAGACACCAGTATTGCACCAATTATTGATTCTTACGTAAGAAGGCACTACTCAATAATGGTTACAAAGAATTATCGCTCAATATTTTATTGAGTTAATAATTCTTCCGCGTTGATATTTTATATTCGCCGTTGTTTCAATAATTGTCATTACAAGATCTTTCATTATCGGGCAATAATTCATATTATCTCGAATAATATTATTAGATAACATTATTGGCAATGTCTAGAAAGTTTCGCTCAAGGAGAGGTTTGGTCACCTAATCATGCTACCAAGAAGAAGAAATTTTTATTGAAAGCCCTCTTCCTGAACCGCCCTCGGTGTCAATATTGTGATTCTCGTAATATTATTTGTGAATAATTAATTATTGATTTATATGATGAGGAAAATATTGATTTTATGTGGATATAGATGGAGAAAATTTTAAAATGACAATTATTGAAAAATAATATTTTATCTTTTTCTCGATAAAATAATTCATTTAAATATATTATTTTAATAATATATTAACTAGTGATATTTTTACAACGTAATGTGGGATATATGAGTATCTGAGGAGGAAGAGTATTTTTGTTGCAATAAATGTTTAAAACATGTTAAACATGCTCATTGGACCCCATTTATCGATCGAAATTTGATTATAAATGTAAAATTGCCCGCTTGTGGATTTTGGTCAATTTCGATTGGAATTTGGAAAACCTTTCTTCGCAAAGTTGTAGAGAATTGAATTTCCTATAAAAAGTCATGAGATTCAATTTTCTGATGTAAGGGCTATTTATTATGAATTATTGAAGTTCAAGCTCAAATAATTAATTTTGTAAGTTTTAATTATTTATTTTATGAAAACGTTTTTATCATTTCTTTCTAGAAGGTGGCATGGGAAATGCTAGGATCTGAATTCTAAGGTTGGCGATGAATTTGATATATATATATTAATTTATTAAATTTTCGCTTTTGGTGTTCTAAGCAATTTCCTATAAATAGGTGCTTAGGTTAGAATTGAAAATCACACCGTAAATCAAGTTTTCTCTCTATATTATCGAAAGCGTATTCTTGTGAGTATTTTGAGTATACTTTGAGTATTGCTATACTAAGCACGCTCAAGTCATAGCTTTATATCCTGTTTTTTGCCTAAGATCGATCTTTCGAGGTAAGTGGATATTATTTTTTCAGAATGATATTATTTCTTCAATATCATTATATCGAAATGTTGATCCGAAGTTTTTATCAAATTTGGAACTTTTTCATGTCGGGTTACTTATTCATGGGTTACTATTCATGAGTTACTATTCATTTAGTTACTATTCATGAAGTTATTATTCACGAGTTACTATTCATGAGTACTATTCAAGTAAGCGTGAAGATGTTTTTGTGGAATTTCTATCTTTGGTGTCTGAGTTATTATTCACGATACTAAGACTATTCACGTGATACTGAGACTATTCACGATACTAGAGATTATTCAATCGAAAAATAAAATTTCTTCTTTTCGTCTAAAACATCTATTTCGATACTAACTCGATCAGATCCATGTTTTGATCATTCTTGAATTTTACACCACTATGATTATTTTTGAGGTATTTTTGGGCGTGGATAAAACCAAGTACTTAATCCTTAATCCTTAATCCTTGTCATTTTGTTTCATTGGATTCGCTTTCTTTAAAAATATTTTCATCATCCTCGCCTTAAATGATGATATTATTGAATATCTTTTGCCCAGTAGTGCAAAGATGAATGATTTTCAAGAATATCTTTGGCCTCAGTAGGCAAAAGATGAACAGTGTCGAGATTAACACGACCGATTGATTAATATCTTCGCCTCAGAAAGCAAAGATGAACAGTGTTTAAATGAATACGATTAATCGATGAATATCTTTCGCCTCAGAGTGCAAAGATGAATATTTGATTCCAGATGCATATTGATTGATGTTACAGGATAAAATATTGATGATGGATCTGTTAAATTCATAGATTATAGTAGATTTCATTCTCTACGAACTCTTCTATTAATTATTATTTCCGCGCGAATATTGATCCGAAACTTGTTGTCTCATTGTATTCTATCGATTTTTCCTCGTCAAGACTAACGATAATTTGTCAGATATTATCTTAGTCATAATATTCTTTTTGGGCTAGTTGAGCTCACCCTTTTCCTTGTTGTTCCATTTTTTCTTCTCAAGAGGCGAGAATGTAGCGAAAGTACTAGTCTGGGTATGGAATGAAGGTTCTAGAGAGTTGTTTAGTAGTCCTCACCATTTTGTAAAATAATGAATCAATAATTATGATGGGGATTTATTTTATGTGGATATTGTCCAGAAAGACAATATTATATTTAAACTCATTAAGATATATTGTCGTATTTCACACGACATTTGTATTATGAAGTCAGTAGTTTCGCTTTGTACCATGTATTGGCGACTCGTAACGGGTGTCAGTGTATACCTATTTTGGGGCGCCACAGCTTGGTATCGAGCTTTAGGATATGATCTGGCGAGATCGGGAATAGAACTAGGAGGAGAGACGAGTAAATCCTTCGCCAAGGTGTCCTACCTAAGCTTATTTGTTAGTTGGTCAAGATATAGGATATTATGTGATATATCGATTTCTTTAATTAACCCTTATTTTACGATAAAGATTTGAGAATGTCGATCGAGAATATTAACAAGGAGCAAATGAGACCGTGGAGATGCCTCAGACTCACCAACGAGGAGAACGCGCAACAGTCGGTAATGTTCTTCCGTGAACAACACCACCTTGCAGTGATGATGAACGAGGGGATGTTTAGAAGCTTTTGCAGCTCATGCAAAATCAGACGAGGAGACTCGTGTTCAAAATATGGGAGGAAATGATAGCAATTCACTGTGGTCACGTGCCAAGTTAGATTCAAAGAGTTGGGACCACTGAGTGCTGGGAAAGCGGATCCGATTAAAAGCGAGACGTGGGTCAAACAAATTACCAAGATATTCGATGTCTTGGGATGACCACGGAGGAGAACAGAAAGTTCCATTCGCCGCCTTTTATGTTCCGTGGCGAAAGGCAGACATCGTGGGAATTGTGAAGCGTACTCCATCCACCGCACTCAAAGGTATGTCATGGGGAGACGTTTCAGAAGCAGTTGAACGACAAGTACTTCCCCGAAAGTATTCATTATATGAAGGAAGTGGAGTTTATTAGACTAGAAAGCAGTAATAACACGACGCGGTGTCCCAAAGATCTGGCGAAGTTCGCGGAGTTATCCAGTTTGCACCTCATTTGGTGGAGAATGAGGAACGATGACGCGGATGTTTCGAGAGGTTTGAAACCCGACATACGCCAAGATCTCATTTCTCATAAATTTTTCTCTATTCAGGATGTTGTCAGCGTGGCTCATTGTTAGAAAGCGAGATAACGAAAGTACGCTCAACCGAGAGACCATAACCGAGATCATATCAAGATAAATAGCCATCGTAATAACGATAACCAACGGAGAAAGAAGAAGAATACGATAAAAGCAGAAACCACTCCGGTGGTAATCGTGGCCATGAAAATAGAAAAGTTTAGTCGGGAGGAGATTTTAAAAGAGGAGATTCAACAACGCACCATATGAAGACGTCGGTACAAGAAGAACTAGTTTTAAGTGGAGGAGAACGACCACCCCATTATATGTTACAAATGCGGGAAAGAGGGACATATCACCCAAACGCCCACAATAGTTTAAGGTATGCTATAATTGTGGAAAAGAAGGACATATCGCCGAGATCAGACGATATCGAAACCCAGATCCAATGAATGGTGACTCAAAAGGATGTCCCAGAGAAAAGTCAAAGTCAACGGTTCTTGGAAGAGCGTTTGTCATTGGACTTCATTAAATGCAAGGAACCCGAACGGTTAAGTTACGGTTAGTTAATTATAAATTCTTATAAGTATATACCTTACTAGATATCGGTTCTACCCATTCTTTTATCTCTTTACTTCATAGGCCAACGTTTGAACTTGACTACGAGAAATTAAACTTTGACCTATCTCGTGGAGACTCCATTAGAGAAACTTTCATTACATCCGTTGTTTAAAAATCTTGCTTGATTCAAGTCGGCACTATCACATTACCGTTAACCTTATTTATTGGGACCTCATCGCTGATCACCGAAAAATTTCGTTTATTTCGACTTCCTTACAGCAAAGACGTCATTCGCCATTTCATCATAAGGACGTGGACATTTTCAGAATGTAGCTTTCACGACGTCATTCAGCTTCCAATATTGGGATGTCAAGTCTTTTTCTTAGTCCATGTGTTAAGGATTCGAAGTCAATAAAGACACGCACGATTCTCGAATAATATTCCATTGTTATTGATTTTCCCCAATATTTAGAGAATTTTAAGAACTCACGAAGAACTTCACAAGATGTCGGATAAAGCTTATTCCTCAAAGCCGACGCCGATATTAAATTTTGTATCGACTTTCAACCCTAAGAAGAAAGTACAAAAAACTCATTTCTAAAATCTCATATCGAACGACGTGATTCTTCAAGGCTCACTTCCTATTATTGATCTTGAACTTCGTGGAGTTAAAAAATTCAACAATAGAATTTGCACTGAGCCTTTATTTTCGTGACTTCTTGTGGAATTCACCTGCTTTATCGTAGGGACGCCATATTCGACTTGTTCAAATCGAGATAATAATCCATCTTCGCTCGATATCATCACCAGGACGTAGGTGTCATTCCAAGACGCATATACCAAGATCACAATCGAGAGTAACCTAAGCCAATTATCTGCCGAAGAAGACGAAGCTTTTCGTAGGCTTAGTCAAGTTATTATTCTGAGATTCATCGAGAAGGATATTCTAATCGCTATTCCATTAACGCACGACTCAGTAGAGATACAAAATTGAACGGAGCAAGGAATGATGGGAAGAGTCAAGAACTCAAAGAGAGACTCATTTTAGCACATGTTCCGACCACGCCATCCTAAAAGTCGAACGGTAGAAATACGGACGCATCGACAAGTGGAGCATATTCAGACCATAAAGAAGATATACTCAACATACTTGCGGAACGAAAAGGATGATGTCAAGTATACGACAGAGCCAACTTTAATACGAAAAGTTAGTTCAGGCCGCTAAGCCACGCTTGCCAACACCTTGAAATGATGCGATGTTAAGAAGAAAGTACAAGAAGGAGCTTGGAAGCTTCCAAGATTATCATTGAAGAATCATTAAGCGAATACTGAATACATGTTTGAGTCCACTTTGATTTCAGGTTCTTAACGACTGATTCGAAGTACAAGATTATGATGGAGGCACACATACACGCCATTTGCAATCCATCTCAGGAGTACCAAAATGTATTATGATCTTCAACATACATTTTGGTGGAGCAATACGGATGAGAGAGATCGCAAGACAGAGTTTATATCGAGATGTTTAACTTGTACAACGTCAAAAAAGTGAAGACAAGCTAAAGGTCCTGGGGCTGGGCATTACGTAAGTATGTGGCTCACTCTTGGACGAAAGATCTTCTAATGGAAGTGGAGGTGGGCGAAGCAACATTTTAATACGGACGTGATGACTACCTCAAAGATCCAAACGTGAAGACTTCCCAAGACAAGCACGACAAAAGGCTGGATCTTCCACTTGCTTCCAATGGAAGCGGAGTTACAGATTCTTCTTGACAATCCACAAGCCTGGCCCATTTCCTGCTTATTTGAGCCACCGGTTATTTCATATACATTTATGGTGGATTTGTCATACCACACATTGGAGGAATCATGCTATGTAGGAAATGTTCCATTGAAAGCGTATCCTCTCGTGACAAACACTAAAGAGCACGCATGTCAATTTCTACCGGATCTTCCTTGTCAGAAGCTACGCCTTATCAATAATATCTGACTTAAATGCCGATTAAATAGAACTCAACATTACCAATGCTAAGTCTTCCCGCGCTTTGATCGATCAAGATTTCGGGTTATTGTTGATCGCTAGTCCCGCTTCATTCTTCAAGTACGACGTAATGTGATCGTGAGATCAAGATGGCAACTTCATAGTTTTAGATCGTGACCCAAGATCATCTATTTCAATGGGCAGCCAACGTAATTTACGATACCGCAGTGGTATACCATCCTCAAACTGATGGGCAATCGTGGAGACTACTCAAACTTCAAGATATATTAAAACTCAGGTCCTAGATTTCAAAGGAAGTCGATAAGTATCATGCCATCAGGAATTCTCATACAACAATAGTTATTAAACAAATATGTACGACATCCATTCAATCATTATATTGGACGAAAAAAATGCTCTCCAATACGTCAGATGTGGAAGCAAGGGAAGCAACATTGGCTGGGACCCGAAAGCTAAAGACGTATTTACTCACCGATCAAAAGATCCAAATGACGATCGGCTAACGTATACAATAAAGATGCACAAGATCGGACAAAAGAGTTATGCGGATTCTTCATCGAAAGGACGTGGAATTAAATAGGGATCACGACGGGACAATCGAAGTTCAAACTCATGAAGATTTATTGCTCACTATGTAGCTGGAGTTACAAGATTACCGGGGAAGAAAGAGGGAAAGCTCCAATCGCATTTATCTATCCATTTCAAATTTCGACCGAAGTAGAAATGTAGCCATGTTATAGACTCATGCTACTACTCCGAGTATGTATCTCGTGTTTATAACGTGGTTTCATATATCTGTGCATCGTAAATACGTGGGAAAGACCCAATTCCACGTATATATATAGAAAGAACCTATTCAGATAGTCCAAGACTTAACGTATGGTGAGTGCACCGTCAAGATGTTGGATAGAAGGAGCATGTCCTACGCCGCAGCGTTATACCACAAGTTAAAGTTTGTGGAGGAATCATGCCATATGAGGAAACACGACGGAGTCGAAACTAAATGAGGTATCCTCACCTTTTCGACATCAGTTATATTCAATCGAGTTAAATTTCAATCGCAAAGTTTAAAGGATGTCACCTTTCATCGAAATCAGTTATCGTTAAGGTCGAATCATATCTAAATATTCGCTTATAAAGCCTGTCATATCCTGTGTTATCAGTTCTCCACTCTGAATAATATTCACACGGAACAAGTTGTTTTTCACGAGTTAATGCTCGCGTGAATGTTTCACTTCATCGATTCGCACTGGACTGACACGATTTTTGTGCATTAATGCTCATCAAAACTGTCAATGCCGAAATCATTAAACTACATTGTATTTTCATTAGCGCATTCATATTTTCCTAATATTAATAGGATAACACGTAATTTAGAAAGTTCATTTCTATGCAGAGGTTCCCTCTATCGCGTTAAATAAGAGAAATTTTATTCAAATTGAACTGCCGCACGCTGTCACAAAATGTGATTCTACAATTATGATTAAATTGTTGAATTTTATTTTTGTTTTATCTTTTAAAAAGAATATTACGACTAAGATAATATACAACAAATTATCATTAGTCTTCAACAGGAAAAATCTAATAGTAATACAATAGACAACAAATTTTAAATCAATATTCGCAATGAAATAATAATTCATTGTAAGAGTTAAGTAGAGAATGCAAACTACTATCTTCTATGTGATGAATTTAAAAGTTCATCGCCTCATCTTTTATCCCCTCGTAACATCAATCAATATACATCCGAATCAAATATTCATCTTTGCACTATAGGCCAAAGATATTCATCACCATTGGTCATGTTCATCTAAACACTGCTCATCTTTGCACTACGCCCAAAGATATTCTTCAGAAATCATTCATCTTCAGACCACATGTGCCAAAGATATTCAATAATATCATCATTTAAGACTGAGGATGATGAAAAATATTTTTTAAAGAAACGAATCCAGTGAAACAAAATGACAAGGATTAAGGATTAAGGATTCGTACTTTGTTTTATCCATGTTTAAAAAAAATACCTCCAAAATAATCATAGTGGTGTAAAATTCAAGAATGATCAAAACATGGATACAATCAAAGCTAGTATCCAGAATAGATATTTTGGACAAAAAGAAGAAATTTTATTTTTCGTGAATAAGGTCAGATACGTGAATAAGGCCGATACGTGAATAAGAATCCGACACCAAAAGATGAAATTCCACAAAAAACATCTTCACGCTTATTTAATAAATATCGTGAATAAGAATCGTGAATAAGAACTCATGAATAGTAACTCGTGAATAAGAACTCATGAATAAGTAACCCCACATGAAAAAGTTCCAAATTTGATAAAAAGTTCCAACCAATATTTCAAAGATAATGATATCAAGAAATAATATCATTCTGAGAAGAAAATAACATCCCTTACCTCGAAAGATTAAGACTTCTAATTGAATACTCTGCATAAGGTCAATAAGGAACTTGCAACTGCCTAACAATACTCAAAGTATACTCAAAATACTCACAAGAATACGCCGATAATATAGAGAGAGAAACTTCAGCTTTAGCAGATTTTCAATTCTAACCCAAGACCCTATTTATAGAAAATGCTAGAATACCAAAGCGTAAAATTTAATAAAATATTAATATATATTATAAATTTCTTAGCCCATCTTTGAAGATCTGATATCAGCAATTAATATCACATGTTAGCCCACTTAAATGCAAAAAATGTTTTTCTTTAAAATAATAATTAAAACTTCCAAAAATCAATTATTTTGAGCTTCTAACTTCAATAATTCACAATAAATAGCCCTTTTATCGTAAAAATTCAAATCACGCGTGTTTTTATAGGAAATTCAATTTTCTACAACTTTACAGTAAGAAAGTTTTTCAAATTCCAAATGTAAATCGACCAAATCCACAAACGGGCTATTTTATGTGCTATAATCAAATTTCTACCAATAAATCAGGTCCACCAACACACAAAACATGTGTTAAAACATTTAATGCCACAAAATACTCTTCCTCCTCATATACTCATATATCCCACATTCATTGTAAAATATCATCGTTAATATATTATTAAAATAATATATTTAAATGAATTATTTAATTAGAAAAAATAAAATATTAATTTTCAACAATTGTCACATTAAAAATTTTCTCCATCTATATCCACATAAAATCAATATTTTCTCATCATATAAATCAATAATTAATTATTCATAAATAATATTATGTAATCACATTATCGATAAACTGTGCGCCTCCTGTGATAGAGGGCTTCAATAAGAATTTCTCCTCATCAACAAGCAATTAGTGACCAAACATCTCCTTGATGTAACTTTCTAGACATTGCTAATAATGTTATCTAATAATATTATTCAGATAATATGAATTATCGCTTTCGATAATGAAAAATATATCGGTAATGACAATTATCAAACAACAAAGAATATAAAATATCAACGCAAGAATTATTAACTCAATAAAATATCGAATAAAGAATTATCGTAACCATTATCGAGTAAAGGTCTTCACGTAAGAATCAATAATCGGTGCAATACCGCAGTGCATCGTGTTTTAACCACCGAGTATTTTAACAAAGATAATCTCAGAATAACTACGCCTGCTATTTTTAACCAACTTATATTTGTCGCTTTCTTCATCCAATCGCTTTCAAGCATGGGCCTACATATGGTCAATGGTCAGCATTTAATATTCTCGACAAAGCATTTAATATTCCACCACCAAACTAATATTCTCCCAACAACAATGAATATTTTATAACCACTGCTTATTTTGAAATATTTATGATTTTACCCCTAACTATCCACATTAATCACATCAACCCTTACTATTTCAAAATAATAAATAGAGAAAATTAAATTTCATTAATAATAAGTTGGGGTCTTACAACCTCCCTCCTTATGAAATTTTCGCCTCTAAATCGACGACGCATTCTGTGTTTCAAAAGGTGAGGATACCTCGCTTTCATTTCGCTTTCCAATTCCCTGTGTCATTTCTCTATATAGCATGATTCCTCCACAAAAACTTTAACTTGTGGTACGACCTTTCAAGGCAGTAGGAAATGCTCCTTCCTATCTAAGATCTTCGACAGTACCTCCTCACACGTTAAGTTTTGGCTATCTCGTCCTGGCTCTAAATCAATAACGTGGTTCGGGTCTTTCACATATTTATGAAGTATGATATACGTGAAACACATTATGAACACTAGACATACTTTGAGGTAACGCGAGTCTATAAAGCTACATTTCCTACTCTGGCCAAGAATTTGAAATGGACCAATAAATCGGATCGAGCTTTCTCTTCCCAAATCTTGTAACTCCCTTCCACGGAGCAACTCGCAACAATACATGATCCCCTACACTAAATTCCACGCCCTTTCATGAAGATCCGCATAACTCTTTTGTCGATCTTGTGCCGCTTTGTATACGTTGTATCGAATTATTTCGATCTTTTCCAGAGTCATACGCACTCAACTCTAGTCCCAACAATGTCAAGCTTCACCCACCTCGTCCCAACATACCGAGAAAGCGACACTTTCCCCATATAATGCTTCAATTGGAGCCACACCTATACTTGCTCGATAATCGTTGTCAGTAGGAGAATTTTACCAATGGTAAATACTTATCCCAACCGCCTTGAAGTTCAGGACACAGTAGTCTTAATAAATCTTCAAGAGTTTGAATAGTCCTTCGATTGTCTCGTCTGCTTCGAGGATGGTACGGTACGCCGAATCAATCGTAAACTGCGCTCCATAGCTTTTTACAAGCTAACCCAAAATCTTGAAGTGAATCTTGGGTCACGATCCAAACTATGGGATGTTGCATGCCATGCAACCTCACAATCTCATTCACGTATATACTAAAGAAGACGCTCATGAATAAGTCTCCCGTGATTCGGCAAGAAATGAGCAGACTTGGTTAATCTATCAACAATAACCCAAATAAGATTGATGCTCGAGAAACCGTAGGAAGACCCAGAATTTAAATCCATGGTAATGTGTTCCACTTCCATTTCGAATCTCAAGTAGTTGCAACGACCCTTAGGTACTAGATGTCCGCCTTTACACGCCGACAAGTTAAACACATCGAGATAAACTTTGCAATCTCTCTCTTCATATTGTTCCACCAAAATGTACGTCAAGATCACGTATACATTTTAGTACTTCCAGATGGATTGCAAATGGTGTATTGTGTGCCTCCATCATAATCTTGACTTCAAATCGTAGTCGTTAGAACACAAAGTCTAGAGTGGACTCAAGTATTCCTTCTTCATCAATTCTCGCCCTAATAGCTCCTTCAGACTTTCTTCTTCATACGCATGCGTATCGGCCTATGGCTGCTCGAGCAACCTTAACTTTTTCTATTAAATTTGGCTCTACGCAGATACTGACATCATCGCACTCGTTCTCGCAGATATGATCTTCTACTCAACGCGGCTACCTACCACGCTCGCTTTTCCGTGATGGTATCAATAGTGTGGTCGTAGTCTTCAATAGCTCGAGCCAACGTCAGCCGCCGCATGTCGAAGTTCTTTTTTGAGTGAAGAAATATTTAAGGCTTTTATGGTCCGAATATATCTCCACTTTCTCCCATATGATAAGGCTCCATATCTTTAGCGCAAAAAACGATCGGCCGCTAACTCTAGCATCACGAGTAGGATAATTCCTCTCATACTCTTTTAAGTTGTCGCGAGGCATAAAGCTATGACTTTCCCACGCTGCATGAGAACACATCCTAACCCTTTGCCCTCAAGCATCATCAGAGATAACAAATCCATCCCAACCAGATGGTATTGTTAGAACAAAGCCAAATAAGTCTCCTCTAAGCTCTCGGAAACTCTTCTCGCATTCTTCACTCCAAACGAATTTTGTATCCTTCCGAAAGTTAGCCGAAGTTAATGGAGTAGCGATTCGAGAAAACCCTTCCACGAATCTCCGATAATAACCAATTAAGCCCAAAAGCTACGTGATTTCAACCACCGACTTCATTGCTCTAACTTCAGATTGCTTCAATCTTCACGGATCAACAGATACTCCATGTTTCGACACCACGCGGCTCAAGGAATGCTACTTCTCAAGCCGTAACTCGCATTTCTTTAATTTGGCATATAGTTTGTTTTCACGAAGCCTTTCAGAGTACTAGCTTCAAATGGTGCTCATGATCTTCACGACTTTTGGAATATATAAGGATGTCATCAATAAAGACAACAACGAATCGATCCAAATATTCCTTGAATACTTGGCTCATCATATCCATGAAAGCCGCAGGAGCATTAGTCAATCCAGAAAGATACGACTAAGAATTCATAATGCCCATACCGATTTCAAGGCGCCTTTGAATATCCTCATTCTAATCTTCACCGATGATGATATCCGTAATCTAAGATCGATTTTTGAAAAGAATTGTGCTTCTCAGAATCGGGTCAAACAAGTCATCAATACGAGTAGTAGGATACCTATTCTCGATGGTGATATGGTTCAATTCTCGATAGTCAATATAAAGTCGCATACTCCCGCCTTTTCTTCTTTACAAATAAAACAGAGCACCCCAAGGAGATGTACTAGACGAATGAAACCGATGTCCAACAATTCCTTTAGTTGGACCTTTAACTCAAGTTCAATAGAGCCATTCGATATGGGGTTTTAGAAATGGGCTTTGTACTCAGTTCAAGATCAATAAAGAATTCAACTTCACGCTCGGGGTAGATCGGAAGTTCTTCTGAAATACGTCAGAAAGTCAATAACAACAGAATATTATTCAAATTTGACGTGTCTTTATTCAAATCCATAACATGGGCTAAGAAAGCTTAACATCCGCTTTTCAATAAACGAATAATTTTTATGATTAGATATGATGTTGATTGATTTTAATGGTTTAGTTGCTTGAATTGCATAACAGTTGGTTAGGAATATGAAAACTAACAACCTTATGTAAAACAATCAATTTTGGTATGATGAGTAGTTAACCAATCAATCCCTAAAATCACATCAAAAGCAAGTATCTTTAAAGAGATAAGGTCAATGTGTAAGGTAATGGTGCCAACTTCAATCAAACAAGATTTATAAACATGTGGATGTGATGAAAGTTTCTCCCAACTGAGTTTCCACAGATAGGTCAAAGTCTAATTTCTCCTGAGTCAAGTTTAAACGTTGAGCACAAGCAGGAGAGATAAATGAATGGGTAAGACCCAGATCAAGTAAGGTATAAACTTCGCAAGAATTTATAAATAGCTTTACCCATGATCACCTCGTTTGGGTTCCTCGCATGATGACCAACCACAACAAACGCTCTTCCCTAATCGCTGACTTTGACTTTTCCGGGATGTCTTTTGAGTCACCGTCCCTCATTGAACTAGGTTTCACATCGCATAATCTCGAGCGATATGTCCTTCCTTTCCACAATTATAGCATACCTTGAACTCATTCAGGACGCTTTGATCGATATGTCCTCTTTTCTTCAGTGATTTAGAATATAATACGACCGGTGGTCGTTCTCCTCCTTAGAACCCGATTCACACCAAGACCGTCGTCTTCACATGGTCGTTGTTAAATCTCCTCTTTTTAAAATCTCCTCCTGACTCGCTTCTTCTATTTTCATGGCCATGATTACCACCAGAGTGGTTACCATTTATGTCCGTCTTTTTCTTTCTCCGCTGGTTATCATTATTCTCGTTGATCGCTATCTCTCGTACGATCCTCGTTATGGTCCTCAATGACCGTATACTCGTTATCTCGCCTAATAATTGAGCCTTGTTTACAACATCTAAATAGAGAAAGTTTATGAGAAATGAGATATCGACGTACGCCGGGTTTCAAACCTCTAAGAAACATCCCGCCATACGCTCCTCATTCTCCACCAAATGAGGTGCAAACTCGATAACTCGCAAACTTTGCCTCGCATCGAGACACCGCCACGTTGTTTTGCTTTTCTAATCGATGAACTCCACTTCCTTCATACGATTTAACACTTTCGTGAAAGTATTTATCATAAATAGTTTCAAACGTTTCCCAAGACATACGCCGAAAAGCGGTGGATGAGTACGCTTCACGACTCCCACCAAAGAGTCCGCTTCGCCACGGAACATAAAGGTGGCGAATGGAACCTTCGTTCTCCGCATCCCAAGACATCGAATATCTTGGTAATTTGTTTCGACCCATGTTTCCGCCCATGATCGGATCCGCTTTCCCTTAAATTCGTGGTCCCAACTCTTTGAATCGCTTGATCGTGACAACCCGTGAATTGCTATCATTTCTCCTCAGATTTTGAACACGAAGTCTCCTCGCTCGATTTTGCATGAATCTAAAAAGCTTCTAAACATCCCCTCGCTCATCAATCTCCAAGGTGTTGTTCACAGGAGGAACATTGTCACCTGTTGACGCTCTCCTCGTTGGTGAGTACTGAGCGCTCTCCACCTGCCCTCATTTCCATTGTTAATATTCTCATCGACATTCTCAAACATCGCCATAAAACAAGGGTTAATTAAGGAAATCAATATATCACATAATATCCTTATATATCGACCAACTAAAAAATAAGCTTAGTAGGACACACTAAGTGGAGGATTTACTCGCCTCCTCCTAGTTCTATTCCCCGATCTCCGCCAGAGATCATATCCTACGCTCGATAATAACCGCGACGCCCCCAAAATAGGTATACATCACCCATTCCGAAAGTCAATCACATACGTACATGTAAACAACTACAACTTTATTATTACAACAAGAAACTCTGAGTTTGAATACAAATATTATCTTCTGACAATATCTATACTCAAATAAATCCTCATCACATTTATTGATACATTATTTAACAAAAAATGGTGAGGACTACTAAACAATCCTTTCTAAAACCTTCATTCCATACCCCGACAAGATTTTCGCTTATATTCTCGCCTCCCGAGAAGAAAAATGGAACAAAAGGAAAAGGGTGAGCTCAACTAGCCCAAGAAAGAATATTATGACTAAGATAATATACAACAAATTATCGTTAGTCTTCAACAGGAAAAATCTAATAGAATACAATAGACAACAAATTTTAAATCAATATTCATAATGAAAATAATAATTCATTAGAAGAGTTAAGTAGAGAATGCAAACTACTATCTTCATGTATGAATTTAAAAGTTCATCGCCTATCTTTTATCCCGTAACATCAATCAATATACATCCGAATCAAATATTCATCTTTGCACTACTGTGCCAAAGATATTCATCGATTGGTCATGTTCATCTAAACACTGCTCATCTTTGCACTACAACCAAAGATATTCTTCAGAAATAATTCATCTTTGCACTACGGTGCCAAAGATATTCAATAATATCATCATTTAAGACCGAGGATGATGAAAATATTTTTAAAGAAACGAATCCAGTTGAAACAAAATGACAAGGATTAAGGATTAAGGATTCGTACTTTGTTTTATCCATGTTTAAAAAAAATACCTCCAAAATAATCATAGTGGTGTAAAATTCAAGAATGATCAAAACATGGATACAATCAAAGCTAGTATCCAGAATAGATATTTTGGACAAAAAGAAGAAATTTTATTTTTCGGTGAATAGTGCCGTATACGTGAATAGTAACTCCACCAAAAGATAGAAATTCCACAAAAAAACATCTTCACGCTTCTATTTAATAGTACTCGTGAATAAGAATCGTGAATAAGAACTCATGAATAAGAACTCGTGAATAAGAACTCATGAATAGTAACCCCGATATGAAAAAGTTCCAAATTTGATAAAATGTTCCAACCAATATTTCAAAGATAATGATATTGAAGAAATAATATCATTCGAGAAGAAAATAACATCCCTTACCTCGAAAGATTAAGATTTACAAATGGAATACCGTATATAGTCTTTCAAGGGAACTTCAGATCGCCTAACAATACTCAAAGTATACTCAAAATACTCACAAGAATACGCCGATAATATAGAGAGAGAAAACTTGAGTTTCTCGTATGATTTTCAATTCTAACCCAAGACCCTATTTATAGTGAAAATACTTGTAACACCAAAGCGTAAAATTTAATAAAATATTAATATATATTATAAATTTCCTTAGCCCATCTTTGAAGATCTGATTTCAGCAATTAATATCACATGTTAGCCCACTTAAATGCAAAAAACGTTTTTCTTTAAAATAATAATTAAAACTTCCAAAAATCAATTATTTTGAGCTTCTAACTTCAATAATTCACAATAAATAGCCTTTTATCAGAAAATTCAAATCTCATGAGTTTTTATAGGAAATTCAATTTCTACAACTTTGCAGTAAGAAAGGTTTTTCAAATTCCAAACAGAAATTGACCAAATCCACAAACGGACTATTTTACGTGCTATAATCAAATTTCTAATAATAATTGTCCACCAACACACACAAAACATGTGTTAAACATTTAATGCCACAAAATACTCTTCCTCCTCATATACTCATATATCCCACATTCATTGTAAAAATATCATCGTTAATATATTATTAAAATAATATATTTAAATGAATTATTTTATCGAGAAAAAAGATAAAATATTAATTTTCAACAATTGTCACATTAAAAATTTTCTCCATCTATATCCTCATAAAATCAATATTTTCTCATCATATAAATCAATAATTAATTATTCATAAATAATATTACTGAGTAATCACATTATCGACAACCGTGCAGCCTCCTGTGATAGAGGGGGCTTCAATAAGAATTTCTCCTCATCGGCGCCGCAATTAGGTGACCAAACCTCTCCTTGTATGTAACTTTCTAGACATTGCCAATAATGTTATCTAATAATATTATTCAGATAATATGAATTATTGCTTCGATAATGAAAATATTGTGTAATGACAATTAATGAAACAACAAAGAATATAAAATATCAACGCAAAGAATTATTAACTCAATAAAATATCGAATAAAGAATTATCGTGAACCATTATTGAGTAGTGCCTTCACGTAAGAATCAATAATTGGTGCGATACCTATCGTACATCGTGTTTTAACCACCGAGTATTTTAACAAAGATAATTCAGAATAACTACGCCTAGTTATTTTTAACCAACTTATATTTGCTGCTTTTTCATCCAATCGCTTCCGTTATAGGGCCACATGGTATGTGCGTCTTCATTTAATATTCCCCGACAAAGATTTAATATTCCACGACCAAACTAATATTCCCGACAACAATGAATATTTTATAACCACTTGCTTATTTTGAAATATTTATGATTTTACCCCTAACTATCCACATTAATCACATCAACCCTTACTATTTCAAAATAATAAATAGAAAAATTAAATTTCATTAATAATAAGTTGGGGTCTTACATCATGGACGCATTCTCTGGGTATCATCAGATTTCTATGAGTAAAGAGGATATAACTAAGACGGCGCTCATTACGCATCGTTCTAAGATATGCCTACTAGAAAATGACTTTCTACCATCAATGCCGGGCCACATACCGAGGATGATGAACTACGTCTTCAGATACCAGTTGGGTAAGAATGTGGAGGTGTACGTGGATGACATGATTGTTAAAAGTATGCTGGTACATAAACATTTGGATAATTTAGAGGAATGCTTTCAGACAATTCGCCATCACAACTTGAGACTAAATCCCACTAAGTGCACCTTCGGTCTAGGGGCTGGCAAGTTTCTGGATTATCTTGTCAGTCAAAGAGGAATTGAAGCCAATCCAGAGAAGATTCAAGCGATCCCCGAGCATGAAGACTCCTCACCATTTAAAGATGTTCAACGTCCCGATGGAAGGATGCGACTTTAAGGAGGTTCATGTCCAAGCGGCTGGAGAAAGATGTTTCTTGCTTTTTGATACGTTGAAAGGGTCAAGAAGAATGCAAAGACGCTCCAATGGACTTTGAGTGTGAGGACGCTTTCGAGCATCAAGTCCTACTTATCTTCTGCGCTTTGTTGGTGAAACCCGCCTCCGCCGAGCCTTTATATTTGTACTTAGAAGCTAGTTCGTTGGTAGTAGGAACAGTGTTGGTGCGTGAAGTTGGGGGTAAGCAGCACCCGGTTTACTACGTAAGCCATGTCCTTCGAGATGCTGAAACAAGGTACCCAAACATTGAAAAGTTTGTTTTGCTTTAATAATCGCTAATGAAAAGCTTAGGCAATACTTCCTGTGGTAGATTGGTAATAATATACACAGATCAGCCTTTGAAGAAGATTATGGGCAAACCTGAGGTATCGGGGAGATTAGCTGCATGGACGATGGAATTGTCCCAATTTTTTATTGTATATCATCCCCGAACCGCCATCAAAGGACAAGCCTTGGCTGATTTTGTAGTTGAATGCTCGTTTTCTGAAGCTGATGAAGTTGTGGCGTAAGTCAAGGATCTAATGAGTAGTTGCGTTTTTCATTGAGGCGAGAGTTCGTGGACGCCAGATGCAGATGGGTCTTCTACTACGGACGTCGATGGAGCGAGGATTATTCGACGAGTCCGGAGGGATTCAACAGTGCAAAGAAAGCCATCGATTTCGGGGTTCAAAGCGAATAACAACGGGCCGAGTATGGAGGGTACTCGCAACGCCTCAAAATTAGGTATACGCCACCCATCTTGGGTCGCCACTTACATGGTACATAAATTCAAATACAACTTACTAATATAACTGCTCATGGTGGTATAATACTTACTTATATAAATCGCATATATAATATAAAGTTTGAGTTTGAATACAAATATTGTCTACTAGATATTATACAAACTCAAAAGGAGTCCTCATTACAACTATTATCACACTATTTCACGTAATAGTGAGGACTACTAATGCTATCCTCTCGACCATTACTCTGCTCCCCGACTCGTCTCAAACTATGTTCTCATTTCAAGAGAATAAAGGAAAAAAGGGTGAGCTCAACTAGCCCAAGAAGAAATATTACGACTAAGATAATGCGTAATAAATTATCATTAGCCTTCAAACAAAAGTTAAACCGATAAAATACAATAGACAACCGCTTAATCAGCAATGAATAAGCAATCCATTAAAAGAGTCAAGTAGAGAATAAAGTCTACTATCTTTTAGGTTTTAAAAGGTTTTCATCAATTTTTATCACGAGACTCAAATTTTAATAAATAAACCACCACATCTAATCATCCCCGCACTACTGGCCAAGGATTTTCATCAAATTATCAATGGTCACGACTATACCGAATCACCCCCGGTCATAATCATACCAAAAACTATCCATCATCGCATTACATGTGCCATCGAGGACTTTTTGTCACATCATTTATATCAAGTCATGATTATACCGAATGATCCTCGGTCATAATCATACTAAGTTCATCTATGCACGTAAGCCAAAGATAACATAATATAATATGAGGATGATGACAATGACATAATAATTCAATAAAACAAGTTCAAGAATTATTTAATCCATGAATTATTAACGCCCAAATTGTCAACACGACATCGCTTTGCAGAGTAAAATTCAAGAATGATCGTAAGAATATTTCCATGAAAAGATATCGATGAAACGCAAATATCAAGGATATTCTACTAATTTCATGGAGTATAAGTCAAAGTTTTAACCAACCGGGTATAATAAAGAATGGAATAACAAAAGAAATCACCATGCATGCGCAGATGATGACATAGAGTTACAAAGTTATTCCAATGTAATAATAATAATTAACTGTGTCGTGAAATTTACACCGATGTGATGATCCATGATATTCCAATAATAATAAAGATGGAACTGCATCCTGTAAAACACATGTATAGATATTCCAATAATCGATAAAGATTTTAACCAGTCCTGTAAAACACATGCATGTGATGTTCCAAATGTAATAATAATAAAATTTTAACTGTGTCCTGTGTAAAACACATGCATGTGATGTTCCAATGTAATAATAGAAGAATGTCACCAAGTATAGGTAAATCACAGACAAAAGTTATTCCAATGTAATAATAAGCAATGGAATAACATAAGGATTTCACCAAGTATAGGGTACGCCAGATACAAAGTTATGTATAGGTACGCCTTTTTTACAAAAGTTATTCCAATGTAATAATAATGAATGGAATAATGTAAGTTCTCTTCAAGAAGAAAGAATAACACCCCTCACCGTGAAAAAGAAACCTAATATGTAAGTAGAAGAAGAAGTAGTAATACTCTTCTTCTTTCTATAATTTTCTCTATAGCTTCTCTCTATAATTTCTCTCTGTAGTTTCAATGAATTCGTAAGAAAATAATGAAGGAATGAGCTTCTATTTATAGGAAAATGGAATGCATAAGAATTAATCCATGAACTATCCAGATTGATTTATTTTAACTGACGGTCCATATTTAAAGAAAAATCTTTTAAATAAAATATAATATATTCTATTTATATAAAACATTTTACTATGCAAACACTATGCAATACTATGCAAAACACTATGCAAAACACTACGCAACACTATGCATAATAAAATATAATATATTCTATTTATGTAATAACTTTAATAAAGTATTCTATTTTATATAAAGATGTTTCGCTTTTATTACGCTAATAATAATTAATAAAACAAAACGCCATTATCGCTATAATAATTCATATTATTAATCGACAATAATGGAATCAAACCGAGTGACTTCTCACATAAGCATCAATAATCAATACCGCAAAGCGCATTACGCAACCACACGACATCGCATTTTTTTTACTACCGAGTAGTTCAACAAGAATTACTCACGGTAAAACTTCCGCCGTTATTTCAATAAAATATTTTTTGTCGCTTTTCAATCCGACAATAATTTCGCTAGGGTCCACCAATGATTGAGCCATTGTATTTAATATTCCCGCTAAAAATATTCCCCACAATCTAATATAATATAACCACTGATACTTTGCAAAATTTATAAATACTACCCACAACTATAATATTATCTTAAATTCACACCATAATATTAAAAAATTATTTCAACAAAATTTAAATCTTTATCGATAAAAACTGGGGTCTCACAATCTCCTCCTTATGGAATTTTCCTCAAATTAGGGTACGACTGATATGATAAAGAGGTGAGGATACCTTCAATACCTTTATCGTTGAAAATATTAAATTCATCTTTGAAATCCGCCAAAGATATTCATTAACAATTCATCTTTGCACTACAAAGCCAAAGATATACAAATCGTAAAACCAATAATCATCGAGACTCACAATTTTAATAATAGATCAGAAACCATGAATTATCCATGCACCATCGCCAAGGATATTCGTGTTTTCAATTATTGGCCATGATTATACCCAATAATCCTGCGGTCATAATCATACCAAGTCTATCAATGCACTACTAAGCCAAAGACGACTTTTACCACATCCATGAATTAATATTTCAATATTTCATCACGAGACTCAAATTTCAATAATTAATCCATATCATCGAATCATCCCCGCACTGTGTGCCAAGGATATTCATTAAGATCACGCACCATTTAATTATCCATGCACTACTACCAAAGATAAAGATAATCATTAAGTATTCATTAAGAGCATGATTACCAAAGATAATCGTCGTCAAATTACCAATCCATCCATGCACTACTACCAAGAGATAACACGTATTCATTAATATTTCACGAGACCACAAAATTATCATGCGAACATACTACCAAAGATAAAGTGGTATTCATTAAGATCACGCACCACAAATTATCCATGCACTACTACCAAAGATAATCGTGTATTCATTAAGATTACCACCATTAAATTATCCATGACACTACTACCATAAGTCCATCTATTCACGTAAATCACGCACCACAAATTATCCAACATCTAAGATAATGTGTATCATTAAGACTCATTTCAATAATTAATCCACATCATCGAATCACTACCAAAGATAATCGTGATATTCATTAAGATCACACCACAAATTATCCATGCACTACTACCAAAGATAATTGTGTATTCATTCTATTATGATTATAATTAACCACCACAACCAAATCCAATGCATCTATGCCAAAGATAACAAATTATTCACATCCATGAATTAAATATTCATCAAGATCACGACCAATTAAATTCAATAATGACCACTATCAAAGAATAATCGTATTCATTAAGGATATCACCATAAATTATCCATGCACTACTACCAAAGATAATTGTGTATTCAATTACTAATTATGATTATACCGAACAATCCTCGGTCATAATCATACCAAGTCCATCTATGCACTACATGCCAAGCCACGTATTTGATGACTTTCAACATAATATAAGCACGAGGATAATGATATAAAGAATCAATCAAATGAGATAAAGGATAAATATTAAACATTTATAATATAATTTATCCAGATTCAAGAATATCCCCATGTTATCAATCACTTAATAATCTTATAATCTAATATCATTAATATTATAACAATATTTTAATCACTTCTTAAATTTATAAACAATTTATCTCAATTGTTTACGCTTTTACCATATAATGCATTTAATCATTCAAAATGCCATACTCATAAAATATCATCACCAATTATCAAATCCTCATCAAAAAAATATGCATATACTCTATATAGGATTTTCTAGCCATAAAATCCTATTTTCAACTTTGTTACTTCACATAACATATTTAACTCATATGTTCAGAATTAAACTATTTTCATGAAAAATACCAAATCAGTCCCAAAAATATTTCTTTTCTGGGATTTAGTATAATATAGTCCCATAATGAAAATATATTTTCTCTTAATTTTTAAAATTCATTTACTATTTTCAAAAATCAATTTCTAATTAATTCCTTAAGAAATTAGCTACCTCAAGTTTAACTCCAAAATTCCCAAATCTTGGCAGGACCTTACACATGTTAACGTGAGCTTCTAGTTTAAATTTCATGGTCATCTGAGTTATAGAACTCGTTATATAGCTTTTTCATTTAAAAACCTAAATATTGAAATAGTCATAACTTGCTCATTTTAAGTCGTAATGAGCTCATTTTTGGACAGGAGGTACTTTTATACCATATACCTTCATGTCCCAAAAGGCCAGAATTTTTCTCATAATTTAAGTGGCCGAAACAGCCCTCTAAAAATCATGGCAGTTTTTTTTTCGATTTTTACAGCTTTTGGCCTCCTTTGCTAAAATCAGTCCACACAAAAATCTACAACACCTTTTCCAGTAATTCCACTTGGATTAGTTAGGTAACTCATAGATCTAACTCTAGGACTTGACCACACTCAAAAATTCAAAATATAATAGGAGATATGGTCAATTGAATTTCATGTTACGCTTTTCACCAAAATCGATTTTCAACTCTTTGTGATTTCTAAGAAACTTTCATGTTTTCACATACTAACCAACATAACTCATCATAAAACTTACTAATACTTCATATACCCATGATTTTCATTAGTCCAATGCTTTTATTATGACTTTCATCATAAACCACGTAAAATGCATCCTTTTAGTCAAGAAATATTCGAGGGTTTAAGAAATGGGTTTTCAGATCGGGTCAATACAAAATTCGATTTCACGCCTAGGGTAGGCTAGGAAATCTTCAAGAATACGCCAAGAAATTTATTAATGATAGAAATATCATTCAAAATCATATTTCATCCAAGACTTGGATAAGACGTCACATCGATACCAATCGTGACTTCTATCCCTTAACCTAGATAAGACCTCACAATGATACCTATAAACTTGCCATCTTCATTCACGATGTCGCTTATGTAAAGTCCGCTTTCGGCAGCATTCCACACAAGGAAGTCAACAACGAAAGGATCGGGCTCTTTACTTATGGCTTGATATAACAAATGATTAACTTTAGGGTTTGGTTACTTTGAATTCAGATAACAAAGTTGGTTAGAATATGAAAGCTAACAACCTTACAAAAAGAATAATGAGTAGTTAATCAATCATTTTCAAAAATTACCTCAAAGGCAAGTATTTTCAAAGAGATAAGATCGACAGTAACGTGAAAGTGTTTATTGAAAACAACAAGATTAATAAAATGGAGGTAACGAAGGTTTCTCCCAACGAAGTTTCAATAGATAAATCAAAGTCTAATTTCTCCTGAGTCAAATTTAAACGCTGAACGCAAAGCAAAGAGAGATAAAAGAATGGGTAGAACCCAGATCTAATAAGGTATAGACTTCGCAAGAATTTATAATTAACTAACCCGTATAACTTCGCTCGAGTTACCCACTTTTGAGAAGTCACGAAAAAACGCTTCCCGAAAAACCACCGACATTTTGTTTTGTCCAGATCCTTTGGTGCCACTATCCCAAATTGGACTTCGACTTTTCACTGCACAACAAAATCGAGCTAAATGACCTTCTTCTTGAAATTTCCACTTCTATTATTCGCCATGATTACCATCAAGTGGTTACCATTCTTAGCATGATAATTTCTCCCACGATGGTTATCATTGTTCGATGGTCGCTGCCACCAAGATGATTATTATCGTGTTGTTGGTCGTTACCTTTTGTTTCGAATTAATCAACACTCTCATGTGCTTCACCGCTTATCTCAAAGATTTTCAACATCATCATTCTCAAACACCGCCACAAAACAAGGGTTAATTAACATATCAACATATTATCCCTATACTCCTCGACCGACCAATTAAATACCAAATAAATTTAGGTAGGTCATACTAGCTAAGGAATTTCTGCCTCTCCTCCTAGTTCTTATCTCACATCTTAGCTGTGATCATATCCTAAGCTCGATACCAACCGTGACGCCTCCAAAATTAGGTATACGCCACCCATCTTGGGTCGCCACTTACATGGTACATAAATTCAAATACAACTTACTAATATAACTCGTCGTGGTAATAATATTTATATAAATCGTGAGTTTGAATACAAATATTGTCTACTAGATATTATACAAACTCAAAAGGAGTCCTCATTACAACTATTATCACACTATTTCACGTAATAGTGAGGACTACTAATGCTATCCTCTCGACCATTACTCCGCTCCCCGACTCGTCCAAATATATGTTCTCATTTCAAGAGAATGTTGAAAGAAAGGGTGAGCTCAACTAGCCCAAGAAGAAATATTATGACTAAGATAATGCGTAATAAATTATCATTAGCCTTCAACAAGTTAAACCGATAAAATACAATAGACAACCCGCTTTAATCGCAATGAATAAGCAATCCATTAAAAGAGTCAAGTAGAGAATAAAGTCTACTATCTTTTAGGTTTTAAAAGGTTTTCATCAATTTTTATCACGAGACTCAAATTTTAATAAATAAACCACCACATCTAATCATCCCCGCACTACTACTGGCCAAGGATTTTCATCAAATTATCAATGGTCATGACTATACCGAATCACCCCCGGTCATAATCATACCAAAACTATCCATCATCGCATTACATTACAGCCATCGAGGACTTTTTGTCACATCATTTATATCAAGTCATGATTATACCGAATGATCCTCGGTCATAATCATACTAAGTTCATCTATGCACGTAAGCCAAAGATAACATAATATAACATGAGGATGATGACAATGACATAATAATTCAATAAAACAAGTTCAAGAATTATTTAATCCATGAATTATTAACGCCCAAATTGTCAACACGACATCGCTTTCAGAGAGTAAAATTCAAGAATGATCGTAAGAATATTTCCATGAAAAGATATCGATGAAACGCAAATATCAAGGATATTCTACTAATTTCATGGAGTATAAGTCAAAGTTTTAACCAACCGGGTATAATAAAGAATGGAATAACAAAAGAAATCACCACGCATGCAGATTGCAGACATGACAAAGTTATTCCAATGTAATAATAATAACTTAACTGTGTCGTGAAATTCACAATCACTGTGATGTTCCAATGTAATAATGATGTTCCACAACAGATAATAATAAAGATGGAACTGCATCCTGTAAAACACATGCATAGATATTCCAATGTAACGATAAAGATTTTAACCAGTCCGTGTAAAACACATGCATGTGATGTTCCAATGTAATAATAAAAAATTTTAACTGTGTCCTGTAAAACACATGCATGTGATGTTCCAATGTAATAATAGAAGAATGTCACCAAGTATAGGTAAAATCACAGATACAAAAGTTATTCCAATGTAATAATAAGCAATGGAATAACATAAGGATTTCACCAAGTATAGGTACGCCACAGATACAAAAGTTATGATAGGTATGCCACTTTTTACAAAGTTATTCCAATGTAATAATAATGAATGGAATAATGTAAGTTCTTCAAGAAGAAAGAATAACACCCCTTACCGTAAAAGAACCTAATATGTAGAAGTAAGAAGAAAATACTCTTCTTCTTTCTATAATTTTCTCTCTATAGCTTCTCTCTATAATTTTCTCTCTGTAGTTTCAATGAATTCGTAAGAAAATAATGAAGGAACGAGCTTCTATTTATAGGAAAATGGAATGCATAAGAATTAATCCATGAACTATCTGCAGATTGATTTACTTTAATCTGACGGTCCATATTTAAAGAAAAATCTTTTAAATAAAATATAATATATTCTATTTATATAAAAACATTTTACTATGCAAACACTATGCAATACTATGCAAAACACTATGCAAAACAACACTACGCAACACTATGCATAATAAAATATAATATATTCTATTTATGTAATAACTTTAATAAAGTATTCTATTTTATATAAAGATGTTTCGCTTTTATTACGTTAATAATAATTAATAAAATAAAACGTCATTATCGCTATAATAATTCATATTATTAATCGACAATAATGGAATCAAACCGAAAGTGACTTCTCACATAAAGATCAATAATCAATACCGCTGTGCTACTACGCAACCACACGACATCGTATTTTTACTACTGAAAGTAGTTCAACAAGAACTCACGGTAAAACTTCCCGTTATTTCAATAAAATATTTTTGTCGCTTTTCAATCCGACAATAATTTCGCTAGGGTCCACCAATGATTGAGTCGTTGTATTTAATATTCCCTCGCTAAACCTAATATTTCCCACCAATCTAATATAATATAACCACTGTGATACTTTGCAAAATTTATAAATACTACCCACAACTATAATATTATCTTAAATTCACACCATAATATTAAAAAATTATTTCAACAAAATTTAAATCTTTATCGATAAAACTGGGGTCTCATGGGCCTATGGTAATCGATGCTTTAGTCCCAGCTTGAAATTGGATCTCCAAGTCTTCGAAGTTAGTCAATTCAAAGATCTCTACAATGAAGAAGAATGGTCAAGGCCAATCTTAATTTGCTTTTGAAGAAGTCGAGAAATGACCTTTATCAAATTGGGTACTTATCGGTGAAGAGTGGCTAAGCATTATAATAAGGGGTAAAGCTTGCAGATTCAAGTAGGGACTTTGTCCTCGGAGAAGTCAAGCATCTACACCTCGAATCTGGAAAAGCGATGCCGAATCGGGAAGGACCGTATGAAGTCATCAAGTACCAAAGTCGGGGACTTATCGGTTGAAGGCATTAGACGGGTCAAGAATTAAAAATACTTGTGCACGCCGTAAGAAGCTTAGAAGTACTTTCAAAGAAAACGATGTCGAGACATCTAAGTCTCAGAATATTCACGCCATCATCAATAAAGTTCCCTTTTTCTCAAACAAATCTTGTCTTCGTTCTTTGATCGGTTCGGTGGTGTAAGGAGGTTGGGGGACTCACGACCATTCGATGGTAGCCTTAATGGCAGGTGGACCTTATGGGTTTGTCAGGCCCTTCGAGGTAGGCAAACGCCATCCTTAAGACGTTGTCAAGCCCTGCGTGGTAGGCAATTGTCGACATTTAGACCTTGTCAGGTCCTTCGTGGTAGGCAAGTGTCATCCTTAAGACGTTGTCAGGCCCTGCGTGGTAGGCGATTGTCGACATTTAGACCTTGTCAGGCCCTTCGTGGTAGGCAAGTGTCATCCTTAAGACGTTGTCAGGCCCTGCGTGGTAGGCAATTGTCGACATTTAGACCTTGTCAGACCCTTCGTGGTAGGCAAGTGTCATCATTTAGACTTTGTCAGGCCCTTCGTGGTAGGCAAGTGTCATCCTTAAGACGTTGTCAGGCCCTGCGTGGTAGGCAATTGTCGACATTTAGACCTTGTCAGGCCCTTCGTGGTAGGCAAACGTTGTCCTTCAGACCTTGTCAGGCCCTTCGTGGTAGACAACTGTCGTTCTTTAGACTTCGTCAGGCCCTTCGTGGTAGGCAAAGGTTATCTTTTGGTTTTGTTAGGCCTTCTGGGGTAAACAAATTCCCAATGAAGCAGATCTGTCTCACACTTCGGTAACTAATAAGTATCCCTTTACTTTATTACCTAAATTTTTTCTAAGTGTTGAGTTCGGAATGCCTCATTCCCTAACTTCATCTTATCTGTTATATGACATGCTTAGTTGTTAATTAACAATTCGAATTGAGTCCATGAAAGAGTTTGTGCATTTTTCCAGTTGAATTAATATTGAAGCATGGGTAGAAAGTAAATGCACCGAAGTCATAAGGAATGAGACCACATTTCATTAATATTTAATTTGACTAAATTTTTACACAAATCCTATAAATTAAAGAAAGTAAAATAACAGAAATTTTCACAAATATTCTTAAATAAAATCCAGGAAAGACAAGAGTATTCACTTCAGGCACCACCTTCGTCCTCGGAGTTAAGAAGATCCGGATCCAGCTGAGCAGCAGACAACTTTTCTTTACCTCGCTCTCGGAAATCTTCATACCCCTCTGAATAGACCTTCATGATTTCGGCATTAAGCTCATCCGAATCCTCAGTAGTCCGTTTGAATCTGCTTCGCATGACTCTTTGGTCAAGAGGGCCCCATCCTCAAGCTCTTTTATTTTATGACGAAGTTTGTGGCGCTTGGCCTTATGTCTTTCGCGCCTCGTCACGGGCCTTCGCCCGAAGTCTCGCAAGTTGAATCGCCAAGACCTTCGGTTGGTGAAGAAAACTCCTCATTTTTGGCCTTGAGAGTAGGTTTTTTCGACCAGTAAGCTGTTCATATCGCTTAAAACTTGTTGACTAGCCGGATTGACGCAGCCGACCCAATCCCTCCTCGTGGGCCCTTAGCTCATCGTCGACGTCTTCAGTCCATCCTAGCCCGATCTAAGTCTCTTTGAAGGTCGTCGATGGTATGAAGAAGCGTCTTCGCGATCGGCCTTTTTCTCGAGCCGTTGGTCGATTTCAAAGATGTTAATCTCTTGTCTCATGAAATCTTCCTCGGCCTCCCCATTTATGTGTTTCGGGACGAACGCTCAAGAAACGGCATTGGCCCGCATATGTTCAACAAGATTCAAATCGATTGTTGAGATATCTAAACAAGAGCGGAAAAATAGAAAATATGGAAATCGTTACTTACCTTAGCCTCGATAGCTCATCCTCATCAATGATTTCCATCCGTATGGTCATCGAACCTGATGATCATCTGCTTTGATTTAAAGCTCGAAAAAGATTGAATGGGAAATTTGCAGATTGAATTGAGGCCACGTAGTCGGGGACCCCATAGCCTCGGATGATAACTCGACCAAGGACCGGTCGTCGGGGAGGGTCTCGATCTTCGGGAGAAGGGTTGGCCGTTTGGGAGGAGTGGGGTCCCATATCTGATTTCGGAGAAGGAGATTTATTTGGAATGGGTTTCGGGGAGATGGGGCAAAAGCAGAACTTGGGTGATTGTCGGTGTACGCTTGCTTCTTCCCGGACAAACGTTGAACATTTAAATCCGCTTCACCTTCTTGGCAATTTGTATTTCTGGTGTGCACGAAGGGTGGGATGATCGAGAGTGGGGCACCCCGAGTTCTTCTTGGTCGCCGGGGTTATTTTGGTTTTAATTTCTTGGTTCGGAGGATACTTCTTCGATCGGGACGATCGAGCAAACCTCCTCGTCTTGGGGATTGGTTGGGTGATCGACTCGATTTCGGGATGGCTTCGAATAATGGTAAGAGGTGTTGATCTGGGTTTTAACGGCCCTCCTCTTCTGACGAGGACGGAGGGTCTCTTCCGGTACAGGAACCTCATTAGCTTCTAGCTCTTCTGTTCGAAATTCATCGGTGTGTATTTTAGGGTTGGCTCAAACCGGGGATAGCACGTTGGCGAGACTCTCAACGACTCAGAAGACTTCCCAGATAAAAAATCTTCAAACTCCTTTATTTCTAAGGAGCTCGGTCTGATCAAAGATACTGCACGAAACAAACATTCCTATGTTAGATTCCACATCATAAGAACATTTTCAAATATTTATATATAAAATAGACCGATACTTATATTTATGGTCATATAACCATGCCTGCTTCGAAAGAAGTCCATACTTCCACTCCTCCTTAGGAAAATTATCAAAAAGCTCCATCATCTCAACTTCCCGTTCTTCAGAAATATCTCCAAAGTCAGCAGAGATCTTTCTCGCTGCTGGCCCATTCGCAGAAAGAAGAGATTTCGGGACCTTTGACGAAGAACCACTTCGTCGTGTCATCCCCTATTACTCGAAGGAGTGTTCACCAACGAACGCCTCTCGAACTTTTCTCCCGACTTCGGAGAGTGTTTGCTGAGGGCCTTGAACCCCTTCTCTCTAGATTGGACGATCTTGTACACGGTGAAGAAGAAGTCGAGGGAAGGCTCAACGCCCAACTCATGGCAGAAAGCAACAAAGGCTAGGATGTGAATATAAGAATTTGGTACCAATTAGGTGAACCCCACGCCTGTAAACCCCAAAGATAGTCACTATGAAGACGTGTAGAGGGAAACGGACTCCCTTCTCAAGCAAGGTCACAGGGACGGCTGTCCAACCCTTTGGCCGTTGGTACATTTTCTCACCGGACCTGGGAACCCTAGCCGCGTGAGTATCCGGAATGTGGTAATGAGATCGAATCCTCTTTAACCCGGCTTCAGGTGACAATAGAGAGGAGTGTTGGCGGCGAAACGTTCAGTATTCTGTAATATTGAGAGGAGTTTGGAGATTTTGGAGGAGGATTCTTATCGGTGCTGTTCCTTTGGGATTCAAGGTCGAGGTTTCTTCATGGGGTTGGGGTTTGGTGAATCGGTGTTGATTGGTGTTACTAGGAGGGTGAACTTTGTTCGTAATCTTGAGAAGCCATTTTGACGACATTCAGTAGAGAAGGAAAGAGAGTTCGAGAGAGAAGAAAACTCAAAAGCGCTCGAATTTCGAATGGCAAGGTGTAAAAGCTGCCAAATTTGGTAAAGTTATCTTTTATCTTGTGATTTACCACAGTACAAGGCCGACACATTAAATGTTAGTAATGATTTAGAATTTGAATGAGAAAGTCCAGGTTCCGGGTCCAGATATTTATCAGCAGGCCTTTCGATTTGGGCCTCTGTTCTCCTCTCATTTCATCTCATGAACGAAGAATCGTACATTTCGATTACTTCTCACTATGGACCTTTGGTAAAATATCATGGACCATTTATAGTTTTCTATTAAACATTCCGATTCAACAAAAACTAGGGGCAATGTGGGTCATGATATTTCCCCTCATTGGGCCGAAGTAAATTGGGCTTACACTCATTTAATTAATCTATTGGCCTTCATTATTGAACCTTGAAAGTCATTAGGTTTAGTCACCATATTACTTTATTTAACCCTATAAGACCGGATTCGGTTCATTGGACTAACCCATTAGATCATTTAATATCTATTACTTTGACTTGTAATGATGAAAAACATGATGGTTGATCGCTATTATCGCCATGCATTAATGTGGATGGGATCCGGTGACTACTGGCCTTGAGAAAAACAGAGGTCGAGGTAGTGGGTGAATGTACACACTGGTAGAACCATCGGATCACGGGGCCGTGGTCGAGGTAGTGGGTGGTGTATGAACCGCAAAAGAGAGTATCCCTATCAACCAAGTCTTCACAAAATGCAGTGCGTTCTTATACACGTTCATATTCATATTTCACATATACACACCATCGAGGATTATTATCTCTCTCAATACACTGACATTACATCCTCCATTGGTTAACCTTGTGAACACGTGATATCGACTCTCACGCTCGAAGCTATCCTCTCTATCCGGTCCCGTCAAGCTTGTGGTATTTATCGTGTTTACTGTGCAGGATCAGGGCGTCTTATGTGATTGGGACGTTGGAGAAGATCTTGGCGTTAACAGTTGGCATGTATGCTAAATTGGGTTTGTTGGCATTGGCACGCCAGAAATTCAATGAGATGAAAATAAAAGATGTACCCACCTGGAATTCTTTGATTGCAGGGTATGCAAGGAATGGAAATATGGAGGGAGCGTCAGAATTGTTTGCAGCAATGCCTTCGCGGAATGTGATATCTTGGACCACAATGATATCTGGGTATTCACAAAATGGGAGATATGGAAATTCCCTGGCAATGTTTTTGGAAATGGAGAAAGAGAAAGGAGTGAGGCCGAACGCAATGACATTAGCTAGTGTTCTTCCAGCCTGCGCAAATCTTGGTGCATTAAAGGTTGGACAGAGAATTGAAGGCTATGCAAGGGTAAATGGCTACTTTAAGAATATGTTTGTATGCAATGCTATATTGGAAATGTATGCAAGATGTGGTAGAATCGATACAGCAAAACAGATATTTGATAAGATTGGTATAAATAGAGATTTGTGTTCTTGGAATACCATGATCATGGGATTATCTGTCCATGGAAAATGTGACGAGGCCCTTGATCTTTTCCACCAAATGCAAGTAAGCTGTCTCTATAATAGAATTTGGTAAATAATGAAAATGTAATTCCTGCTCAACTGACATGCTTTTACCTTTCTAAAACAGAGAGAAGGGACTGCACCTGATGATGTTACATTTGTGGGAACTCTCTTAGCATGTACTCACGGAGGGATGGTTCATAAAGGCCGTGAACTCTTTAAATTGATGGAGCAGAAGTTTTCTCTTACTCCCAAGCTAGAACACTATGGATGCATGGTTGATCTCCTAGGTCGAGCTGGAGAACTGCAAGAAGCATATAATCTTATAGAAAGTATGCCAATGAAACAAGATTCTGTGGTATGGGGAGCTCTGCTGGGCGCATGCAGTTTCCATGGCAATGTCTAGTTAGCTGAGAAAGCTGTTGAGTCTCTCTTTAAGCTTGAGCCATGGAATCCGGGAAACTATGTTATTCTGTCCAATATTTATGCTACTGCAGGCCGATGGGATGGTGTTGCTAAGCTGAGAAAGCTCATGAAGGGCAGGCAAATAACAAAGGCAGCAGGGTATAGTTTCATTGAAGAGGGAGGACAAATTCATCAGTTCATTGTAGAGGATAAATCATTTCCAAGATCTGATGAGATATACTCATTACTAGAAGAAATTTCAACAAGGATGAAGCTAAATAATGCAACTGATTTTGATATTGTGGAAGAACTATCCATAGTGGACATGACTTGATGATTTTATCATTTCAATAAATTTGGCAAATTCATATTTTTTGAACATACAAGTTATGAGTTCTGCTGCCTACTCTAGAATTTCCAATTACAAGTTTAAAGAATATGAATTCTACCTCAAACTCAAATTGCAGGTATAAAGAACCAGTAGTACATAACGCGGCAAAGTAGATATGTTGATGAACAAGGTTTTCAATTTCCATTTTTTACTGATTATAATGCACAAACATAAATAATTTCATCCCATCAACATGGAATGTGACTTGTAGGTTAGCCAATAAGAAAATAAAAACAATATCAAAGAATATTTTGTAGCAAATTTTAACATTTTCCCCATCCCCCCTTAATTATAATGCACAAACATAAATAATTTCATCCCATCAACAAGGAATGTGACTTGTTGGCTAACCAACAAGAAAATAAAAACAATATCAAAGAATATTTCATAGCAAATTGTAGCATTGTCCCCATTGATCCTGGTTTCATGCTTCCATGAATTATACCTACTGTTTGATCCTGCTACTATATTATGCTGTCTTTACTTTTGCCCTCCATCTTCCACTCCTTCCCACAAACTTCAGGATTTCATCGATTAGAATCACAGGTGCTGAGACCAAGATGGCCAGACCCCACTCATTCAGATTCAGTGGAACGATACCAAAAACATCTGCCAGGAAGGGAACATACAGTATTAAGCAATGCAGCCCAAACGAGACCGACATGGCAACAAGAAGCCAAGGGTTCCTCCATGGGGGCATTGTGAACAAACTGTTGTCTTCCGAGAGGGAATTTAGAGAATTAAACATCTCTATGGCCACCAATACAGAAAGTGATAGAGTCATTGCCTTCACTTTACCAACAGAAAAATAATCACATGGGTTGGATAAAGTAATCAAACGGCCATCACCAACAGTAAATGGAGTAACGGAGAAATTTGACCATGAGTGACACTCTCCCCAGTTGCGAAGCTGTGATAGTTCAACAAGTGTGTGCCCATCACTCACAAGATTGATACCCAGAAATGACGCCCTAGTGTACCACAATATGAAAATGCCAACAGTAGCAATCCCCACATAAGAGCCAACTACCTGCCGTTATAGTCGCACATTAGTATTTATACACATAAAGCTAGAATAAGTTATAAAGAATTTAACATTTGGTGACATTAACCTCTGGTTTTAGTGGTTATCCTCAGGTTTAAGGAAAAAGATGTACAAAGTATATAGTAGAAAGTAATATACCACTTTTTGTACTCCATGCAATTAAATCATGTTTTGGTAATTACTAATTAGAATTGTACTTGGTGAAACCTAAAGTAGTACCTAAAGTCCATAACATATAATTTTCTATGCGCAAATACCTTTACTTTCTTTTGATCTTTACTAGTCATGCATCTTGGTTATTAATCTTAGAAGAATTGCTTGAGAACAAACAATTAGCTTCAACACTAAAGTATGTGGACTGTGCTCATACTTCTGTGGAAGTCCTATTCTCATCATCAATACAAATGGGAATTAATAATTTTCCGTTACCTCCCACAATATTTTCATTGTAAAACTAAGCCATCTAAACGTAGTTCTCTCGTCTTGTTAGATCCTGATAGTCAGCTCACAAGAAGCCTAGGGTAATGGCAAATCATACATATGGGCAAAAAAAAGGAAAGATAGAAGTAGTTAATCAACACTAACCAAATAGCGAAAAAGAAGCCAAGAGTTTATGAGAGCATCATTGCTCTTTCGGGGTGGTTTCAGCATAATATCAACATCAGCAGGGTTAAATCCAAGAGCTGTTGCTGGTGGACCATCAGTGACTAAATTGACCCACAGGAGCTGCACAGGTATCATGCATTCCGGTATACCCAGTGCAGCAGTCAAGAATATGGATATAACCTCCCCAACGTTAGACGATATCATGTATCTGCACATTGAGGAATTATATAGGCATCTGATGATTGTGAAATAGAAAACACTCAAAACAGTAAAATTAGATATATACCTGATAAAAGCTTTCATGTTGTCATAAATTGAGCGACCCTCAGCAACGGCTGAAACAATGGTGCTGAAATTATCATCTGCCAGAACCATATCTGCTGCTTCTTTTGCAACCTGGAACATTGACATGGGATGGTTGATAAAAAGAAACAGGAGAGAAAAGGAAACTTAATTAATAGATGAGTGTTTTACAACTCGCAGGGAGTGGGTTTGCTAAGTACCTCTGTTCCAGTAATGCCCATGGCAATTCCAATATCAGCAAGTTTCAGCGCAGGTGCATCATTCACACCATCTCCAGTCATTGCAACAATTTCACCCATCTCTTTTAGCATTCTAACGATCTCCTGCTTGTGCCTAGGTTCAGCACGAGAGAAAACCTTTCCCCCAGGTTTTGACAAAATTTCTCTTTGTTGAGAAGCGGAAAGCGCCATGAACTCTTTACCTGTAAAACTAGCCCCTCTAAGATCGGCTCCTTCAGTAAACAATCGAATTTCCCGACAAATAGCCTCAGCAGTGGACTTATTATCTCCAGTTATCACCATAACTTTGATTCCAGCTCCTCTACAATCATCAATTGCTTTATGAACTTCATCACGAGGAGGGTCCTGTAAGTTTAGTTGTTAAATAAAACTATAAAAATCCATGTTACTAAAATGGTAAATAATGCAAATCATGAACACTTGAAAACATGGGCTCACCCTTAAACCAACAACCCCTACAAAAACTAAGTCACTTTCAATAGAGGTGTAAGAAGCTGAATCAAGTAACTTCTTGTGGGCAGGATGAGTCTCAGCATAGTAGTCTGAAAACTCTCCCAACTCATCCTTATATGCCATACCCAAGCATCGCAATCCCTTTGAACTCATCTCCAAATGTCTCAACTGCAATAATTGCCTACAAGGTTCATCAATTGGAACAATTGATCCATCTGCAAGTTGCACGTGTGAACTGCGCTCAAGTAGACTCTCAACAGCACCCTGTGGATCAAATTACCAAGATTGAAGTCAGCCATGAAAAGCATACTATGTAAGCACTGCAGAACAAATCAAAGCAAAACAAAAAACCGTGTAGAGATATTTACAGGAGTAAAGAAACTAGTGCACAATTTCTAAAGTAGTATGTTAAGTTCTGCACTCTACAAACAAATAAAGGTAAGAGACCTAATTTTCTTATAGAAGTTCATGATCAATAAAAATATCAAAAAACAAGTTGCTAGCTAAATTTACCTCATTATCATAAATAAAATCCAGAACATTCCAAATAAATCCCAAAAGTTGATTGTGCCCAGTTGCTAAAGTCTGCTAAATTCACCACGATTTTTGGTTATGTGATGCCAAGGAGGGCCTACTGCTATTTCACTATAATACATCTTCTAGCAGAGCAAATTTTCCTCCCGTACCTTGTGTTCTTCCTCTTCTCAAACTACAATTCATGTAATAATTTGTATCTCTTTGATAGGGGTGTCTTATCAGCTATGCTAGCTCTTAAGGAAAGACAAATGGAGATCTTTAGAAACACACTGTCTTGGTTGGACTATATAAGTTCTTTATGAATGGCTCGTATCTAAAGTGCTATATTTTCATTTGATTACTCACACTTATTTAAAAGCATTATAGTTTATAAAATCCAAACAAATAACTCAGTCAGTGTAAACTATTCCTAGATAGTTTTTAAAAATAAGCATGTAACTTCTCTATGGTTTCCTGGCCACATGCTCCACAAGGTTCTCTTATCTCTTTCTTCTCCGACCTGTTGTTAGGGAAGGAAAAGAAGGTACCAATAGGCCTGTAAGTTGTAAACAAGATGAGCTGAGTCGAGTTTTGGAACGAACCTGAATATGGTGTTCGAATTCAACTCTTTTATCAACGAGTGGAGCTTGAGCCCAAGCCGAGTTAAATGAGCCTACTAAAGCTCAAATCGAGATAACCAAATTTAAATAATAATTAAATTAATTATTATTATATTTATATATATTATATGAATAATTAATTACTTTAATTAGTTAGAGCCGAACTTAAGCGAACTATAGTGGTGTTTAGATGAGCCGAGTTTAAACGGTTCAAGCTCTAGTCGGACACGGTTTTAATTAAACGATCACAATCTTTTGTTAGAACACGACTCGATAAACGAACTTGGGCCGAGTATAGCCAAGCTTAAACGAGTTAAGCCAAGCTTAAACAAACCAAGTCAAACTTCAACGAGCTAAGCTGAGATTTGTTCACAACCAACTCCGTTCATTTACAGCTAGGTGTCAATAACTGCTTTTCTTTTAAGGGACAACTCAAGATGCCACTATCGATATATGCTTCGAATTTAACTAGGGGAAATGGAGCATTTGTTGGAACAAATATAGCAACTAAAAATTATGAGTTTTGAAGGTTTCACTTATCAAATAATAATAACTAATTTCTACAGTTTCTCTCAAACTAGAATAAGAAAGTAAACCCCAGAACTTCTAATCCAATTTAACATATCAATCGTGCATAATCTTGGTAAGTACTATGTCCTCTTAGCAAACAGACTACAATTGAATACCATTCTCTTGTTAATTAATTTTTATATGAAATTTGGAAACTTGCAACTTCAATTGAAATTTATTGTTTATTCAGAATTGATTCCCATATACGATCTTATGACAGGAAAGATGTCAAAAATGTGAGGATAACCTTATACAATGCCTCAAAAAAGTCATGCCTAGAATATAAACTCGATTATTTCTAAGCTATAATTCCAAAACAAAAGGAGTAAGCATTTACAAAATACCTTTACAAGAAGTCGATTATGTCCCGTTGATTCCCGGACAATAACACTCATCGACTTACGAATACGATCAAACTCCAACATCGCAACCTTCTTTGATCTTTTTGTCCACCATTCACAACAGCCTATATAAGTCATAAATGATGAAAACCCATATCTACAAAGAGAGATAAATATAAAGAGATAAACTACTCAGGTTAGTTTTTGCTCACCTAATTTCACTGTGTCACGATCAATCAGATAATTAGCCACAATCTGTGAACCACGAATTTTATTCCTTGCCTTACTATCTAGAACTCCCATCTTTTCAACCAAGACCTTAAGAGCCGCCTCAGTGGGTAAACCTGTCGCACGGAAGAGACGGCCATTGCAAAATATACCAGCATCATTGCAGACAGCACAAATTTCTGCCATAGCTTGCAAGTTAGCATCCATATTGTAGCAATTCCAATCAACAATTCCTCCATCCTTAGGATCATAAGTTGTGCCGTCAACGTGGAATGTCCGAGAAGAGGTGGTTTTCCCTCCTAAAGTAAAAAATTCCATCACAGACATCTGATTTGTAGTCAATGTCCCTGTTTTGTCTGAACAGATAACAGTTGTACATCCTAAGGTCTCTACACTTGGTAGCTTTCTCACTATTGCATTCTTCTGTGCCATTTTTCTTGTACCCAGAGCTAAACAAGTCGTTATTACAGCTGGTAGCCCTTCTGGTATTGCAGCTACAGCAAGGGCAACGGCTATCTTGAAATAATATGTGCACTTCTCAAACGAAAATCGAATATTTGTTGGCCATCCATTTACCAGATCCCAAGTGAGAAAATATTTATAGTTGATAACCCACACAACAAGACAAACGAAACCAATTGCAGTTGTAAGTCTGTTCCCAAATTCATCAAGCTTCTTCTTCAAAGGGGTATCACTCTCTTCCAAAGAAGCCTCATGAATTTGTGTCTGTATCTTGCCAATTTCAGTGAGCATCCCAGTGTTCACGGCAACACAGATACAGTTTCCATTTACTACTGTAGTGCCTGCGAACACCATATTTTCTTTGGCCTGCAATTCACAGTCATCCATGAATATAGTGTTGGTTCCTTTCAAAACAGGCATTGCCTCCCCTGTCAAGGAACTTTGCTCAACTCTTAAGGTAGAAGTTTTCAAAACTGCAACTCTCATATCTGCTGGTACTTTGTCACCCACACGCAATTCAACAATGTCCCCAGGAACAAGCTCTCTGGCCGGCAAATCTGGTACTAAGTACCCATCCCTTAGAACCTTGCAGGAGTCACACTGCATCTCCTTCAGGGCTTCAAGTGCTTTCTCCGCATTACTCTCTTGCCAAACTCCGACAATAGCATTAAGGACTAAAATCAAGACAATCACAAGTGGTTCGCATAGGCTTCAAATCCAGATTCCCCGGTTTCTTTTCCATGCAAATAAGCTAAAATGAAAGAAATGAAGGCTGCAACAAGAAGAATCTTGACAAGCATATCATCAAATTGTTGGAGAACGAGCAGCCACATAGGCTTCCCTTTCTCTTTCTGAAGCTCGTTCCAGCCATACATCCCACGCTGCTTCTCAACCTCATAGGTACTCAGACCCTTGTCAATTTTCACTTTGTACTCTTTCAAACATTGCTCAACAGACCATGACCACGCAGGAAATGGTTTTTCATCCATTCTTGCTTTCATACAGTGTTAAAATGTCAACCCAACTAACAATTCAACAAAATTTGCTTTATACCCATTTCAAGTCCCTGCAAAGGAGTTCATACACAGAGCCAATTTCAGCAAAGCAAGAACTTTCTCACACTGCAACAGCCAGACTCTAATACAAGAAATGAAAATCATAACTGAATATCTTTCTAAGACCAAAATATCAGTTCAATCAAACAAAAACAGTAAATAAAAAGCTAACAATCGTGCCTGACCACAAAACAACTGATTGATGTGGATCAACAAAGAATTAAAGAACAAGGCTTAATTATAATAAGTATGTCTCTATCATTATCTCCAAGACTCCATCTTTATGACAACACCTAACTAACTCAGATAAAAACAAAGCCTCAGTAATCAACTGCCTTAAAACCCCCAGCAACATAACCAAAAAGAATTCCACAAAACAAGTGGGAAATAACAAAAAGAAATGGAAGAAAAATAGATAAATCAGCACAAACAAATTGACACCAACATGAAAGAAAAAAAAACTGACAATAAGCTTAGTATTAGCAGTTTATAATATACAGAACAGTATGTAATAACTTACCAACAGTCCCTAAACCAAACCTATTGCACCCACAAAAGCATACTTGAAGAACCAAATATATATCTAGAAATACCGCAAAGAAACTTGAGAATCATGAGAAATGAGTGAAGGGAATTGTACCTTATATAAAGAGAAAGAAAGATGGCTTTGGGACAAAGCAATGTAGATCACCAAAGAAAATTCTTTTAACTACAAAGTATTTTCTTGATTCCGAATGGAAAATTAAATAAATTGGAATTTTGGCGACTTTGTTCTTTTCTCTGACTGCTATTTTTGCTTTATGACTCTCTCTCTCTCTAGGAGTAGTTTTCCGAATTTGGTACCGTTCTTCTTCTTCTTCTTCTTCTTCTTCTTTGTTTTGAATTACTGAACAGTCAGTTATTTTAAAATTGAAGCCAAATTGGTCTTGTTTGACAATAAAGTCCTTGAGGTTCCGTCGGCCTATCAACACTATATTAGGATACAAAAGTAGAATATAAAATAATAGGGTGTTAGTGGTAGGTTATAACTATTAGATCCACTCTTATATACTAATTAATTATTTTGTAGGCCACTTACTTTTAAAAAAATAAATTAGGTTGGTTTAAAGAGAAAATTTGGAAACATTATAATATGTATTACGTTATACGTAGTACAATTACAATTTACTATACATGTCTTCCTTCTTTAGACCTACTAACTATATACTATTTTTTATAATAAAAATAAATAAAAGTGAAAAAGTGAAAAAATAAGAATGGAGACGGAGGGATAAGAAAGAAACAAGTTGTCCTTTTGACCGGCTAGGCTTAGGCAGGTACTCCACTGTTTATGGAGTATTTTTATATTCTTGTTTCTGGGCACCATCACCATGTTTCTTTTCCAAGCATATTTTTATCAACTTCCAGGAAAGTTTCTCCGTGCAGGTGCAGCATAGCATATTGGCATTAATTTACAAGAGGAAGTCGTCCTCCTCTAAGAACCTGAAATATACATATACATATATTAATTATATTATATACTCCATATAACAGTTGTGCATGTGTCACGGGCATGGTGTTCAAAGGGCTTGACATTTGCTTTAACTTAATTATACTAGTACATTATTATTATAACTACGTTATTATTATTATTATTATACTAGTATTGTTGCATTAGCTGAACTGACATTTGTGTTTGGTGGTAGATGTAGATTGGTAGTGGTAGTACCTGACTACTACCTTCCATTATATATATATATATATATATATATATATATATATATATATATATATATATATTAACGCTTCCAATCGCGTAATCTACGCTAGAATCAAGTAATAACAGATCACATTTGAGAAGCCGACGGCTTGTGCCATGGGAGAATAACCGATTGTGAGAATAAAATGCAAGTCGTTCACGAGGTTTAATAAATGGAAGCTAAGGTGGTGTTTGATAAAACCGAGTGTTAAGACCGAATAGTTTAGATGTCTGAATAATATAGAAAGATCCGAATAAAATTGTATCCGAATGAAAAATGTTGTTTGATAAATTTTTTCTAAAATATCCGAATAACAATATTTTACCATTTTAACCCTATGAAAAAATATATAAACATATCAAGTAAATATAGGTACTTTAACATACAATTACATATATGGTACTTTTTTCGCAAATATAATATATACGGATAAAATAAGAGCTTCAAGATCCGCATTTCTATGTATATAATGAGATACATACCTAAGATGGATCGCAAGGCTCCCCATCCAGAGCTCAAAAAATTAGGATATTTTACATCTCCAACAAAACCTCAAGTCAGACATCACTATTATTTACTACAACCATTGTCATAATCTACCACCACCTAGTAGTAGCACTAGCGGCGCTATTAATGTTGAACAAGTTCCAACCATTTTCCATCTCTTTGTTGAGAGTGGAATGAATTGGGTGAGAAATGGATAATTTTTTTGTTTACAGATTTGGGAAACGAGTGCTACACTGCATATGGGGGAGATCTGTTTGTCGTCTTTATAAAAGAAGAAAATAAAGATATACATACAGATATATAATCATAGAAGACAAACCGAACGAGGCATGGCTCGCCGCCGAGTTGAGCTTTCCGGTGAATTAGGCGCCTGACCTTGGAATCTCCGCACGCAAAGTGGAAGTGGGAGTGGAAGGACAATATTGTAATTTCAGAATATAAACTCATTCAGATGTACCTCTAAATGGTTAAGCTTTAATTTTGTGTCTAACCGATTAAGAAACATTAAAAGGAATTTTTTTTTTTACCAAACATGTTTTGCCTCAGACCGAATCAGAGACACTCCAATTAAGAGGCATTAAGAGCTAATCAAACACACCCTAAGTGTTTAGTGCTCAAAAGTAGGTATTACATGTTAATTGTAACATTGGCCTTATATTTATAGTGCTCACCACCTTTAGAATCCTCCTCCGAGTCGGGTCCAACACAATCTCCTTAAAAGGTGCAAGTGGAATCCAATCCAATCATTACCTTTGAAGTTACCTTATTCAATTATGATTAGGATCCCAAACTCTGCACGCAGGAGAGCCCACTGTGCAGGCCCAAACAATCCCACCATCCAGTCTGAGCCTCGGCCCAAAGGACTCGAAGACCCGACCCCAAACACCACTCAACAGGGGTAATGTATCCGGCCCGAAGGACTCGGACACTGAACCCGAAGAATATCCACTAAGGTGAGGCTCCGGCCCAAAAGGACTAGGACGCCGACCCGAACAGCTTCAACCTCTCCATGGGCTTCAGCCCAATGGTCTCCTAAAGCCCTTCTAATGTTAGGCCTTCGGACCACGTGAAGGTCGGTAAAATGCTCCCGAACATTGCCCCCAGTCTTTGATTATAAGATACTTATAATTGGAGACTTGAGAGGTCAGGTACACGAAAGGTCACGACAGCTGATGATGAGTTGTCTGGGGAAGCCAAATGGTCTGTCCTCATTTCTCGAAATGTTGCACGCCCTTCTATGTTTGGTCCCACCTTGAGCATTTAATAGCCCCCCTTGGGTAGTGTGCACCTACACCTATAAAAACCCCCTTCATCCCATCACTGTCACTTTTCCAAATTTCTCGATATCAAACCCTGTCTAACTTTTTCGGAAAGGCGATTTCCAGCGAACAGTTGTCCCCTTCCAACCTCCTCTCATTCATACTTTTCAGGTCAACTTCATCGCATTTCCAACCTCTTTTGATCCACATTCCTACTTCATTTACCACAAATGGCCGATTCCAGCATTCCTCCTGCTGCCACTGAATCAATTCCCCCCTCCGTCACCACCGACGACCTGGTTCCAATAGAATTACCGGTGGTCCTTTCCGATGTCACTCCCTCACCGGTCCAGCCTACTCCAATAAGTGTCGAGGCTAGGGTCCGAAACGCTTATCACTCCAAAGAGGAGTTTTCTCATCTTCACACCCCCTCCACCATCACATCCTCTCAACTCTCCGACGTCCGAATCCTTTACAACATCCCTCCTGAATACAAACTACAGGCATCGAAGCCCGACGAGAAGATGTTCTGGAGGCCCGAGGGCGAGTGGATAGTCGTTCCCCTATACAGTCTAAAGTATGGGGTTTAGTTCCCTCTTCACGAGTTCATTTTATCCTTTCTGAATTTTGCTGGAATCGGGTTCACACAACTTGTGTCGAACTCGTATATCCATCTAATTTCTTTCGTTGCACTATGCTAAGAGATCGGGATCACTCCTGGTCTCGACTTCTTTTTTGCCTTATTCACTGTCATCGGCTCGAAAGAACCCGGTCTGCGATAATTAAACAAATGGGCCAACTGACCCGTCATCATCAAAACCCCTTCGAGTAACAAGGGGTGGCACGACAAGTGGATCTTTGTCCGAGAAACCGACCTTCAACTTCTTCTCAACTGGGCTCATCCCGAGGACCGCATAGCCAAGGTATCGAAGTTTTTAAAGGATCGAGCCAATGCCTTCAAGGCTTTCTACAAAAAATAGAGCAAAACTGAGTGGAGTCTGACAGTTTTGTCCAGTGAAGCCTGACTATGCAAACATGGATGTAAGTATCTTCCTTTTAACTTCCATTCTTTCTCCCCTGATAGTTGTCGTCTTAACTCATTATCTTTTGTGTAGTGACAATCTTCAAGCCCGAAGGGACCGCTAACTCCCTAACTCCACCACCTATTACCACCGAACCTATCCGTCCGCCGATAACCGACGACTCTCCCGACGAAGAAACCATCCCTATCACCGAGCTGTCGATAGGGTCCACTTGAGTGTCCCGACCCCCGACCATCAACAAAGTGGCTTTAAAGATGAGCCGAGCGGAGAAAGCGGCTTTATTGAAGAAGTCCAAGAAGCATTCCAAGTCGACCGCCAAAGCCCCCACCACAGTCGTTTCTTTGACCCGCCCAAAACCAACTCTTCTGCCACCTCCTCCTCAAGCCGAGGTGATCGAGGACTCGGAGGATACTGAAGAAGTTCCTCTCGAGCCCCGACCCAAAAAGCCACGACTCACCAAAGACTCTGAACGACAACGTCCTGAACAGCAAGTTGTTGTGGCCGATCCGCATAACCGCCCACACCCACCTCTCGCATCGAGCTCCTCCCACGGATCGCATAACTACCGTTGGTAGAAGAACCCCTTCTAAGTATTCCGTTCAACTTGTTCGATCATTTTAAGCTTTCGGGCGATAACGAACGGTTCAAGGGATTCTCTTCCGAAGAGTACCTTGTGGCTTATGTTCGAGCCCAGTGTCAGGTAATCCTTAAATTGGTTATCTTCTTTGGTTACTTTCATGTTTAATTCTGCACGGCTGACCCGCTTTTCCTGCCGCAGGCCAACGCCATCTTAGCTCAAGCCATTCCGCCTCTCGCCCGATCTACCAAAAAGGAGGCTCAATAGATGACGGATGTGCAGCTTTTTGAGGCCGAGATTCGTGGTCTGACTTCGGACCTGAAGAGGGAAAAAGATCTCCATGCCGAAACCCGTAATAAAGCGTCAGGTAACGCCAGCCGATTTAATGAAGAAGCAATACTCTACGCAACATGAATTTATCTACTCGAGGTCATGCTAAGAAGCTGATCTAGGAGAAGGAGCATCTAGCCGAAGAGGTCAAGGATCGGGAGAAGGCTGTGGATGCCCTGCAGGAGAAGTTTTCGGAGATGATGGCGAAGATGATGCATGTGATGCGGGAAAACAACGCCTCGACGATGAAGTTATCGCCTACAGGGGAGAGCTCACGAGGCCAGCGAGATAGCTTTGTTAGGTTTGTAATATTCATAACGCAATCAAAATTGCAAAAATAATGCGGAAGCGTGTAAAAATCAGAGTTTAAAAATTTACAAACCATATACCCGGATCACCCTTTATGCACAATTATTAATTAAACGAAAAGATATGAAGAACAAACATACCCTGAAGATCCGAGCTTCTCAGTACAAGTTCACCTCCAATCCTTTTCGCGTTCAACTTGAATCCACCGGGGTTTGGTTCCTTCCTTTGATCAACGTTACCACCCAAAGCGTTTGGCCTCAGAGGTGATCCACCAAGGAAGAAGAAAATTCAAGAAGAAGGGTGTTTATGGCTCAAACCCTAGTTTTTCCTATCTCTATAGAAAAAACATACTCCCAACAACTTGGAATTATTACGTACTTTGTTAAAGTCAACAACCCATACCACCCATAATAAGACTCCTCTTATTTATAGATGTGGGCAACCCATCTTAACAATTAAGGAATTGGGTTTTATTTAATTAATTAAATTCTTTTAATTAATTAAGCTCCCTAATCTTATTAGGGATAATTAATTAAACTCCTTTAACTAATTTTCCTTCCTAATCCAATTAGGAATAAATGAGAGTACTTATATTAAATTAATTCCTAAACTCTTTTAGAAATTAAAATAATAATAATTGTAATAATATTAATAAGACTCCTCTTATTAATTTATATTTAATATTTCTAAAATATTAAATAATAAATATTAAGCTATTTAATTTATTCTATCACCATGATTAAATTAAATATACTTAACTATATTATTACGATTATGCCATTAACTTCTTAAATAATTATTCTTCCTTTTATGGTGTGACCCTTTAGGTTCTCCATATTAAACCTAGGTTGTGAATAAATCAATTAGAACAATTCTAATTTTATTTAAATAAATAAATTAAACAATTAATTTATTTAAATAAATAATATTTATTCTACAATAGGGATAAGCCTCTCCCTAGCGATCAACGACTTTCCGGATAATATAGATTTCAACATTAATCATAAAAGAACCTTTGAGTAAATAGTTACCAGACAATTCAATCCTTCCACCATCTAATGTCCCAATTAAATATAAGACATGGAATTATTGTCAAGTCTTATTTTATTTAATTATATGTATTTCGACTCTTAAATGCACAACTCAAATAATGCAAATTAGAAACTCCTTTCTAATTTCATTCGCTTTCGCCAAGGAGGACTCTTGGGTTGTCATTTATCGAATCACATAGGACATTTCTCTTCTTTTATTGAAGTGGTAGATTCTTTATTGATCATACATTATCTCCATGTACAACTTATTATACCCAAGCATACCCTTTGATATACCCTAAGGGTCTTAAGGAATAAGTCAAAGTATAACTCATCATACACAAGATACTATGATGATCTCAAGTCCAAGGATTACTTGTCTACTATCACTACTGAGGAATTCCTATTGACAGCAAATAAAACTCCATTAGGTATTCCTCAATGAGCCAACGTCAAATGAACTTATTCTCTAATAAGCACCTACATACTTGCTTTAGTGTCTCCACACAAATGATCGTGAGATCAATCATCCTCATCCAACGAAAGAAAGAACGATGTACCCAATCTATCCGGATTCACTAATCCCCAATTTAGTAATCCATCGATTGGGAACTATTTTAGTTTTAAGCTTTCTAAGAATTTAGATCTCATTAGAATGATCATCATCATTATTCTAAAAGCATTGCTTAAAAACTATGGGTTTATCACATATTATAAAACAAAGATCGTGTAGATAATTAGAAGCCTTTAATAAATTAATACTTTTTATTAATAAATGAATAAGATTGTTTACAAAGTATATGCTTTATCATCAAACATGATTGGCTTGTATGCATACTACTTTCAATCTCCCACTGCACTAAAGTCAATCGTCATGGTATCTTATACTCTTCTTCTCTGCAAGTGGCGATTATTATCTTAACATTGGATAAGCTTTAGTTAATGGATATGTAATGTTGTTCATGAGAGTCCACTATCTCTATAGTGATTTCCCATCTTTCAATGATTCTATTAATCAAACGAAAGTGCCACAACACATGTTTAGATCCAAGATGAGACTTAGGAACTATTCCTAGTTACGTAATGAACTTTTAATCCAAACAATCAACTTTGCGACTTCATTTATAGCTATATACTTTGTCTTTATCACTAAACCAAAGAACTCTTTCTTTGTTTGGAACCTTTCCAATTCAATTTGCACCAATTATTCAAGATAACGCTTTACCTTAAAATGGATTTTACGTCATCTTGGTACGTTCGAAAAACTTGAGTCTGTAAAGCCCTCTAGTTTTAATTCAGACCCACCATGTATGCTCACATCCTTAGTACCGGTTAAGAACTTTAAGATGTTTTTCACTGACTCATAGTGAACTTTTTCATAATATAACTGATCAACATCAGGTCTCGTACATTTCATTTCATGCATGATTGTCACTCATGCGACCTCTCTTTTTAGGAGTCTGTGGGGACTATTAAGAGAGATACACTCCGTGGCTCATCAACATGAAACATCTCTTGGAGCTTGCCATGCTAAACGACTTTAGCATCAAATGAATATACGTTCCTTGGTTTAAGTCGAGCATCCTCTTAAATCTATCTATATCGATTTATATCCCCAATTAAGATACTCTTCCAAATCATTCATGGAGGAATGTTTAGACAACTTTATCTTTACTGATTGTAGCATTGGTATGTCATTCCTTATCTGTAGTATATCAACATATAATACTAGAAATTTCACGACGCTCCCACTGACCCTTTTGTACACATTAGGTTCATTCTTGTTTTTGATAAAATCAAACTCTTTTGATTATTTCATCAAAATGAATGTTCCATTTTGAGAGTGTCTATAACTCTTACCTCATCGTATGTAACTGGATCATCATCTTCTATCATCATCATCCATAATGAATCCATACCTCCCAGGTATCTTCGGTAATATTTCAGATTTACGATTCAGTTGTGGTACAATAGGTCCATCTACAGGTTCCTCTTATTTGACTTATAGTGTTTTGTGGTTCTTGAACTCTTCAAGATCTATTATCCTCCCACTAGTGTGACGCCCCCAAAATAGGTATACATCACCTATTCTGAGTTGTCAATACATGGTACAGAAACAACTACAACTTTATTCATGAAGAGAACTTCTGTTATTCCATTCATTATTATTCTGTTGGAATAACCTGTAAAAGTGGCATACCCTATACATAACCTGTATACGCGGCATACCCTATACTTGGTGAAATCCTTATATTATTCCATTCTTATTTATTACATTGGAATAACTTGTATACGCTGAATCCCTATACTTGGTGATCTTCTTCTCGCTATTCCATTCTTTATTATTCATTGGAATATCCATGTCATGTGTTTTACACGGACACGGTTCCATTGTTTATTATTCCGCATTTATTATTACGTTGGAATATCCTCGTCGTGTGTTTTACACGGGACACGGGTTCCATTGTTTATTATTCAACATTTATTATTCATTGGATCATCCCGGATTGTGAATTTCACGACTGGGTTAGATTATTATTATTCATTGAATAACTCGCCTATACAAGCAATCGCATTTACGGTGATTTGATTTTTTGTTATTCCATTCTTTATTATACCCGGTTGGTTAAAACTTTGACTTCTATACTCCATGAAATTAGTGGAATATCCTTGATATTTAGCGCTTCATCCAAAGATATCTTTTCATGGAAATATTCTTTCCGATCATTCTTGAATTTTACTCTACAAAACAAAGATCTTGTTGACAATTTGGACGTTAATAATTCCTAGATAAATTAATTCTTGAACTTGTTTTATTGAATTATTATGTCATTGTCATCATCCTCATGTTATATTATGTTATCTTTGGCTTACGTGCATAGATGAACTTAGTATGATTATGACCAGGGATCATTCGGTATAATCATGGCTTGTTATAAATGATGTGATAAAAGTCCTCGATTGGCTGTGAATGCAAATGATGGATAGTTTTGGTATGATTATGACGGGGTGATTCGGTATAGTCATGACCATTGATAATTTGATGAAAATCCTTGGCCAGGTAGTGCGGGGATGATTAGATGTGGTGGTTTATTTATTAAGCTGAGTCTCAGCGATAAAAAAATTGATGAAAACCTTTTAAAACCTAAAAGACAGTAGACTTTATTTTCTACTTGACTCTTTTAATGGATTGCATATTCCGCTGCAGTTAAACTGGTTGTCTATTGTATTTTATCAGTTTAACACTGTTGAAGGCTAATGATAATTTATTCTGCATTATCTTAGTCATAATATTTCTTACTGGGCTAGTTGAGCTCACCTTTCTTTTCTTCGTTCTCTTGTGAAATGAGAACATAACCGAGACTTAGTCTGGGAGCGGAGTAATGGTCCGGAGGATAGCAATAGTAGTCCTCACTATTCTCGTGAAATATTGTGATAATAGTTGTAATGAGGACTCCTTTTGAGTTTGTATAATATCTAGTAGACAATATTTGTATTCAAACTCACGATTTATGTCGTATTGCATACACCACGCTTATATTAGTAAGTTGTATTTGAATTTATGTACCATGTAAGTGGCGACCCAAGATGGGTGACGTATACCTAATTTTGTGGGCGTCACACACCGGGTCTCCGCTAAAACCGTACAATGGGCCTTCGCCACCCAATTCCATCTTCTTCCCTTCTAAATCCATCCTCTAGTAGGCGTGCGTATATAATATGTCAACCGATGATCCATTATCGATCATCATTCTTTTCATGTCAACTGGTCCGACCTGTGCTGTTATTACCAGCGCCCCATCATGTGGTTCAATATGGTCGGTAGGATAGTCTTCATCCGAGAAAGAGATGAATACTCTTGAATATGCCCTATCCTTTCTAGGCGATGAACCAGCTACTGACAACACGGCCTCAAAATGCCCACTCCTCTTCCTACCGGTTACACGCTCTACCAACCCGCCCGATATCACATCAATAACCCCTCGGGCAGGTGGTGCATTTCATTGTGCTTCCCGAAGGTTCCCTCGTTTTCTCCGGGGCTTCCCAACCTTTTCGATGAGACCACATATCGCACTCAGGTTGCCCATTCTGGACTCTCTTCTCTATCAGATCTTTCAAGTTGTTTCACTCCTCCGTCGTATGCCCCCGACACTGATGATACGCACAATATTTGTCCCGACCCCTCTTCCTAGGCTTCGGGATCGCTTAACATGGTTCAAAAAAGGGCTTGTTTCGAATCTCCTTCAGTATTTTAGCCCGGTCCGTGTTGAGGGTGGTGTAGACTTTGTTGACATTTTTACTCGGGAAGGGTGGTCGTCCACTACCAAACCCCCCCATTATAGCTTTTCTTACCATAGTTATCCGACCTCCCCTGATTATCTGACTTCTGGTAACTCTGCTTATCCCGATCCCTAGACTTCTCATAAGATTGGGAGTGCGGTTTGAAGTTCCCCATTGCTTCTTCAATTGCTATGTGACATTCGGCTCGATGGAAGGCCTCTGTCAAATCTGCCGGAGGATTGATCACCAGATCCTTCATCAACTTCTTCGATTTCCCGATGTCCAGTCCAGTAGTGAAGAATCCCAAGGCTTATGGGGAATTTAACTCTGCTACCGATCCCACAGCCTCTCGAAACCTTTTGACATACTGACCCAGGCTTTCATCTGACTTCTGTCTGACCTGCATGAGTGAAGCTGTGATCTTTCCCCGCCTCTTGTTACTCCCGAACCGAGCATGAAATTTTTCCTGAAGATCATTCTAGGAGTTAATCGATCCCATCGCCAGGTTTCCCATCCACTCTCGGGCGCTCTTTTTCAAAGTTGTCATAACATATGACACTTGGCAAAGGTTTGAGTGTCCATAGATGTCATCACCTCTATCATACCCATCCGAGTGGTCATATGGATCCCCATCCCATCGAGGTCTCCCATCGGGGCATCTTTTTTTGGGGGTCATTGTCTCCCGATTGATCTCCATGAGAAAGGTGACCTAAGCAAGTGAAGAAGGTGTCCCCAACGAATTTTTAGCCGACAACAACTCTCTCCAATTCACCACCCTTGAGATTTAGGGGGTCGGACTCCTCTTTGACGGGGACGATCGGGTCCATCCCTCCCGTATTCGGGGGTCGTGTCCTCCTCCTATGTCCCGATCCGCCTCGGACGGTCTGTGGACGCCCCAAAATAGGTATACATCACTATTCCGAGTTGTCAATACATGGTACGTAAACAACTACAACTTTATTATTACAACCAAGAAAGCGTGAGTTTGAATACAAATATTATCTTCTAGACAATATCTATACTCAAATAAATCCTCATCATATTTATTGATACATTATTTTACAAAATGGTGAGGACTACTAAACAATTCTTTCTAAAACCTTCATTTCCATACCCAGACTCGTACTCGCTTATATTCTCGCCTCCCGAGAAGAAAAATGGAACAAAAAGGAAAAGGGTGAGCTAACTAGCCCAAGAAAGAATATTATGACTAAGATAATATACAACAAATTACCGTTAGTCTTCAACAGGAAAAATCTAATAGAATACAATAGACAACAAATTTTAAATCAATATTCGCAATGGAAATAATAATTCATTAGAAGAGTTAAGTAGAGAGAATGCAAACTACGATCTTCTATGTATGAATTTAAAAGTTCATCGTCTATCTTTTATCCCCCGTAACATCAATCAATATACATCCGAAATCAAATATTCATCTTTGCACTACAAAGCCAAAGATATTCATCGATTGGTCATGTTCATCTAAACACTGCTCATCTTTGCACTACTGCCAAAGATATTCTTAAGAAATCATTCATCTTTTGACTACTGTGCCAAAGATATTCAATAATATCATCATTTAAGATCGAGGATTATGAAAAATATTTTTAAAGAAAGCGAATCCAAATTGAAACAAAACGACAAGGATTAAGGATTAAGGATTCGTACTTTGTTTTATCCATGTTCAAAAATACCTCAAAAATAATCATAGTGGTGTAAAATTCAAGAATGATCAAAACATGGATACAATCAAAGCTAGTATCCGAATAGATATTTTGGACAAAAAGAAGAAATTTTATTTTTAATTGAATAATGCCAGATATCGTGAATAGTCTGCAGTATCGTGAATAGTAACTCAGACACCAAAAGATAGAAATTTCCAAAAAAAACATCTTCACGCTTCATTAATAGTACTTTCGTGAATAAGAATCGTGAATAGTAACTCATGAATAAGTAACTTCATGAATAAGAACTCATGAATAGTAATCCCGACATGAAAAAGTTCCAAATTTGATAAAAAGTTTCAACTAATATTTCAAAGATAATGATATTGAAGAAATAATATCATTCGAGAAGAAAATAACATCCCTTACCTCGAAAGATTAAGACTTTAAACCGAATAATCTGAGGATATAGGTTGAAGGGAACTTGCACCGTCTAACAATACTCAAAGTATACTCAAAATACTCACAAGAATACGCTCGATAATATAGAGAGAGAAAACTTCAGTTTCTGGTGTGATTTTCAATTCTAACCTAAGCACCCTATTTATAGGAAATTGCTTAGAACACCAAAGCAGAAAATTTAATAAATTAATAATATAATTATATAAATTTCCTACGCATGCCTAGAATCTGATTTCAGCCATCAAACACATGCCACATTCTAGAAAAGTAAGAAAAAACGTTTTTCTAATTTTAAATATTTTAAACTTCCAAAAATCAATTATTTCGGAGCTTCGGAACTTCAATAATTCATAATAAATAGCCCTTTCATCAGAAAATTCGAATCTCATGAGTTTTTATAGGAAATTCAATTCTCTACAACTTTGCAGAAGAAAGTTTTTCCAAATTCCAAATAGAAATTGACCGAAATCCACAAACGGGCGATTTTACAGGTTATAATCAAATTTCAGTCAATAAATGGGGTCCACCGACATGTTTAACATGTTTTAAACATTTATTGCAACAAAAATACTCTTCCTCCTCGTATACTCATATATCCCACATTCGTTGTAAAAATATCACCATTATTATATTATTAAAATATAATAATATATTTAAATGAATTATTTTATCAGAAAAAGATAAAATTTCAATTTTCAACAATTGTCACATTAAAAATTTTCTCCATCTATATCCACATAAAATTAATATTTTTCTCATCATATGAATCAATAATTAATTATTCACAAATAATATTACAGAATCACAATATTGACAACTGTGAAGTAGCGGTTCAGGAAGGGGGCTTTCAATAAAATTTCTCCTTACTAGCCTTGCAATTAGGTGACCAAACCTCTCCTTTGAGCGAGAACTTTCTAGACATTACCAATAATGTTATCTAATAATATTATTGAGATAATATGAATTATTGCTTCGATAATGAAAAAATAATAGTGTAATGACAATTATTGAAACAACAAAGAATATAAAATATCAACGCAAACAATTATTAAATCAATAAAATCTTGAGCGATAATTATCGTAACCATTATTGAGTAGTGCTTTCTTACGTAAGAATCAATAATTGGTGCAATACCGTAATCTTCATCGTGTTTTAACCACCGAGTATTTTAATAGATAATCAGAATAACTAACTATTGTTATTTTTAAACAACTTATATTTGTCGTTTTCTTCATCCAATCTTTTCATTATGGGGCCCACACATGGTCTTGGCTGGTGCATTCGAATATTCCCAACAAAGATTGAATATTCCACGACCAAACGAATATTTATTAAACAACAATGAATATTTTATAACCACTTTGCTTATTTTGAAGTATTTGCGTATTTTACCCTTAACTATCCACATTAATCAAATCAACCCTTACTATTTCAAAATAATAAATAGAAAATTAAATTTCATTAATAATAAGTTGGGGTCTTCTGATGCAGCCCAAACAATCCCACCATCCTGTCTGAGCCTCGTCCCAAAGGACTCGAAAACCCGACCTCGAACACCACTCAACAGGTTAATGTATATCCTAGAAGGACTCGGACGGACACCGAACCGAAGAATATCCACTAAGGTGAGGCTCCTACCAAAAGGACCTTGGGCCAGGCAAAACGACTCCAACCTCTCTATGGGCTTCAGCCTAATGGTCTCCTAAAGACCTTCTAATGTTAGGCCTTTGGACCACGTGAAGGTCGGTAAAATGCTCCCGAACAATATATATATACAGTCCGGATCTTAAGCTCACCCCTTATCCAACTCACCCGAGCTCATCCCCCTTTAGCGACGGACCCGACGATGGTTCGGTCATACAACCGTCGTCTATAATTTTAGCGACAGACAACATATAGCGTCGCTAAAAGTATAGACGCCGGTTGAATGACCGAACCGTCGTCAGATCTGTCGCTAAAGGGGGGTGAGCTCGAGTGAGTTAGATAAGGGGTTAGCTTAAGATCCGGACTATATATATATATATATATATATATATATATATTCATTTTCAAAATAAAAAAGAAGCCATTGTTTGGGTGGAATTCGATGGTCAGCCATCTGTGCATTTGGTTCACTAATTGGTGGTACCAAACTCAAATACTCAACACATAATTATTTGTTTATTTTGGGCTGGAATTAGAATTTGTATATAATATATGCCCGTTTCTTTTCAGTGAACTGGAATGAGTGAATTAAGAATGAACCGACCAAACTCTACACGCAGGAGAGCCCACTGTCGTTCCTTCCAGTTCGCTGTTGTATAATACATGTCTTTAACTATTCATTACTTGTGATATTTGAACCGAAAAAAATTATTATGTTTTATCATTGATATCTAGTCATTTAACTTTTAAAGTTGAACTATTTATGATTGATGATGTCGGGTCATTCAGTATCATTTTTTCAAAAAAATAAAAATAAATTATTAATAGTATATAAGTAAACACATGCAAATTGAAAAAAAAAATATATTTAAAAACTAAAAAACAATTAGTAGCCTAGTTAAATTTGATTATCTATTATTGATGCTATATTAACCTATTGATATTGCTTGTTTGTTTTGCTATGCAGTATTGCTTTTTCTACATAATTATTACTTTTTTGTTCCATAAATAAAAATATAAAAAAAATAGTTACATTGTAATGAGCTTATTTTAAAAATTGAAGGAAAATAAAAATATGTAAAAATTCATGAGCCACCAGCTAGTTGTGCCCTGATCCATAGATCTACTTATACAACCCATCAAAATCGAACCTTTTTAACCCAACATATTTTTAATCCAACTCAATCATAACCCAACCTATTTGAACCTTTTTTTATGAACAAATATCACACACAACTCGAATCTCCAATCTCATAATAAATATTGATTGGGTTATTATATAACTGGGCCAAAAACCACTCGATAAAAAAAATAAGGGTCCTTAACACTAATATAAAACAATTAGAAAGTAATTACAAAAATAAAACACACACAACATAATTACAGAAATAAAACAACACAGTATATTACTATTCCTAAAATCACGCGTCATTAAGTCCTACACGCCAGTTACCACTTTCATATTTTCAACTAACCGGTCCTAAATTCACATTACTGAAGAAAAAAGACAACTTTGAGATCAGAAAAAACAGAGCAACAACAGATTGGAGAAGAAGAATTCTCCAACGGCGATGCAAATCTGAGATCGGACAATATCGAAGAAGATCAACAGCAACTGCAATATCAACAACAACTGCAAGATCTACAATATCAACAGCAACTGTAAGATCAACACCAACTGCAAGATCAGTAACCAGCCTCTGTAATAACTTTGATTGTTGATTGTTGATTGATTCGTTATAGATTTGTATACTGAGATATTTGAGTTTAAAGTTTATATGCATATAGTTACCCCGTGGTTACTATATACTCGTATATTGGTTACCTTTCTTAAGTTTTTCGATCTTTAATTGGTAACAAAGTCGATTATCGATCGTTGTTTTTGTTTTCAAAATGCATGTAAATATATGTTTTATATTACCGTTACTAAGTACATATAAATTAATTCTTTGTTTATTATTGACTAAGTTCTTTGTATAATAGTTATTTGGTTGCTGTATACTTTAAATATTTATTTGGTTAACCCGTGGTTACTATATACTCGTATATTGGTTACCTTTCTTAAGTTTTTCGCTCTTTAATTGGTCACAAAGTCAATATACTGACTGTTTTGATTGCAAAATGCATGTAAAAATATGTTTTATATTCTGGTTACTAAGAACATAGAAATTGGTTACTGTTTATTCTTGATTTGGTTATTGTATAATGTTTATTTGGTTGTTGTATACTTTAAATGTTTATTTGGTTACCCCGTGGTTACTATATACTCATATACTGGTTACATTTCTTAAGTTTTTCGCTCTTTGATTGGTCACAAAGTTAGTATACTGACTATTTTGATTGCAAAATGAATGTAAAAATATGTTTTATATTCGTTACTAAGTACATACAAATTAGTTCTTTGTTTATTCTTGATTTAGTTATTTGTATAATGTTTATTTGGTTCTTTCAGATACTTTAAATGTATATTCTCTCGATATTTTTTATATTGATGGTTACTTATTAAATACATTCGTTACCTTTCATATGAATTGTTAGATCTTTAAGTACATATAAAATTGGTTACTGTATAATGTTACTTATAAGTACATATACATTGATGGTTACTTATTAAATACATTGATTATTTATACTAACTGACTAATCTAAATTTGGTTACTGTATAATGTTGTTATGATTACTGTATAATATTAGTGTGTTTTATACTGGTTTGTTTTATATTGATGGTTAATTATTAATTACATTGGTTAACTTCATACAACTGTTAGTCTTTAGTTGGTAACAAATTGATGCGGTTGAAGAGAAGGCATGTCAGTTTATGAAAAGATTTGATCCAGTTTATGGAAAGATTTGATAGATTATGGAAAGATTTGATCTAGTGGCAATTTGGTAATTTTTGTCAAGTTTGGAGTGTCAGATTTTGGCATTTTCGGAGCCTAATTTCATTGGAAACGGGCCAACGATCAAATGGGAACCCTCACATGTACATTAAGCACTTGATAACTGTTCTGATATAAGTTTTTAATTATTTGGTTACTAACAAAAACTAAAATGGTTACCCTTATATGCATGTTTGAATACCAACTGCACCTCTCAAACTATTTTTATTTTAATATGAGATCTATAAGTAACCATATATATAAATGAAAACTCTCACATGTACATTTAACAATTGATGTTTGTCCTGATACAAGCTTATAACTATCTGGTTACTAATAACAGTAATCATAATGTAACATAATAAAACAGTAACCACATAATTATATGATAGTAACTGTAGAGCGAGTTTTAATGGTAACCAAAACATAAATATCATGTAATGAAACCCGGTTTAGGCAATCCATGTATACTAAACAATTACATATTAACTAGAATAAAAATAATAAAAGAACCAAAATCCCACATCGAGAGCACAATAATAATAGTAATTAAACCATAAAAAATGCTTGAACCAAAACATAATAAAGAAGTAACCAAATAGTTATATGAAAAGTAACCAGAACATGTTTTAATGGTAACCAAAACAGAAATAACTTGTATATCCAACCCAGTTTAAGTAACCCATGTATACTCTCACATGTACATTTAACACTTGATATATGTCATGATACAAGCTTCAGAACTATCCTGGGTTACTACCAAAAAATAAAATGGTTACCCTTCTATGCATGTTTGGTTACCAACTGCACCTTTCAAATAATGTATCAGACACAACTTAATACGAACCAACAAACAATGTCAAATAATTGATTATATAATCAAATATGTAATTCCATTTACATAAGCTCCAATAAACATTACATACTCACTAACCATAACAAATGGTTATGTTTGAAGGACTTTACAAAAATAATACATCAATGTATACTAAGCAAATACATGGTTTATTATGACTTGAGTTTATTATTTACAAAAATAATACATCCACAAACTAATGATGCCTTAAACTTCTCCAACTGACTTGAGTTCAATTTCTTGATAATAATGCTGGGGACTTCCATGTCACCAATATATAACTTTTTCAATGAATTGCATTTCTCATAGTAAAGATCACATAACTGCAAATAAATAAAATCAGATTTACACAGTCATTAGTAACCAGATATAGATAATATCTATATCATAAACATTTACATAGTGACTAACAAATAAGAGCATACTAACCAAAACATAATACAACAATTACACAGTAGCCAAAATAGACTATAACAAATAACCAACATCCCAAATCGATCAAGACAAATAATAGTTATCATATCATAATATAACATTAACCATACCATAATAAAGCAAGTAACAAAAAGTTATATTATATAATCTAATGATAACCAAAATATAAACAACATGTAATACAAACCATTTTATGTAGTAAACAAAACATGTATACCAAAAAATATACTAAAGAAGTAACCAAAGCAGGTTATATGCTAGTAACCAAACCATGTTTTAATGGTAACCAACACATAAACAACATATAGACCAAATCCGGTTTAGTCAACCAATATATACTAAGAAATACATTGAAACCAAAACAACATATAAAAGTAACCAAAATCACAAGAGAGAGAAAAAAATGGTATCCAAATCATAAGCTAACAAAGAAACAAAAATATACTAATGAAAAACCAAAAAGGTTATATGATAGTAACCAAAATATGTTTTAATGGTAACCAATACATAAACAACATGTACACCAAAACCAATTTAGTCAACCATGTATACTAAGCAAATACATGGTAACCATAAGAACATAAAAAAATAACCAAAATACCAAATCAAAGTAACAAAAATGGTATCCGAATCACAAGCTAACAGTAACCAAAACATAATGCAGAAGTTATCAAACAGTTATATGATAGTAACAATAACAAAATTTAAATTAGCACACCTTTAAAAAATTTTGGGTTGAAAATATCTTTTGGCTATGAACTTGAGCTTCTGTCTTAACTACAGGAACATCAAAATCAGAATCCAACTACACAAACCAAACAAATTTCTTCAAGTCCTTAATAGAATCACCCTCTGTGATTCTTTTCCTCTTTCCATTCTTCTTCCTTGTATCAACCATTCTATACAAAACATAAAAACAACACAAATTCAAACAATCAATACCCTATTCTGTTAGAAACATAGAGTATATATATGATCATATTGACAATTAATTAGTAGAATGAGAATTAACAGAAATTAGAACCATACCTTAGAGAGAGAAACCAGAATTCTTTCAGTTGTGAGCGAGTTGGAGAGAGAAATCACGTATTCGACTGTCAGAGTTGGAAAGAGAAAGTCACGTATCAACCTGAAAACATAGCCTTCACGTATTGCTCGCGGCGGCGGCGGAAGAGGACGACGAGTGGCTTCGAGAGGAGAGAGAGAAGTAGTAAGGGAGAAGAGAGAGAAATAGTAAAGGCGGATAGAGAGAAATAGTAAAGACAGATAGAGAGAGACCTAAGGAAGATGGAAACTAATTTGCTATCTCAGCCCATTAATATTAATCCCTTAATTTAAAGAATTTTAATTGTATTAAGATTGAAAATAAAAATGATGAAGCGTAGTATTTTTGTAATTATTTTATGAATGTATGATTTTTGTAATTATTTTTAAAAATGTACTAATATATGTAATTGTTCCAAAAAATAATGTATGCATATAAATTATATATAAGCAGTATAAAAATAAAAAGAGCAACTGAGAATCAAGACCTATTATCAAATATTTATATATTTTAATTAATATATAATACATAAATTTTATTATCAATAGATGTACAAAATTTTATATATAATTTTTCACTTAGTACAAAATATTATTAAAAGTGTCATTTTCAAATTGAGAATTAAATAGTTATATATCATTTTCCTTATCCCCAATTTGTACAAAAGGGTGTAATTTATGAGTAATAATAAAATGGAAAAGTCTACAAAATTAGGGATTTTTTCTTTTTATATATATATATATATATATATATATATATATATTTATGAAGGTATTATACAAAACCCTTTCTCGTTCTCCATTGTTCAGGTTTTTTCTCTCGTTTGAAGAACAAAGGTACCCCTGTACTGTAACCCCTCCTTCCACCTTTCCCTCTTCTCTCTCATGGTTTTGCTTTAACTTTTGGGTGTCTGTGTCTGTGTTTGTGTGTGAAGGCTGGTTGAAATTGGGGAAGATGAGTAAGCCGATATTCTGTGGAAACTTCGAGTACGAGACTCGTCAGTCGGATTTGGAGCGATTGTTCTCCAAATATGGAAGGGTAGAACGCGTAGACATGAAATCTGGTAACTTTATCTCTTTCGTTTCAGCTTGCTTGTTTGATTATTTTTTCCACCATCACTTATCAGAAACTCTGGTTATTAATTCTCTTTACTTTGAAGGGAATGAAAAGATCAGTAAGTAAGAATCAAATAACAGTTGCTTTAGTATTTGCGGATGTACTTAGCTCGCTGTGTAGGGTCCTAACAATTTATTTATTTCTTCGGAGCTGGGTATGTGTGTTTGTGAATATAGGAACATACTTCTAGACACCTCCTTTCTAATACAAAAACACATCTTTTATCAAATGTTTTGACCAAAAAAGAAATTTGGACTGTGGGGTTTATATACACTCACACATACTCGCACACGCTCGTGCACACACATGAGGTAGAACTTAAAAGTAATGCAAAGTCAACTTAGATAAATTATCTAAATGTCACTTCAAATATTAAGTACTTAAGACCAAAGAGTCTGGCAGAAATGGGTTGATGTGGTGGGGGAAGCATTTTGATCGTTAACTTAATAGTCCAACAAATATATGAGAATGTGTACATTTATCGTACAATTTACTAATTTAGTGATATAAGTCAAGAATTTTGTGAGGTTTTTCTTTGTGGGTGTGATTTTTTTCCTTTTCTTTTAGGGTTCATAATCTGTATTGTCTACTTTTAGCGTTATGTACTTATCGAATGTACATCCTTAATTCTATCTGTTCATTTGATTAGTTAGGTATTGTTAAAAAAATTGTTCTCCGCATATTTTAAATTTTAGTTATTTATTTTCTCCTTGATGAGAAGCTTGTTGGTGTATTTAAACTTTCCAATTGCCTAACAAAGATGGAATTCATTACCAATGTGTTTTCTCTGTCTACTCTTCTCTAAATTTAAGAGCTTGTAGTGTAGTAGGGTGTAATTTATTAGTTAGGATACTTCACATTCTTTTGTGGACCCACGTTTGCTCATCCATGGACATCTTGAATGGTTTATTAAGCATTCTTCCTTTAAAAGTGGACTCCTGACGCTCTTTATGGAAGCTTTCACAATAAATTACAGTTGAACTTAGCTGAAAGGATATTCAGCATGTAGTGTGTGTATCCCAGGCAGGGACGGAAACATTTTTGTTTTGGGAAGGGTGTTAAGATATGATACTAGTGTAGTTTTTTCTTATAATAAAGGGGGTTAATGTTCAAACAAAATTGCTTCTGACCTCTATTATTCTTAAGAATTACATATTTATCCCCAAGTAATTTTTCCTTCCTCAAGATGGCATTTCCCAACAATCACCATAAACCATGAATGGCTTATCCCTTGATACCATATCTATATTCTGGAAGAATTAACATGTTGGCAGCCAAAGTTTTGAAATATTTTTGGAGAAGATCTCCATATTAAGTGTTTCTTTTGACGCAGGAACATCATCCACTAAGCTACTAAGGGAAAATGAGCTTCTATCTTGGCTCACCACTTCTGTGGAAATAAAATCTTAATGCAATGGAATCCTATCTGCCTGTTTGCTCTCCTACTCCCAGATAGATTCATTCTGAATTTCATTCACTCAATCATCTGTAAGACTGTATCTCACTTACCTTACTGCCCAACGTTGCCATTTACAACAGTGATCATGGTGGATATGTCAATTCTTCATGCCATGCCTACCACCACTGATCGTTAAGGGTTCTGAATTCAGTCATGCCTTGCCTACTACATCTGATCATAAGGAGATCGATGAATTCTACCATGCAATTGCCTTCCATTACTGAAATCGTGCTGTGAAAATGGTGAAGCATGCTTGGCAATTACAACTGAGACTTGATACCTTGGAAATAAACTTTTAATATGCCTCCCATCATCATCATTTAGTTCATCATGCAAGGCCTCTTCATCCTTATGTTCATCAGTTCTTCACATATTTGCAGGTTTTGTATATTTATTTAGTTATTGTGAGGGACAAGAATCCTGACTGGCTGATATACTGCCTAATGAGTGGGCTTAACACCAACATTTATATAATTAGTTCTGCTTTCTTACTTTGATTTTGTCACAGGGTTTGCTTTTGTTTACTTTGAGGATGATCGTGATGCTGAAGATGCTATCCGTGGCCTTGACAACGAGCCATTTGGGTATGACAGGCGCAAGCTATCAGTGGAGTGGGCTAAAGTAATTGTTTACTGTGTACTAGCTTATGATATATTCATTTTTTTTACCCTTTCCCTCAATGCTTTGAATTGCCTTCTAGCAGGAATGTTTAGATTCAATTGGTTATAATAATCAAACAAATATACTTCCAAAATAATAATAAAATATATATTTGTACTTTTTTTGGTAGGGTGAACGTGGACGGCATCGTGATGGTTCTAATTCCATGGCAAACCAGAGACCAACCAAAACCTTGTTTGTCATAAACTTTGATCCTATAAGCACTCGGGTCCGAGATATAGAAAGGCACTTTGATCCTTATGGCAAGGTTCTCCATGTCAGAATTCGCCGCAACTTTGCATTTGTGCAGTTTGAAACACAGGAAGATGCGACAAAGGCTTTGGAGTGTACCCACATGAGGTATGTAAAATTTGTGGTGGTTGTGGGTTGCCTTGTTAACAATATTTGTCACACTTCTGCCCTTTTAATATGTAAGCTAATGAATGTGTTTTCTAATGGTCACAGTAAGATACTGGATAGAGTGGTGTCTGTTGAGTATGCTTTGAGGGATGATGGTGAAAGGGGAGACAGATATGATAGTCCCAGAAGAGGCTATGGGCGGCATGCAGATAGTCCTTATAGGAGGTCACCAAGTCCAGTGCCTCGCAGAGGTCGTCCAAGTCCTGATTATGGTCGTCCTCGCAGCCCAGTCTATGATAGGTACAATGGTCCATCTTATGACAGACACAGGAGCCCTGAATATGGAAGATATCGCAGGTGGATATTTACCTTCCGAATTTTATATTATGTTTTCTTTTTTCTTTCTTTTCTTTCCTTTTTTTTCTTATACTACCGCCGTTTCAAATTATAAGATATTGACTTTTTATAAAAGTCAATTTGAAACATTTTCAAATTTAAAATTGACATGATTTTTTTAATTTATGTCAATACAATTATTTATTGTTTTCAAAACATAAATGAATCATGTCAATTTTGAATTTGAAAATGTCTCAAATTGACTTTTAAAAGGTCAATATTGATCTTACAATTCAGAATGGAGGGAGTATTATATTTTGCATTCTTTATTTTGTTTTGTACTTTTTGTTTTCATTGGTTGTTGATGGGTTCTTTTCGTTTATTATATTCAATTTCACAGTGGCTCGCCTGTGCGGAGGTTGAGGACATGAGAAATCATCCAAATTGAAGGGAAGGATACTGCGTAAATCTAAATCTGTGAGGCAACCACTTTAGGTACATCATGTAGAGGAAGAAGCTTAGTGAATTGGTTTAATTGGGTTTGCAGTTAGTGCATTCCTGTTTTTAAGTTGTTTGAATGATTTTATATGGCTGAACTGGTTGCCAGATCTAAGTTGGAAAGAACCATCATTGTATGACTCTTTTCCAATTAATATATACTTTGTCTAGTAAAATATCTTTGATGTGTGGATCAGGTTGTTTTAATTCTTTCTGTTCTATGTTGCAATTGATGTTTGACTTGATCTTATTGCTTCTCTCAGTTTTTATCCTACTTGTATACTTCGGTGTCATTTAAAGTGTGCGGTGAATTGTGAAATCCAATTGATCTTTGGAAAGTTGAAGTGCTTTCATTTTATGTGGTGTGTGGATTCCTGTGAAATAGTTTTAAGCTTTAATATTGTCGCAAACTTTTGAAGAAAGCCAGAAAGGGTTGTCTTAGTATGCATGAAACAAAGTTAAATGCAAATTGTCCAGTAGGACTTTTTCTTGAGGGAGCATGTGTCAGAGACTAGGATGTTTAAGATGTTCTAAATTTTAGTAATAGCATGCCAGTCTTCTCAATTAAAACCTTCCATGGATAATAATGTGTACTCCATTACAAAATATAAGAACATTTCCTATTCAATTGCATATTATTGTGCTCCTATATTTTGGAAAGGAGGGATTAGTATCATAGTATGTATTATATACTGCTGAAAGACTAATTGGTTGGTATATCACTATTTAAAGCAGAGTCTGATGTAGTAGTAGAAGTTTAGAAGAGGTTGAATACTTGGATTCAAACACAACTTGATATTTCTAGCCTCTTATAGTCTTATTGCTTGGGAATACATGACTCTTGTATTTTTGGTACTATTACTAAATGGAGTATATTTTTCTTACAAGGGAAATAGGAAAGTTTACCTCGATCATAACATTCATCATTAAAAGTTTTTGAGCACACCAAATTATGAATATCAAGAATTTATTAAATGATAGTAGCTGTCTAAGATGAGGAGGATCCTCTCAATTCTTGTTCAAGTGCCTTTTCAAGCCATGCCTCAGCATCTTGCATCATTCCTGGGCTAAGTCTCACCATCAAGATACAAAACTCTGTCTCGTTAAGTGATCCATCTCCGTCAAGGTCTCCTTCTCTCACCATAGCCTCTGAATCTTCTTTGCTCATCCCCTCCATTCCGAGAAGTGCTGAATTCTTCTTCAAGCTCCCGGGTGTAATCAATCCGCTTGTCGGGTCTGCCAGAAGCCGGAATCCCCCACAGAGTTCGGACACAAAAGTGTCCACATCTAGCTTCTCCGCCATCACCGGTAACAAATCTTCATACTCACTTGTCCTAGCTTTATTTTCCATTTTCTCCTCTATTTTCAAAGACGAGTGAATGGCTAGCACTTTATAGCAATGGAAAGTTCCAACCTTTTTCAGGGAATTGAACTATAATGTGAGGTGGTCAATCAATTGCTTAGCGAATTGACAGTGACATGGCATCCGAATGGCCGTATGAATTCTTTTAATAAGAACGGTTTAACAAAGTCTTCGATTGTTGGAAGTTGGGAACTACTTTTCATATATTCTTGCCGTATGTGTATGTATGTATGCGTTTCTTATTTAACAGTTTCCAGGAAGGTGCCTAATTTGGACGTTTGAGACAAATATTATTAAGTGGTGTGGTGTGGTGTGTACAGAGACACTGGCAATGACCTGCAGAATAATGGAATCCACCTTTCTTTCGATGAAGCTTCCTTTATTCTGATTTTTTTTCTTCTTTTGTTCGTATTCTGTGCGGTCCATCTCTAATTTCAAAATTGGAAGAAACATTTTTTTGTACTATTTCAAAATTAGAGATGTATTTTTATTTTTAAATTTTAAAGGCCCATGTATTTACTTATATACTAGATCGAGTATTACTAGCATAAGTCATGGAAGGTGTAAATTGATTCGATGAATGCTGCCTGCCTGCCTGTCAATTGCCAAAGTTGAAGGGTTTTTGTTTGGACTTGCTTAATAAAATAATCTGACTTCTTTTCCACAGGAATGACTTTCTTTTTCATATACATCAGGAGGAAAGACAAATTTGAGTTTATGAATTATATTTTCAAGAAGATGATGTTTCAAGTGTGGGAGCTACATTGAGTAGGAAAGAAAGGTAAATAAATACAAAAAAGTTGGTATTAGTTTATGGGAATGGGAGGGATACTCCTACTCCTGGTAAGAGTGCCTACTAACCCAATCTCTAGTCCATCCCATCGGGTAGATCAAAAAGTTGAGAAAAAAGACTACCGCATAACCGTTATTAGGACGTGTCTAGTCCACATAACAAATGACTTTCTTGTCCTGGGATTAAGAAAAAACTGGTACCTCATAGCTAAAATTCCTAGTTTCCTACCACAGTACAGTACTGCCAACGATAGAGGTTGATTCTTTGAATGACGGAATTGATTTCTATACAACAACTATTACTTGGGACAGGTTCAAGGAATTGTGCATGGAGCCTGTGGAGAAATGTCTACGTGACGCCAAGTCTCAAGTTCATCATAAGGTCGTTTTGGTTGGTTAATTACCCGGATTCTAAAAGTTGAGCAGCTTTTTCAATGGAAAAGAGCTCTGCAAAATGGAGATTTTGACCGGTGTTAACGCCAAGATCTTTCGTCACGTTCCAATCACCTAAAACGTCCTGATCCTGCAACGTAAACACAATAAACACCACAAGCTTGACGGCGGTTCCGTCGGGGATAGCTTTCGGCGTGAGAATCAAGATGTGAATTCACTGAGGTTTATAGAAAGCGGAGGCTATATCACCCAGTGTATTGATATCAAGAGATAATAATAATTCTCTCGTGAATATCCGATTCTAAATGAAGAAGAGTATGAAAACGTCTTCTCTTGGTGGAGACTTCCTCGCCAAGTTATACCTCCCGACCAATTACCGTGCCACCCACTACTACACGACACATTCCCTTTACTCGATGGGTCCCTAGAATTGCATGTAGTTTGTTCACCGCTGATCATTTTGTTTTCTCTGGCAATAAGATTACAATCCCATCCACATTAATGCATGGCGAGTTCTTTAGTCAACCGACATGCTTTTTCATCATTCTGGTCAAAGATTGTAGATATTTAAAATGTCTAAATGATTGATCCATTGATTCAATCCGGTCTTATAAGTTTGAAATGAAAATGATATGATAATTGGGCTTAATGATTTTTATAATTCAATAATAAAAGCCCAATAGAATAAAAATAATAAGCCCAATATATTTGGCCCAAAGGGATAAAATATCACGACCCAACATTGCCCCTAGTTTTTGTTGAATGGAATGTTTAATAGAAAACTATAAACAATCCATGATATTTTCACGAGAATCGATAAATGACAAGATGTAATTAAAAACGTACCCATTTATTGTCCATGAAATGAAATGAAAGGAAGTTAAGGGCCCAATTCAGAAAGATTTCTAACCATTAGGTACCAGGATCCGAAACCGGACGCTTCCCATTCAAATTCCAAATTATTATCGTCTATTTAATGCTCTTGTCTTGAACCTTTGTGTGTAAATCAAGATATAAAGGATAACTTTACCAATTTTGGCATTTTAATTGCTCATTTGAAATTCGAGCGCTTTCTAAAATTTCGATCTCTTTTCTCTCGCAAATCTTCACAAATGGCTTCTCAAAACCACGAACGAGTTCTCCCATACTTGTAACACCCATCACTGTGGTTCCCCCAAACCCTAATCTTCATGAGGGGACTTCAGGTACGAATCCCAAGCAGAAAACCCAGAAAACCCCCTCTGACTATTATAGGAGTATGGAGCGATTCTCGCATGCCAACACCCCGTCTATCATAAGCGAAATTTGAATCGAAGAGAGTTGAACTTGGTTCCACATTCCGACACACGTCTTTGTCGTGGTACCCCGCTCGGAGAGAAAATGTATCAACGGCCTGAAGGATGGACGGCCGTACCAGTGACTTTACTGGAGAAGGGGGTTCGATTCCCTCTTCATATCTTCATAGTGACCCTTATTGGGGTTTTTGGGTGTAGGATTTTTGAATCGTGCCGAACTCCTACATTCACATTCTCGCCTTCGTGGCCTTACATCGTGAATCGGGTGTCGAGCCCTCCCTGGACTTCTTCTTTCATTGTCTACAAGATAGTGCAATCCAGGAGAAAGGGTTCAAGGCCCTCAAAGAAACATTCTCCAAATCTGGAGAGAAATTTGACAGACGTTCATTTGGTGAACACCCTTCGAGCAATAGGGGATGGCACGAAAAATGGTTCTTTGTCAAAGGCCTCAAATCTCTCTCTTCCGAACGGGCAACTCGATGAAAAATATCTGCGACTTTGGAGATGTTTAGAAGAGCGAAGTGGAGATGATGGAGCTATTTGACAACTTCAAGGAGGAGGTGGAAATATGGACTCCTCTCAAGCAAGCATGGTTGTATAACCATAAGCGTAAGTCCCAACTTATTTCAAAATATATATATTTTTGAAAATATTCCATAAAATATAATTATAACATGGAATTGTTTGATTTGTGCGATTGTCTTTGATCGGTAGAGCTCTGCAGAAGTAAAGGAACTCAAGATTTCTTTGTTCTGGGAAGTCTTGGAAGCAATCGGGCTACACCCACCAAGCTACCCCTCAAGTATATCAACACCGTAAATTCATACGGATGAATTTCAACAGAAGAAAAAGAGGTCAAGAGGTTCTCGTGCAGAAGAGACCCTTCACCCGACAAAAAAAGAGGAGGGCTACCAGAAAACCAAGGTCATCCCTCTAGTAAATCCTCCGAACCTATACGAAGCAGAACCAACCCCAAAACCATTCCTCGATCAAAGCGGCTTACTTGATCGTCCCGATCAAGGAGTATACTTAGGACTAAAAACTAAAAACAAAAATAACTCCATTAACTGTCGAAGAACTCAGGGTTCCTCAGTCTTGGTCCATATTCCTCCCTTCGTGCCCTCTGTAGAAATACAGATCAAGAGGACGGTGACCGGGACGAAGGATTCCAACGTTATCCAGAAAAAGGAAACGTACCCCTGAGAGCCATCCAAGTTCCGCATCCGCTTCAACACCCAAAGAACCTAATTCAAACAAATCTCCCATAATCGAAACCGTTCATGCTGAACCTACACCCCCGACCAGCCTACTCTTTCCCCTGAAAGGCCGAGACCTTCTCCTGAACGGCCCGGTCCTTCAGGTCAAGGTTATCATGCCGAAGCCGTGGGATCTCCGACCCTATGGCCTAGGTTCAACGCCAACTTTCCTTTCGACCTCTTCGGGGCTTTCGTTCGACACACTGACGATCACCGGTTCAGTGATCACACGGACGGAAATCTTCTCGACGAAGGAATGAGTTATCTCGCCAAGGTAAACAATAATGACTTCTTCCTTTACATCTCTATTTTCCTTGAGCATTTTAGAATTTGACTTGAGTACTTTGAAAATGTGCGCAGCTAATCGTCGTCTTGGACGATTGCGCCCGAGACACATAAATGGAGAGGCGAGGAAGATTTCATGCGCCAAGAGATAAACACATTTGAAATCGACCTTGGACCGAGAAAGAGTGGTCGTGAAGATGCTTTTCATACCATCAATGGTCTTCAAAGAGAATTGGATCGGGCCAAGATGGATTTGAAGACATCGATGACGAACCGAGGCCATAAGAGATGAGTTGGGCGCATCCAAAGCCGGTCAACAAAATCGACCAACACGAACGCCGGCTTGGTTGAAGAGAACTTACTTCGAAGGCGAAAATGAGGAGTTCTCTTCACCAGCAACCGCCTAGTCCTTCAACTTGGTGAAGTTTGAGGCGAAGATCCAGGATGAAGCTCAAGGCATAAGACTAAGCGTCATAAGCTCCGCCATATAAGATAAAAGACCTTGAGGGACGAGGCCCTGATTACGATGAAGAGCTGGAAAAAATGATTCAAAGAAGAGTATAGGGACTCGGATGAACTCAATGTAGATATCATGAAGGTCTATTCGGAGGGATATGAGGATTTGTCGGGAACGAGGAAAGAGAAGCTATCTCTGCTTTCAATTGGACCCGCACATTGCTTTCAATTCCGATGATGAAGGCGGTGCTGAATATATATATCATGCTTTTGATTCTATGTAAATATTTAACTTTTTATGTTCATGTAATTTAATCGATTTAAATGAAATGAACATTTTATGCTTATTGATAAATCTTTAAGCTGTCTTGATTATAACTTACATCTCGATCGGTTTCTTGTCAATAATTTAGTATCAATAAAATGAACTATTGAATTAGATATGGCATATAACGATTAACTCATACTGATGAAGTGAGTTGAATTTTACTGACGATGATTCAAGTTAATCGAACTAATGAACTGAACTTCAACACTTAAAGCAGAATAAATAACTTATACTCACTTGCATCAAGAGTGAGATCAATTATCGTGAAGTAAATTTGGACGACAAACGAGATAAGAACCAAGACATAAAGATTAATAATGACCATTGACTTACCACCCGATAAGATCAATATAGGACCAAAAGGACTTGGGGCTACCATCGAATGGCCAATGAGTCCTACCATACCTCCTTACACCATCGGACCAATAGTGACCATTGACTTACCACCCACGATAAGATCAATATAGGACCAAAAGGACTTGGGGCTACCATCGAATGGCCTATGAGTCCTACCATACCTCCTTACACCATCGGACCAATAGTGACCATTGACTTACCACCACGATAAGATCAATATAGGACCAAAAGGACACCGGGCTACCATCGAATGGCCAATGAGTCCTACCATACCTCCTTACACCATCGGACCAATAGTGACCATTGACTTACCACCACGATAAGATCAATATAGGACCGAAAGGACCTGGGGCTACCATCGAATGGCCAGCGAGTCCTACCATACCTCCTTACACCATCGGACCAATAAGACCATTGACTTACCACCCTGATAAGATCAATATAGGACCGGAAGGACCGGGGGCTACCATCGAATGGCCGGTGAGTCCTACATACCTCCTTACACCATCGGACCAATAGTGACCATCGACTTACCACCGATAAGATCAATATAGGACCAAAAGGACTTGGGGCTACCATCGAATGGCCAGCGAGTCCTACCATACCTCCTTACACCATCGGACCAATAGTGACCATTGACTTACCACCCTGATAAGATCAATATAGGACCAAAAGGACTTGGGGCTACCATCGAATGGCCAGCGAGTCCTACCATACCTCCTTACACCATCGGACCAATAGTGACCATTGACTTACCACCCTGATAAGATCAATATAGGACCAAAAGGACTTGGGGCTACCATCGAATGGCCAGCGAGTCCTACCATACCTCCTTACACCATCGGACCAATAGTGACCATTGACTTACCACCCTGATAAGATCAATATAGGACCAAAAGGACTTGGGGCTACCATCGAATGGCCAGCGAGTCCTACCATACCTCCTTACACCATCGGACCAATAGTGACCATTGATAATTTGTAGAAAAGTGATCTTTTATTGATATCAAACAGTTGTGTACAGACTTCCGATAAACTGACTTGAACTTTATTGAAAATACTTAGAAGTCGCCAAGACGCCATGTATTCTTGATCTCGGAACCATCAGTGCCTTTAATCGATAAGCAGGGCTTTGGTACTTGATCACTTCATATGGCCCTTCCCAATTCGCATTAGCTTTCCGTATTCTCGAGGTGTGAGGCTCGGCTTTTCTCCGAGAACGAAGTCTCCTACTTGAATCTCTGAAGTTTGACACCCTTGTTATAATGTTTGGCCACCCTTCGTTGATAAGCAGCCAATTTGATTAAAGCTTCCTCTCTGACTTCGTCTAGCAGGTCCAAGTTAGCCTTCAGTCCTTCATCATTGTAGATTTCTTTGAATTGACTTACCCGAAGACTTGGAGATCCGATCTCGACTGGGACTAAGGCATCGCACCATAAGCCAATCCTAAGGGCTTAATCCCCGTAGTAGTCCTCGGCAGTAGTTCAGGTATGCCACGAAGACGCTTCAAAGAATTCTTCCGCCATCTCCCATAGCTTCATCCAATCTTCGCTTTATTCCGTTCAGCAGCGTCCTGTTGGTTACTTCAACTTGCCCATTCGACTGTGGATGAGCCACAGAAGTCTTCTTGTGCTGAATCCCCAAATCGTTCAAAAATTCTTCAAATTTTGAACCATTTAATGGCGTCCCGTTGTCCGATATCAATATCTTAGGGATTCCAAGGCGAAACACCATGCACTCCTTTATAAACTTTAAGCACTCTGTTTGTTACATTCTAATCAAGCGGTTTCGCCTCTACCCACTTGGTCATATAATCAATAAAGAACTATGATATGGCTAAACGACCTTTAGCTTTTAGGTATCTGATCCCAATATATCCACCCCCCCAGACAAATGAAGGGTATAGGAGATAAAATCGAGTATAACTCTTCCCGGTGGTGATGTGGAACCGGACTATTGAAATGGGCATTTTCACATTTCTCGACGTGATCTCGTAGCTTCTTTGAAAATTGGCTACTAATAGTAACCTTGTCAAGTACTTTGTAAGCCAAAGACTTGGCGAATTATATGATCACCGCATAAATCCTTTCATGAACTTCCCAAGAGCATACTCGGCCGGACGGAACCAAACATTTCAATAATGGTGAGGAAAATGCCAATCGATAAAGATCCCCATCAATAAGATCGAAATTTAGTACTCTTGTACTTGATCTTCTTTGTCGAGATCGATCCAGAAGGAAGGACGCCATCCGCCAAATACTCGATGTGAGGGGTCATCCAGCGGTTTGTTTCGCTCGATACACATCAATCGTTTCATGTTGAACACTCATTTACCGCAAAATTTCCAAATACACCGATCCATGAAAGACATCTCGTGATCAGTAGTGGCCAATTTCGACAAAGCATCGCATTGAGAGAATTGTCGTTATTTCAATACCACAAACTCGTCACGAAGTAAAAAATTGAAGTTGGTTTCTTAACTCCGCCAGATATTTGATCATTCGGGTCCCCCGAGCTTCATAATCTGCCCTCCTTCTAGCGCCAATGTTAACGCCAAGATCTTTCGTCACGTTCCAATCACCTAAAACGTCCTGATCCTGCAACGTAAACACAATAAACACCACAAGCTTCGACGCGGTTCCGTCGGGGATAATTTCAGCGTGAGAATCAAGATGTGAATTCACAAGGTTTATAAAAAGCGGAGGCTATATCACCCAGTGTATTGATATCAAGAGATAATAATAATTCTCTCGTGAATATCTCGATTCTAAATGAAGAAGAGTATGAAAACGCACTTCTTGGTGGAGACTTCTCGCCAAGTTATACCCTCCCGACACAATTACCGTGCACACCCACTACTACCGACATTCCCTTTACCCGATGGGTCCGCCATTGCATGTAGTTTGTTCATTTCGCTTTTGATCACCTTTTTTCTCACGTAAGGTAGATTACAATCCCATCCACATTAATGCATGGCGATGTTCTTTAGTCAACCGACATGCTTTTTCATCATTACTGGTCAAAGATTGTAGATATTTAAAATGTCTAAATGATTGATCCATCGACCAATCTTATCTTATAAGTTTGAAATGAAAATGATATGATAATTAGAACGTGATTTTTATAATTCAATAATAAAAGCCCAATAATAAAAAAATAATGTTCCGATATATTTACTAAAGGGATAAAATATCACGACCCAACAACCGGTGAAGTACTGGATCAAAAAAGTGCAAGATTTTTTGCTGCTCGAGTCTTGGTCTTGAAACTGTTGGTTATGACTACTTTGATTCCAAGAAATAAAACTATTCCAACCAAGAAAGAACAGATCTTTTCGATATATTCGAATAATCAGTACGTGTTGATTCAGGTCTATGAAGGTGAGCGTGCAAGGACACTAGAGATAATAATCTTCTTGGATATTAATAACTAAAGTAAGGCCGGCCCGATGAGAACTGATGCATTCGCGATCTGGTATCATGTGGGAAGGGAAGTGAGTATTATTATGCATTTCATCCGGATTTTAAGCTCACTTTTTATTCATTTCAAGTTCGAGCCACTCTTTTTTAATGACTTGATTGACGATTGATTCATACATACAATAAATACATATTTTTAATGACGGACAACGTATAAGCGTCATTTAAAAATATTAAAATATGACGATAGTTTGTATGATCGAATCGTCATCCGAATCCAAATCGCTAAAGATGGTGAACTCAGATGAATTAGATAAAATCCGGACTCTTATTATGCATACCAAGTATTTGTGTACACAACACGTATCAATGCCATCGATGATCATAAAGAAATGGAAAAATGAATCTGGCGGCGGTGCCATGGTATAAACTACTCTACTAAAATCAAAAACTTCAACCAATATATAATAAAATAAATCACACTAAAACATAACAACAGCGCCACTAATGTTTAGTAAATCTATGAAAAGGAAACAAAGCTAATCATAAAAATTTTAAATTTATTTGTTATTAGCTAATTATTATTATTATTTTTATTGTATATCTTGATTCTTGAAGAAGAATACTTATACAATGCATGCACGCACGCATGTATTATTTTGTTAATTAAAAAAAAAGATAGTTTAATTCTTTTGTGAATTTTTTAACCAATATTTGCACCTGATATATATAGGAATAATAATATTTTAATAAATAATAAAATTCAGTTGTTTTTAGAACAATAAAAGTTATTTTAAATTCACCACTGAAAAGAAAAACATTATTTAATTATTATCAGGTCAATCTCCTCTTCGATTGTATTTGTAGCAGAGTTGAAATCATTCTCCAATTTCCACCTACCGGAGCTCCGGCGACCCAGTCTCATCTCTCTCCATTCTACGGCAACCTTCCGGTGTGGTCTTCTTCAATTGGGGTAACACTCGGTTTAAATATTCCTCAATTTCGCTTGCACTTGGCCATCTTTTAATTGTGAATAAAGATTATCAATTTTATGCTTTATCTGCGTTTGTGTTGTGCACTTCATACACAGACTGTATACACTGTTATATAAGCATATATTTTTAACCGATTTGATTGTTCAACTAAGGGGTAAAGAGTGGTTATCGGATACAGTGTCTGACATCCAAGCAGAATGTGATCTCTTCGTGTCAATATTGTTGGTCGCATTATCAACTAACCACCATGAAGTTCATAGTAACCGAATCCACTTATTATAAATTTATTAACTTGTGACATTGGTAATTTGTTTTGTTTTTCAAAGTTTAAGGTGGCAATTACCCCAAGATTATTCTCTTCTTCTTTTTTAATTCCCTTTCATTTTATTGAATTGTGTATAGTCTAGTCTGTCCTGAATCACCCACTACACCATCTAGAAACTGGGAACTGAAGAAGGTAAACATATAACATTTATAGGGGTTCCGCTTATTGTTCACTGCAAATGGAATTCTGCCCAACTTGTGGGACGTTGTTGCAATATGAGTTGCCCCATATGGGCCGCCCTGCCAGATTCTTCTGCCCAACATGTCCATATTTTTGTCAGATAGAGAGCAAGGTAATGTACTCTATAAATAAATACTGTCATAGATCAAATTTCTGTATCTTGGTCGGGCGATTCTCCAATCCTACCCTAGCCACAATAACTGTATTAGTGGACGGTCTTTGTTTATTTTCGAAGGTTAAGATAAAGAGGAAGCAACATTTAGTTAAGAAAGAAATAGAACCCGTCTTCTCGAAAGATGACATGAAGAATGCACCCACAACTGAAGGTATATTTCTTATTCATCCCTCGACCCCCCGCCCACGAAAAGTTAGTCCAATAATTTTTATGCAGTGCATTCTGGTTTTTATATTTGGTTGGTTGCAGTTACATCCAGGTTGTGTGCATGAAAATTGTTCAGGCATACTTAATCCCTTGTACATGTTCCTCATGAGATCTGCATTATTCTATTTTAGGGATAGATTTCAGGCAACTTAACAGCATGATTTCAGCTATATCATGTTTCTTTAGGGGCTTGCTTTTTGTATATTCTCGCTTCCAGGGATTTGACATGTTAAACATGTACACTTGGCTTATATCGTGTTACCATTCCATTTAGTTCTCTTTGAAATTCAGGTATAGTTGAATAATGCTGTATTGGGTCTGTTTTGAGGTGTCTGTACCTTTCTACACCTTACTCAGGATTATTTCTAGATGCTTGATTGGTCTCTGCACATTTTCAAAGAAAACTCGATCTAATTACTTTTCTTGTAAGTTGTATCGATAATCAATTTTTATGAACTCAATTTTTTCAACTTTTGGCTAAATCATGATCATGAAATGTTTGAGTATGCGAAAATATTTAACTTCATGTTATTGATGCCACTTTTTATGGATGGTGACTAGGTGTAGATTTCTCTTTCTCTCGCTCTCTAAACTATTTCCTTACTGCCTTTTGCAGCCACATGCCCAAATTGTCATTTTGGGAAGGCAGCTTTTTATCAAATCCAGATTAGATCAGCTGATGAGCCGATGTCAACATTTTATACGTGCTTGAATGAAGACTGCGGCTGGCAGTGGCGTGAAGACTGACTGAATAGGACCTGGTGAACAACTTTCTATCCTTAATACAGATTGTATAGATTATGTTTTCAAGTGTCATTCCCTAAGGTGCTTCAGTTATGGATTTCCCCTTGTATGTATACCTTTTAGTTTGTGTCAAGTCTTGAAGCATTAAGGGCGATCTTTCTTTCTTAGGTTTTAAGGAGCTGGATTTTATGATAAATGGATGCAAAAGAGTAGGTGTAATGAAATTTTCAATTCCCGACCATGCAAGTTTAGAATCAAGGCAACCTCTTGAATAATTAATTCTTCTTCTTGTACAAGATCATCCCCCCCCCCGGCTTGTTTTTGGTGTGATAGTGATACATATGAGGCCTCAAGGGCTGCACAAAATAAATATCCAAAATTGCAGCAGTGAATTTCAGGGGGTTTGTTTTCACCTCATGTACTGGCCGGCGGCGCTACATCTATTGCAGAGGATACATTCTTTATGAATATTTGATATTTGAGATGCTTTTATGCTGTTGGGAAACTTCAACATTCAAAGGCAGCTCCAATTTTCCACCACTGGTGAATAGATTTTCCGATAAAGATAGGAGGGGTATGCCCAAATGACTTAATGATCTCTGATAACTTATCAAAAATACAATAAGGTACCAAAGATAAGCTCTTTGATACTTCCGTGGATACAAATGAAATGGACCCTATAAGCAGTTGAGCGAAAAGCAAAGACAAAAATGCAAAACCAGCCACTATTGATTCAATTTGAAGGAATTAAGATTTAAGAAATTAGATCATATAACAATTTGAGAGTGAATATTCTCTGTTTTATGGTTTCATGGAGATAAATTGTGATTGCATCTTTCACCAAATGTAAAATAATAAACAAATAAAGGGAAGAAAAAGAAAAGGAGATTAGTCTACACATCAAAACATTTAATCACTCTTCTATATACTTCATACGGTGGGAAACTAAAATATGATGGAGAAGATGAAGTGCAAGACAAACCAGACAAATATACAAATCTCATTCAAAGTAACATAACATTGTCTGCTCATAAGTTGGGGTTTAAATTGATCACAAGTTATAATCAAAGGCCATCAATATAATATAAATCTTTCTGGAAATTCAGATAATTTGGACAGATAAACCTTGAACATCTTTTAATTAATACATTGCCGAGTTCTTCTTAGTAATCCATCTGTTCCTAATGGCCTTAATTGATTCCTCCCTCGTACTCAAGAGTTCTTCAAACCACTGCCGATATTGTGCTTCAATTGCATCCAGCTCCATCTTTAGTTCTAAATCCTGGTCTTCATCTGTGAAGGACAGATATGAACAGTTGCTTGTCAAACTCATTGCCTTAGAAACTCCATCCAGTTTAGAAAATCCATTCAGATCGGCCAACGTTACTTCCCTGTTCTTTGAAAATTCGTCGACTTGTATACCTTCCACAACATTGCTGTCATTTTCCTGCATCTTAATCTCATCATAGTACAGATCTCTAAAGTCCACCTCAGAGACATGCCCACTCGAACCTTTACCAACTCCGTTGATAACATAGTCAACATAATCACGCCTTTGCTCGTTCTTCAAAGCAGCAACTTCACCCATTACCTCAGAAGCAACTGATGCTTGTGACTCTTTATTTTCCATATTTGTGAAATTTGGGGTAGCATGTAGTTCAATATGAGAGAGAGGGACTGAATTCTGATAAAAATTACCTCCATCAACTTGTACAAAATCTTCTCGATGACTTGCGGTTAATTCAGAGAAAGTGTCTTGTTCAGCAATCAAAGTGGCAGGACCCCATTGATTCTCCACAAAACCTTGCTCAATTGCTTGGGGTTCGTCACATGTACTTCTCCCTACACTAGAGTGATCATCATACGAAGGTTTCCAACCAGGCAGAATTCTCTTTATCAAGTAACCAATAAACTCGGCAATGAAAGCCACGTCATGGTTTGCCAACTCCAATTGTTCAACCATCTCACTTGCAACCAAGAACGCTGTGTCAGTATCGAGATAAAATTGGAAGTGTATGTTCCTCACTCTGCCTGCAAGTAACAAATACCAATCACATACTTGTACACAATGAAGAATCACAGCATAACATATTAATGCTCGCCCACGTACCACTTAGGTCAGCAATTCGCAAAGTCAATGCTATAGAATTGTCAGGATTTTTCTTCCCTTTCAACCTAAATTCATTATTCTGATGCATCCTCTGAAATTCCAGAACTGGAGAGTTTGGAGTTCCGCAACTGGATTCTGTACATACAGATTGGTTATACTCAGAATCTATATCCATGGAAAGAGGCCCACAACTCAGCGAACTTAATGATTTGGGGAGTTGGCTAGGTAGCAGTAATTGATTGTGAATGGGTTCTTTCACATTCCCAAGTTGAAGAAATGGATCTTTAAGAAGCTCCCTCGCAGGCAACCTTTCCGATACTTGAACCAAACATTTCTCAATAAATTTCTTAACTTCGGAATCACTCACCTTGCCTAGCGAAGCAGGTTTAATGCCCTACGAGACAAAATATGTATAGAATGTCATGAATGATTTGCAAAGCACCAAGTATTTGGTAAGACATTATGCTGAAGATAGGTAAACTTACAGAAGTAACTTTCTTATAGATTTGAGCAGGATTCCTGCACTCACAATAAGGATACTCGAGGGTAACCATTTCCAACATGCACATCCCGAAAGAATATATGTCAACTAGTTCATTATATTCCTCTTCGTACAGTTCTGGTGCCATGAATTCAGGAGTCCCTAGTTAGAAAATAGTAAAATGTCAGCATTTCCAACAATGGTTTACTCCAACATAAAAAATTGCAGCAAATTTGCTCTTACCAATGACACTCTTAGCAGTGGGCTGCTGCATAACAGTTGCCAATCCAAGGTCTCCAATTTTAACTTCTCCGTGATTTCCATTAACAAATATATTGTCACACTTCAAATCCCTGTGAATGACAGGTGGGTTCTGGCTGTGGAGATAGTCCAATCCGCGGAGGACCTGCCTCGCCCAGTTCTTAATAGCTTTCATATCAACACATTTATGCTTCTTACGATATCTAGTATAAAAAAAATACATAAGTATTTCAAGAGCACAAAAGGATAAACAAAATAATGAGAAAATATCAATGGGTACTCACTGCCTCAGGCTCCCAGATGTGAATAGCTCAGTGATCATGTTCACGGTCTTCTTCTTATCATCAATCCATGAATCATAAAGCTTTATGATATTATCGTGTTTAAGTGATCTGAGAAGATGAACTTCGGAATACAATTTTTCCAAATCTTCTGGTGACTGTAACACGTCATCAATTCTCACCCGGTTCCAGGCAACTTCTATTCCATCTAGTCGGTCAAAAGCCCTATAGCTACAAGGAATAGGAAAAAGAGAGTAGAATGATGCATAGAGTTAATAAAAAATGGTTCTTCCAATGATTATCCATGTGAATGTAGCTTCTACATTGAAAATTCACCATTAAAATATAAAAACAAGGAAAGATTAAGTTATGGAACCATACACAGTTTTGAATGCACCCTTGCCCAAGATTTCATTGTACTGTAAAGAACAGGATGAAGAAAGAAAAAAAGGTGAGAGAGAAAATTGAAAATAGAGAGAACTCGACAATAAGAATAAAATAGAAAGGTCTAATCAAGTACAAATTATCTGCCAGATGGCAGATACCTGAAAGGCAGAACATATACTTAAACAAAAAGGACAAAAAACTATGTCTTATGGCTACAAACCAAGGAGAACCATTCAAACTCTCCCCACCTATTCTTTTCTTGTTTCCAAATTCTCATCGACCAAATAGCATACTGAATTAAACTCAAATCCATGCCAAAAGGCCATGAGAACTGACTCAAAAAGTGGAACAACTACAACCATGTAATTGGACATCCAAAATGGCAGTCAATATCTAACAAGAGTTAATTACATATGGGTTTAAGTTGATAGCTCAATCCATATACTTGGACCATGAAAAGTATTTCCAAGAAGTCAAATATAACAACACTAATAAAGAGTAAATCTTGAACCACACATTATAGTAATGCTGCAGAAAAAGGGAAAATTACCCGAACATATCGACCCCTGGGATCCTTTTCGACATAATCCACCTCAGGATCTGAATTTCCAATCAAGCCATCTTTATTTACAGAACACAGGAATCCATTTTCAGAATGCGGCGAAACCAACCCAGCAGCAACATCACCGGAATTCATTCCGGCAAATGACCAAACAGATATGAGAGAGAAGACAAAGAATAGGAAAATGAGGAGAGAGAAACAATCACTCGGAGTCGGAGACTTGATCAAATAACTCCGGGTAAATGGTGTTTCTCTGAAAAGGCCTCTGCAGCAATAGAATAAGAATCGAATGCCGATCCCGTGCGTAATCGTGATCGACATTCGACAACAAACTCATCGAGATCCACTGAGCTCGATGGGGAGGAATAAAAAATTGTTCTTTTTCTTAAAACCATAACCCCAGTTTCCATTTCAACAATACTATTGTTTGCTTCCTCATATCAATCCCAATACCCTATATATTTTCCCTTTCTGAATCAAACCCAGAAACAAAAAATGAAAAAAGAATCCAACCCATAACTTGAAAATGAAAAATGAATGGAACCACAACCTGAAAATGAAAAAATAAAATCAGACCAAGAGACTGATTTTGTAAGGAGAAAGTGGGGTTATGGTGAACGGTTTAGAAAGAAAAAGAAAAAGAAAATTGGGCTGAAATACTATAGTCAGAAGAGAGAGGAGAGAGAAAGGGAGGAATTGTTTGGGAGAAATAAGAGAGAAGAAAGGGACTAAAGAGCGACAGGAATTTAATTAATGGTGGAAACCGGAAATGGAGAGAGTGGTCGGCTTTGCGAGAGAGAAGGATTAAACAGACAATTGTGTGATTAATTTTTGTGCCAGAGAGTTACTACTACTATTATTACCACCAAATCTAATTTTTACTCCTATTTTCATGTTTCTTTACAAGATAAGAAACAAATCTTAAGCATATTCCAGCAGATGATTCTTAAGTTCTTTACCTTCAATTTGAGGCTATATGCATGCAAGATGTAGAGGGTGGAATATTTCCGAAGAGCGAGTAAATTTAAGATACAAAATAATTTATATATATCTACATATGCTAATGTAATGTAAAACTATAAAATATAAAATAAAATAGTAACATGTGATTATTATTTTTATAGCATTATATCTTATATATCTACATATGCTAATGTTAATTCAAGATACTATTTGATTTACTAATATGAGATACGATATGTATACTCTTAACACTTCTCCTCATCACGTGTTTATTGAGAATTATATGTGTACGTAATAATATAAAATCCCACACAAGACAATCTCAAAGAAGAAATGTCATTATGGCATTTGAAGAGGGAATAATCCACAAACAACTATTTTTGGCCCAATTGAGAAGGTGATTATTAGTTAATAAATGATTAATTTTAATTCTTAAGAAGTGGAGTATAAGTGGGACAAGAATGAAACGCAATTGTTTTTTTTATGTAGCCCAAAGATACAAATTTTAATGTTTAATTAATCAAATTCAGTTAAGCTCGACATATTAATATATTATTATTCTATATATAACAAGACATTTACACTTTGTTTCTGAGTTTAAACAGAAAAAAAAATAAAAAATTTAAATTAGAACAGAAAAGAAAAGAATAGAAAACTTGAAGTTTTCCTTTGTGTTGTTTCTGAGTTTTTAATAGAAAAAAATAGAAAATTTAAAATTAGGACATGAGTTGTAATTTAAAATTTATTATATTAAAAGTTGAGGATAATATGAGAATTATAAAAATATTACTTATTCCAGTTTGTTTTTCGTCCAAATCTGGCCAATTTTGGACGAAAAACTTTGGCAGAAAATGTGACGCCCCCAAAATAGGTATACATCACCCATCTTGGGTCGTTAGATACATGGTACATAATACAAATACAAACTAATTATACAACACTCGTGTAAAATACGAAAAAACATAAAATGAGAGTTTTAATAAGAATATTGTCATCTAAACAATATCCACACTCAAAGGAGTTCTCATTACATTTATTGTCACACTATTTAACAGAATAGTGAGGACTACTAATACTATCATCCGGATGATAATCCGCTCTCGACCACACTAGTAAAACTACGTTCTCATTTCACGAAAAAAACGGTGAAAGAAAGGGTGAGCTCAACTAGCCCAGTAAAAAATATTATGACTAAGATAATGTAGAATAAATTATCATTAGTCTTCAACAATGTTAAACTGATAAAATATAACAAACATCAAGTTTAACTGCAGCGGAACAAGCAATCCATTAAAATGTAAGACCCCAACTTTTATGAATAAAGATGAATTTTCTATAATTATCATTTTTAAATATTATGGAATGAATTTGATATAATGTTATAGTTGTGGGTAATATTTAAAAATTTTGTAAAAGTCATGAAGTTGTTTATAATATTATTTGGTTGAGGAATATTCGTTTTAACGGGGAATATTCAATGACAAAGACAATCATTGGTGGACCCCATAACGGAATTATTCATCGGATTGAAAAATGACAAAAAAATATTTTATGAAAATAATGGCGGAAGTTTTCACCGTTAACTATTGAAACACCCAAAGTGTTAAAAGTACAAGAATGCGGCGTGGTTGTTAAAGTAAGACACGCGGTATTGATTATTGATGCTTACGTGAGAAGTCACTCGGTTTTGTTCAATTATTGCTTGATGAATTATTACATAGTATCTCACGTTATTTGATTCAATTATTGTCAATATTTTATATATTATTAAATTAATAATTGAGATAACAAAGTTATTAATATTATTATTTGCATTATTAAGCTGTGAGACCCGAATTTTATGAAATAAAAGTATTCAATTTTTCTATTTTGGTGAATAGTTAAATTGATAAAAGTTTAAAGTTAAAGGTGACATTTGAAAATTTTTCAAAGTAAGTAATGATGAAGTTTGGTTTTATTAGTATTATTAATGTAAAGCTTTTTATATAAAAGCGAATACTTTTATAAAGTTATTCGTTTTATTAGGCTAATAGTAAAATCTTTTTATATAAAAGCAGAATACTTTTATAAAGTTATCATTTTATTAGATAATAATTAGAATATATTATATTTTATTATGCATAGTGTTTGTATAAGTACTGCATAGTGTTTGTATAGTAAAAAATCTTTTATATAAAGCGAGAACACTTTTATAAAGTTATTCGTTTTATTAGATTATAAATAAAATATATTATATTTTATTGTAAATCAATCTGGACTGATTCATGAATTAATTCTTATGCGATCTATTCTCCTATAAATAGAAGCTCATTCCTTCATTATTTCTTACTTAATTCTTTGAAACTCTAGAGAGAGAAACTATAGAGAGAGTTCTTCTTCTATAATCTTGAGCGTATTTCTTTAGAGTTTAAGAAAGCTTTTGAAGCGTAGTCAAGTTTTCTTGAGTATATCCTCGCCTACTACCAAATGGAGTACTCTTCTTTCAAAGGTAAGGGATATTATTTGTTGTCTTAGTAAGGGGTATTATTTCTTTTATATTCATGAAGAGAACTTACATTATTCCATTCTTTATTATTACATTGGAATAACTTTTGTATCACGTGGACTACCACTATACTTGATGAAATTCTTTTGTTATTTCATTATTTATTATTATGTTGGAATAACTTTTGTATGTCAATAGAAATCACCGCATACATGGTGAAATTCTTCTATTATTCCATTCTTTATTATTACATTTTGAACATCATATGGGGTCTGCGAATTTACTTTGACTTTGGTTCCGTTCTTTATTATTCATCGGATTATCTTGTACGTGCATTTTACTGTGGGACTGGTTCCATTATTTATTATTCGTCGGAATATCACATGCGTAACGTTTCTTACGCCGGACTGTTCCATTATTTATTATTTTGTTGGGAATAACTCGCATGTATGCGATCTATCGCACGCATGGTGAATCCTACATTATTTCATTCTTTATTATTCTATTGGAATAAATATACATGTGGATTACCACATGCGTGGTGAATGATCCTTTATATTCATTTTTATTAAATTATAGAAATAATGCAGTTACGTTGATTATGATGAGAGTCGTAATAAAAGCATTGGGTGATGAAAATAATGGGTATATGAAGTATTAGTAAGTGTTATGATGAGTTATGTTGGTTATTATATGAAAACATGAAAGTTTCTTAGAAATCACAAAGGGTTAAAAAATTAGATTTTGGTGAAAATGGAACATGAAATTCAATTGACCATATCTCTATTATATTTCAAATTTTTGAGTGTGGTCGAGTTCTAGAGTTAGATCTATGAGTTTCCTAACTTATCCAAGTGGAAACTTTGGAAAAGGTGTTATGAGATTTTCGTGTGGGTGATTTTAAAGAAAGCACAAAAAGTGAAAAAGTGGGAAAATAGCTACTGCCAGAAATTTTAAAAGGGCATTTTCGGTCACTTAATTTATGAGAATATTCTTTGTGTCAGAGAATATTCGTACGATGGCACAATCATTGGTGGACCCCTAGCGAAATTATTGTCGGATTGAGAAAGCGACAAAAATATTTTTATGAAAATAACGGCGGAAGTTTTACAGTTATCTTTGTTGAACTACTCGGTAGTAAAAGTAAAATGTCGTGTTTGGTTGCGTAGTACCTGCGGTATTGATTATTGATGCTTACGTGAGAAGTCACCGGTTTTGTTCAATTATTACTCTGATAGTTCTTTGCGTAGTATCTCACGTTATTTGATTCAATTATTGTTGATTGTTATATATATATAAGTTTTGTTGTATTAGTATTATTAATGTAATAAAAGCGGAAAAGCTTTTTATATAAAAATGAATACTTTTTAAAGTTATTCTATAAATAGAATATATTATATTCTATTATGCATAGTGTTTTGCATAGTAAAATCTTTTTATATAAGATAGAATACTTTTATAAAGTTATTCTATAAATAAAATATATTATATTTTATTATGCATAGTGTTGTATAGTTACAGATATAGTGTTTTGCATAGTAAAATCTTTTTATATAAAACAGAATACATTTATAAAGTTATTCGTTTTATTAGATTATAAATAGAATATATTATATTTTATTTAAAAGATTTTGCTTTAAATTTGGACTGTCCGATTAAAAGTAAATCAATCTGGACCGTTCATAAATTATTTACTATGCAATCCATTCTTCTATAAATAGAAGCTCATTCCTTCATTATTTCTTACGAATTCACTGAAACTCTAGAGAAAGAAACTATAGAGAGAAAGAAGAAAAATATTTTGCTACTTCACTACTTCTATATCCAGTTTCTTCTATAAGGTAAGGGGTAATATTTCTTTCGTATTCATGAAGAGAACTTCTGTTATTCTAATATTTATTATTACATTGGAATAACTTTGTATCTGTGATCACCCTATACTTGGTGAAATTCTTACATTATTCCATTCTTTATTATTACATTGGAATATCACATGTATCATGCGTTCTGTGGGACATGGTTCCGTTATTTATTATTACATTAGAATAACTTTTATACATTAAGTACCGCATGCGCACGGTGATTTCTATTGTTATTCCATTCTTTATTATTACATTTGGAACATCACAGCCGGTCTTAATTTACTTTGACACGGTTCCGTTATTTATTATTACTGTTGGAATAAACTGTACATCCATGATATCGCATGCATGGTGATTTGTTGTTATTCCATTCTTTATTATTACATTGGAATATCACCGCCGGTGCGTATTACGCTTTGACACGTTCCGTTATTTATTATTACATTGGAATAACTTTATACATATGCAATACCGCATGAATGGTGATTTCTTTTGTTATTTCATTCTTTATTATACTCGAGTTGATTAAAGTTTTGACTTCTATACTCCATGGAATTAGTGGAATATCCTTGATATTTGCGCTTCATCCAAAGATCTTTTCATGGAAATATTCTTACGAGCATTCTTAAATTTTACTCTACAAAAAGTATCATGTTGACAATTTGGGCGTTATTAGTTCTGAATAATTTAATTCTTGAACTTGTTTTATTGAATTCTTATATCATTGTCATCATCCTCATGTTTATATTTTATTGAAAGTCATCTGTGGCCTGTAGTGCATAGATGGACTTAGTATGATTATGACCGGGGATTATTCGGTTTAATCGTGGTAGTAATATTACAAATGATGTGAAAAAAAAAAGTCCTCATAGGCCCGTAGTGCATTGATGGGACGATTTTTGGTATGATTATGGCTATGGATTCTCTTGACCGAGGAGCAAAGATGAATTATTTTATGGCATGATCGGGATCAGTTAATGAAAACACGATTATCTTTGGGCGTAGTGTATGGATAATTCGTGGTCGTGATACTAAATAATATCCTTGGCCTGTAGTGCATGGATGATTTGATGATGTGGATTATTTATTAAGCTGAGTCTCAACGATAAAAGTGATGAAAAACTTTTTAAATCATAAAAGATAGTAGATTTTATTCTCTACTTGACTCTTTTAATGGATTGCTTGTTCCGCTGCAGTTAAACTTGTTGTCTATTGTATTTTATCAATTTAACATTGTTGAAGACTAATGATAATTTATTTTGCATTATCTTAGTCATAATATTTCTTACTGGGCTAGTTGAGCTCACCTTTTCCTTCACTGTTGTCTTCAGGAAATTAGAATATAGCTGGGACGAGTCGGGAAACGGATTGACAGTCCAGATGATAGCATTAGTAGTCCTCACTATTACATTAAATAGTGTGTGATAAATGTAATGAGGACTTATTACGAGAGTGGATATTGTTTGAAGACAATATTTGTATTAAAACTCACTTTTTCTCTTGTTGTATATTAAAGATTATATTCAGATTACGTACGTATATCTGGCGACTCAATATGGGTGATGTATACCTATTTTTGGGGGCGTCACAGTTGGTATCAAAGCTTAGGGATATGATCCCTGGCTGAGATGTGAGACAAGAACTAGGAGGGGAGAGATGGGAAATTTCTTCGCTAGTATGACCTACCTAAGTTTATTTGATATTTAATTGGTTGGTCAAAGTATAGGGATTATATGTGATATGTTAATTAACCCTTGTTTTGTGGCAGTATTTAAAAATGGCATCCGAGAATGTTGAGAACATCAATGGAACACAGGAGACCGTTGAGTCTCCACAGATCAATAATCAGGATAATGTGCATCAGGAAGGCGACAATCCTTAGGCAAACAACAACACTGACCAGATGATGAACGATGGAATGTTCCGAGGCTTCATGCAATTCATGCAACATCAAAGAGAGCATCTCACATCCAAAATGAAAGTGAAACACTTGGCAACTCTCGGACGGTCACCATGCAAACAGATTCAAGGAGTTGGGACCAATGGGAGTTTTTGGAGAAGCGAAACCACTTAAAAGCGGAGCGTGGATAAAGCAGATCAACAAGATATTTGATGTCTTGGGTTGCTCCGAGGAGCAAAAGGTTTCCTTTTCCACCTTCATGTTGTGTGAAGAGGTGATTCATTGGTGGGAATCATAAAGCGTACTCAACCTCCCCCGATGAAGATGTCTTGGGAAAAGTTCAAGAAGCTGTTCAACGACAAGTACTTTCCGAAAGTATTAAATCACATGAAGAGAGGAGTTCATCATTAAAGCTGGAGCAAAATAACATGACCGTGTCGCAAGATGCGGCCAAGTTTGCCGAGTTATCCGGTTTGCGTCCCATTTGGTCGATAATGAGGAGTGAAATGACGCGAATGTTTCTAAGAGGTTTGAAACCTGATATCGTCAATACCTCATTTCTCACAAACTTTGTTTATATTCAGATGTTGTGAATAGGGCTTAGTTATTGGAGCGCAATAATAAGTCAGCACAACCAAAAGGCAACGACCAGCAACACGATAATAATCGTACCAATGGCAACGGTCATAGGAACAATGATTACCATCGTGGGGGAAATTATCATGCCATGATTGGTAACCACTTCGGTGGTAATCATAGCCAAGATAATAGAAGTGGAAATTTCAAGAAGAGAAGGTTCAATAATGATGGAAAGACAATGAGATCAAAGACCCGTTTCAAAGGAAGAAGAACGACCACCGGTCGTATGTTTCAAATGCGGTCAGGAGGGACACATCCGTCCAAACTTTACGCAATAATCCAAAGCGTGTTTTAATTACGGAAGAGAAGGTCACCTAGCTCGATTTTATCGTATGGTGAAGTCAAGTCCAGCTGGGATGGTGATGCCAAAGGATGTTCCAGACAAGCCAAAGCCGGTAGTTTAAGAGAGAGTGTTTTTTTTTTCGTGACGAGGAACCTGAATAAAATTATCATGGGTAAGTTAATCATAAACTCTTGCGAAGTCTATACCGTGTTAGATACCGGTTCTACTCACTCTTTCATTCCACTTAGTTGTGTTCAATGTTTGAATTTAACTATGGAGAAGTTAGACTTTGATTTATCTGTTGAAACTCAGTTGGGAGAAACCTTCGTTACCTCCACTATTTATAAATCTTGTTTGATTCAAATTAACAGTTTCACGTTACCTGTCGATCTTATCTCTTAGAAAATACTTGCCTTTGATGTGATTTTAGGAATCGATTGGTTAACTACTCATCATGCTTTTAATAAGGTTGTTAGCTTTCATATTCCTAACCAACCTGTTATGCGAATTCAAGCAACCAAACCACTAAAGTCAATCATTGTCATATCAAGCCATAAGTAAAGATCCCCGGTCCTTTCGTTGTTGACTTCCTTGTGTGAAATGCACCGAAGCCAGACTTTCTGTAGGGGACGTTGTGAATAACGATGGCAAGTTGATAGGTATCAATGTGAAGTGTTATCAAAGTCTTGGATGAGAGTCATAGTTGTGAATGATATTTCTATTGTTAATAAATTTTTTGACGTATTTCTGAAGACTTTTTCGCCTACCCCAGAGCGTGAAATCGAATTTTGTACTGACCCCAGTTCAAAACCCCATTTCTAAAACCCTTAAATATTTTTTCAACTAAAATGAATGTAACATGCGCCAAAGACGTTGACTCGAGCTGTTGAAGATTATGATCGTACCATTCAATACCATCGTGAGAAAAGCGAACGTGGTAGCTGACGTGTTGAGTAGAAGATCGTATGCGTTTATGAGTGTGAATATACGAACCTACATGAAGATAACGAATATACGAGTAGAATCGACTTTAATCGATAAAGTTAAAGCCGCTCAAGCTAAATACTCAGAGCTGATGAATGTGAAATAGAAGGTTCAAGAGGGCGTTATTCTAGAAGCAAGAATTGATGAAGAGAGGAAATCTCAACCCTCGATTTTATTGACTCATTTGAAATCCTTGATCGAGTAGGAACATTGGCCTATAGACTCGTTTTACCGCCAAGTATGTCGCGTGTTCATAACGTTTTTCACATATCGATGTTACGTAAATATTTGGACGACCCGAACCACATTATTGATTTAGAACCGGACGAGATAGCGGATAATTTAACGTATGAAGATGTACCTGTTAAAATCCTGAAATGTATTCAACACTCAAAGGTTATACCTCAAGAGTTAGAATCGGATGAAGTGTCCTCATCTGTTCGGCATACTAGGTACGTACGTAAATTTCGAGGGCGAAATTTCATAAAGAGGGGAGATTGTAAAATACCAAATTTTACGAATAAAGATTTAAATTTCTCGATTTTTTTTTGAATATTATGGTGTGGATTTAATATAATGTTATAGTTGTGGGTAATATTTATAAATTTTGAAAAGTATGCAAGTTGTTATATTATATTCGATTGGTCGGGGAATATTCTTTGTCTCGGAGAATATTCATACGACGGCACAATCATTGGTGAACCCCACAACGAAATTATTGTCGGATTGAGTAAACGACAAAAATATTTTTATGAAAATAACCGCGGAAGTTTTACCGTTAATATTGTTGAACAACTTCGGTAGTAAAAAAATACGATGTCACGTGTGGTTGCATAGTAGTAATACGGTATTGATTATTGATGCTTACGTGAGAAGTCACTCGATTTTGTTCAATTATTGCTCGAGTAGTTCTTTGCATAGTATCTCACGTTATTTGATTCAATTATTGTTGATTGTTATATATATATATATATATATATATATAAGTTTTGTTTTATTAGTATTATTAATTTAATAAAGCGGAAAAACTTTTTATATAAAGTAGAATACTTTTTAAAGTTATTCTATAAATAGAATATATTATATTCTATTATGCATAGTATTTTGTATAGTAAAATCTTTTTATATAAAGCAGAATACTTTTATAAAGTTATTCTATAAATAGAATATATTATATTTTATTATGCATAGTGTTACATAGTACTGCATAGTGTTTTGCATAGTAAATTTTTTATATATAAAAGCAGAATACTTTTATAAAGTTATTTATTTTATTAGATTATAAATAGAATATATTATATTTTATTTAAAAATTTTGCTTTAAATCTGGACCGTCAGATTAAAAGTAAATCAATATGGACCGTTTCATAAATTAGTTCTTATGCGATCCAATCTTCTATAAATAGAAGCTTATTCCTTCATTATTTCTTACGAATTCAATTGAAACTCTAGAGAGAAAAACTACTAGAGAGAAAAGAAGAAAAGTATTACGCTACTTCACTACTTCTATATCCGGTTTCTTACAAGGTAAGGGGTATTATTTCTTTTCGTATTCATGAAGAGAACTTACATTATTCCATTATTTATTATTACATTGGAATAACCTGTATATATGCGATCTCACCCTATACTTGATGAAATTCTTACGTTATTCTATTCTTTATTATTTTGTTGGAATATCCACATCACGTGCGTTTTACTTTGGGACCGGGTTAAAATCTTTATTATTCATTGGAATATCCCGTCTGTAATAAAATGCGTTCTGTGGGACACAGTTCCGTTATTTATTATTACGTTGGAATAACCGTCATGCAAAGTATCGCATGCATGGTGATTTACATTGTTATTCCATTCTTTATTATTTACATTGGAACATCCCGTTTGGTGCGAATTTTTTACCGGTTTACATTATTTATTATTCTCGTTGGAATAACTTTATTTATCAAAACCGCATGCATGGTGATTTACATTGTTATTCCATTCTTTATTATTCGTTGGAATATCACAATCGGTGCGTATTACGCTTGATCGGTTCCGTTATTTATTATTCATTGGAATAACACATACATCTGAAGTACCGCATGCATGGTGATTTATTTTCTTATTCTATTCTTTATTATACTTAGTTGATTAAAGTTTTGACTTCTATACTCCATGAAATTAGTGGAATATCCTTGATATTTGCGCTTCATCCAGTATCTTTTCATGAAAATATTCTTCTGAGTATTCTTGAATTTTACTCTACAAAGAAGTATCATGTTGACAATTTGGACGTTATTAGTTCCTGAATAATTTAATTCTTGAACTTGTTTTATTGAATTTTTATATCATTGTCATCATCCTCATGTTTATATTTTGTTGAAAGTCATATGTGGCCTGTAGTGCATAGATGGACTTGGTATGATTATGACCAGAGATTATTCGGTATAATCATGACCGTAATGTTCCAAATGATGTGGAAAAAGTCCTCATAGGCCCGTAGTGCATTGATGGACAATTTTTGGTATGATTATGGCTATGGATTCTCTTCAGCAAGGGAGCAAAGATGAATTATTTTATGGCATGATCAGGACCGTTGATGAAAACACGATTATCTTTGGCGTAGAAGAGTGCATGGATAATTCGTAGTCGTGATACTAAATAATATCATTGCACCGTAGTGCAGGGATGATTTGATGATGTGGATTATTTATTAAGCCGAGTCTCAGCGATAAAAGTGATGAAAAACTTTTTAAATCATAAAAGATAGTAGATTTTATTCTCTACTTGACTCTTTTAATGGATTGCTTGTTCCGCTGCAGTTAAACTTGATGTCTATTGTATTTTATCAGTTTAACATTGTCGAAGACTAATGATAATTTGTTCTGCATTATTTTAGTCATAATATTTCTTACTGGTCTTGTTGAGCTCACCCTTTCCCACCCTTTCCTTCATTGTTCTCAACAGGAAATGAGAATACAGTGAAAGTAGTATGCACACAAGCCAATCATGTTTGATGATAAAACATATACTTTGTAACAATCTTATTCATTTATTAAATAAAGAGTATTAATTTATTAAAGGCTTTTAATTATCTACATGATCTTTGTTTTATAATATGTGATAAACCCATAGTTTTAAGCAATGCTTTTAGAATAATGATGATGATCATTCTAATGAGATCTAAATTTTAGAAAGCTTAAAACTAAAATAGTTCCCAATCGTTGGATTACTAAATTGGGATTAGTGAATCCAGATAGATTGGTACATACGTTGCTTGCTTTCATTGGATGAGGATGATTGATCTCATGATCATTTTGTGTGGAGACACTAAAGCAAAGTATGTAGGTGCTTATTGGAGAATAAGTTCTTTGAGCGTGGCTCATTAAGGAATACCTAATGGAGTTTTACTTACTGTCAATAGAATTCCTATAGTGATAGTAGTCTGAGTAATCCTTGGACTTGAGATCATCATAGTATCTTGTGTATGATGAGTTATACTTTGACTTATTCCTTAAGACCCTTAGGGTATATCAAAGGGTATGCTTGGGTATAACAAGTTGTACATGGAGATAATATATGATCAATAAAGAATCTACCACTTCTAGTAAAGAAGAGAAATGTCTATGTGATTCGATAAATGACAACCCAGTAGTCCTTGGTTAAGGCGAGAATGAAATTAGAAAGGAGTTTCTAATTTGCATTATTTGGAGTTAATGCATTTAAGAGTCGAAATACATATAATTAAATAAAATAAGACTTGTGAAGAATTCCATGTCTTATATTTAATTGGGACATTGTATGGTGGAAGGATTGAATTGTCTGATCGCTATGACGCCCCAAAATAGGTATACATCACCCATTACGAGTTGTCAATACATGGTACGTAAACAACTACAACTTTATTATTACAACAAAAAAGCTGTGAGTTTAAATACAAATATTATCTTCTAGACAATATTTATACTCAAATAAATCCTCATCACATTTATTGATACATTATTTTACAAAATGGTGAGGACTACTAAACAATCCTTTCTAAAACCTTCATTCCATACCCCAGAGCTGCGTATCCATTTATATTCTCGCCTCCGAGAAGAATGGAACAAAAAGGAAAAGGTGAGCTCAACTAGCTCGGTAAAGAATATTATGACTAAGATAATATACAACAAATTATCGTTAGTCTTCAACAGGAAAAATTTAATAGAATCTGATAGACAACAAATTTTAAATCAATATTCGCAATGAAATAATAATTCATTAGAAGAGTTAAGTAGAGAATGCAAACTACTATCTTCTATGTATGAATTTAAATGTTCATCGCTCATCTTTTATCCCCTGTAACAACAATCGATATACATACGGAATCAAATATTCATCTTTGCACTACTGGCCAAAGATATTAATCATCGGTCAATATGTTCATTTAAACACTGTTCATCTTTGCACTACTGAGCCAAAGATATTAATCGATCGGTCATGTTCATCTCAATAAATTTTCATCTTTGCACCACTCTGGGCCAAAGATATTCTTCGAAATCATTCATCTTTGCACTCTGAGCCAAAGATATTCAATAATATCATCATTTAAGACCGAGGATGATGAAAATATTTTTAAAGAACGAATCCGGTGAAACAAAATGACAAGGATTAAGGATTAATGATTCGTACTTTATTTTATCCATGTCCAACAATACCTCAAAAATAATCATAGTGGTGTAAAATTCAAGAATGATCAAAACATGGATACAATCAAAGCTAGTATCCGAATAGATATTTTGGACGAAAAAGAAGAAATTTATTTTTTAAATTGAATAGTGCCAGTATCGTGAATAGTGCAGTATCGTGAATAGTCTTAGTATCACGTGAATAGTAACTCAGACACCAAAAGATAGAAATTCCACAAAAAATATCTTCACGCTTCACGTGAATAGTACTCGTGAATAGTAACTTTCGTGAATAGTAACTCATGAATAGTAACTCGTGAATAGTAACTCATGAATAGTAACCCCATACATGAAAAGTTCCAACTTTGATAAAAACTTGGATCAACATTTCAAAGATAATGATATTGAAGAAATAATATCATTCTGAAAAAAAATAATATCCCTTACCTCAAAGAATCAAGATTTCGGAAGGAAAGGTCGGAAGTGATCTTTGAATGAAACTCAGATCTTGAACAAAGAACTCTCAAAGTATCTAAATACTCACAAAATACGCTCAACAATATAGAGAGAAAAAGAAAACTTTGTTTACGGTGTGATTTTCAATTCTAACTTAGCCCTCTATTTATAGGAAAATGTTAGCCGTACCAAAGAGACTTGACTTTGCGATGGCTTTACACTCGCTACTATTGCCACCCACCACATTTGAAATAAAATTCAGCACATTTTTTCACCAACCACAAGTGGGGCCCACTCAATTCTAGAATTTTCCACCAAAATCAATTATAACCCTAATTTAGAATCGGACACCTCTTAAAATTCATAACAAATCATTCGTGCATTTTTAACGGTTCAAAATTTGTGGACATATACTCAACTTATGTATGTATAACATACCCAAAAATTACCACAATCCAACGGTCGGATTAAAAATTATAACCCCATAATATATCTCAAAACCCACGATTTAATTTTTAATACCTCCAATCTCGGTAAAATCTTGATAAAACACCTCAACAATAATTTCTTCATTTATAACCACATAAATAAATCCATCATTTATATCCACATAAAATAAATATTTCTTTATCATATGAATCAATAATTAATTATTCACAAATAATATTACGAGAATCACAATTATAATAACCAAAGTAGTTCCAGAAAGAGGGGGCTTTCAGATAAGGATTTCTCTCCTTCTTGACGTGCAATTAGGTGACCAAACCTCTCCTTGATGAACTTTCTAGACATTGCCAATAATGCTATCTAATAATATTATTCAAATAATATGAATTATTGATCCGATAATGGAGATAATAATGCGGTGACAATTATTGAACAACAATAATATAAAATATCAACGCAACAATTATTGAATCAATAAAATAAAATATTGAGCAGTAACTCATTGTGAAAATTATCGAGTAAGTGCCTTCTTCACGTAAGGATCAATAATTCAACAATACATGCGTAATCTGGTGTCTTCTTTGTGCGACCCGCAGCGTAGACATCGTATTTTAACAACGGTATTCCAACGGTCTTATTCAGAATAACTACTGCAGTTATTTTTAACCAACTTATATTTGTCGTTTTCTTCATCCAATCGCTTTCCGTTATGGGGGCCCACAGCATATGGCTGCCGTAGATAAATGCGAATATTCCCGACGATCTGAATATTCCACGACAAACGAATATTCCCAAACAAAATGAATATTTTATAACCACTTGCTTATTTTGAAATATTTGCGTATTTAACCCTTAACTATCCACATTAATCAAATCAACCCTTACTATTTCAAAATAATAAATAAAGGAAATTCCTTTTATTTAAAAAAATTTTGGTCTTACTGATAACTATTTACTCAAAGGTTCTTTTATGATTAATGTTGAAATCTATATTATCTGGAAAGTTGTTGATGTTAGGAAGGCTTATCCCTATTGTAGAATAAATATTATTTATTTAAATAAATTAATTATTTAATTTATTTATTTAAATAAGATTAGAATTATTTAATTGATTTATTCACAATAGGTTTAATATGGAGAACCTAAAGGGTCACACCATAAAAGGAAGAATAATTATTTAAGAAGTTAATGGCATAATCGTAATAATATGTTATGTATATTTAATTTAATCTATGGTGATAGAATAAATTAAATAGCTTAATATTTATTATTTAATATTTTAGAAATATTAAATATAAATTAATAAGAGAGTCTTATTAATATTATTACAATTATTATTATTATTTTAATTTCTAAAAGAGTTTAGAAATTAATTTAATATAAATACTCTCATTTATTTCTAATTGGATTAGGAAGAAAAATTAGTTAAAGGAGTTTAATTAATTATCTCTAATAAGATTAGGGAGCCCCTTTAATTAAAAGGGTTTAATTAAATAATACCTTATTTTAATAGGTTACTTGATATTTTTGTAAGAGAGAGTCTTATATCGGATATTAAAGGTATGTTATAATTCGATGGTTGGAGAATACGCTCTTTTTCTATAGAGATAGAAAAACTAGGGTTTAGCCAAACACCCATCTTCTTGAATTCTTCTTCTTCCTTGGTGGATCACCTCTAGAGGCCAAAAACTTGGGTGGCTAACGTTGATCAAAGGAAGGAACCAAACCCGGTGGATTCAAGTTGAACGCGAAAAGGATTGGAGGTGAACTTGTACTGAGGAAGCTTCGATCTTGGTATGATTCTTATTCGTTATCTTTTTCGTTTAATTAATAATTGTGCATAAAGGGTGATCCAGGTATATTGTTTGTAAAAATTTTAAACTCTGATTTTCCACGTTTCCGCTTATTTTTGCAATTTGATTGCGTTCATGAATATTACAAAACCAACAGTGGTATCAGAGCCAAACCTTTATGCGAATTATTAATTGTTTTAATTTGATATGTGTATTGATATGTGTTTAGAACAATTTAATTGGGCATAATTTTGTTGTATAAAATTAAAAAAAAAAAAAAAGAAGCGAAACTGTCACGGATTTATATATATATAACTTCCGTCTGCAACATCATTAATTTGATGCGGTTGATGCATGGTGGGATTCGGCCAAGCTGACTAGCTGAGTTGGTTGGGTGAATAACTTCCTTTTAAAAAAAAAAAAAAACGTGGCTATCATGCTTTTGGTTACAGGATAATCTTATATATTATATATGTTTACCTATATAGCAGGATCTGTTTTAGATATCTACGTGACTTTGTTTTCTAGATATCCACGTCATTTGTTTTTCTCCATAACATGATCTTGTATCATGTTTCATCCAGTTTTTTTTCTCTGGTGGCACGCTTTTACGGATTCATGTGCACAGAAATCAAGGCATCAGAAACTAGATTCACGGCAAACAAGCATGCAAAATAATATTATATATTACGGTATATATGTAATATATAATATTTTAATAATTTTATAATTAAAATAAAAAGTTTATTTTAATCTTAAAATAAAAAGTTTATTTTAATATTAAAATAAAAAGGTTTTATTTTAATTTTAAAATTGAACTCCATGCTAACTAATTAGAGTTGGAATTTGATTCCATAATAACTAATTAGAATTGAAATTGGATTCTATGTTTCTTTAAATAAAGAATTTTATTTAAAATATGAAATAAGATTTCATATTATTCAAAATAAAGGAGTTTATTTGTGAATAGGAAAAAGAATCGAGTCCTCCTTAAATAAAGGAGTTTATTTAGATATGAAATAAGATTTCATATTATTCAAAATAAAGGAGTTTATTTGTGAATAGGAAAAGAGAATCAAGTGTTTCCTTTAATAATTTTTTTTTTACTTGGAATTGGATTCCATAATTAATTAAAATAAAGGAGTTTATTTTGATTAAAGATTTTGATTAAACTAAAATAGTTTATTTTATTCAAAATTGGATAAATTAAAATAAAATAGTTTTATTTTGATTTAAAATTTGGATTAAAATAAAGGAGTTTATTTTAATTCAAAATTAGATTTTATCTTAACTAAATTTGCCCATTAAATGATATCAATATATATATATTGAATTTTTATTATTCATGAGAGATGAATGTTATTTATTGATGCATATGGTGATGTGTATGATAATAAATGGGATTGATTATGGACTATCGACCGATGTGATTGGATTTTATTTTAGTTGGATGCATGAATGTATGGGTTTTATTAAATGAGGTCTGCGTACCTCGTCTTCTCTAATTTTTTCTTAATGTAAATTCTAACTCCTCTCTATGTACTTCCCTCGATTTCACGATCGAGGCTTCTATTTATTTCAAATAGTTTTGTAATAAGAATAGTTAGAATTAATTTTGAAGAATTGGAGATCAAGGGAGCAAGGAGGCTTGAAGACCCGTTTGTAATGGAGCCGGGTTTAAATGTAATAGTTATATTTAAATATTAATTCTTGCACCCCCTAGATTTGACCTTTTGGTTCACTTGGTGGCTCTAGTGAACCAAACTAGAATAAAAGTCCATAATCAATCCGGGTAGAATATAGTATTCTATATGTGCATGCTTATACTATATATATTATATATTATGCAAACATGCTTGCATGTTCATTAATATGACGCGTATTTTTTATATATATATAATAAATGCATTAAACAAGATGAGACAAATTAATAACAAACCCCTCAATTTTTTATATTAAGTCCTAAGCGTTCAAAGATATTTGGAATATCGAGCGTCGCCTTTCTAGCATGATAAAATTAATAGAGTATTAAATATTTAATATGAGTTTGTTGTGTCACCACAAGGCAAGTATTAAGTATTTAAGATGTTAATTTATCACATTTGATGCTTATAAAGAAAATTGAACAATATTGTTTTGTTGTGTCACCACAAGGATGATATTTTTCTTTTTGAATATATGGAGTGCTAAGGTCGGACTTAACTTAGATAATTTTGATTCGGATGTGCCACCACTTGATCAAAATAATCTAAGAGGCAAAAGAAAAGGAGTTGCATAATTGATGTAATTGACAAAAGTTGTCTACTATTTATTTATATATAGTTTGTTGTGTCACCACAAGGCTATATACATTTGAAATGGGATCCTTATTCTCACTAGCAAATCTTTAATTAGATTTTGCCGAACTATATAAGTGAGGGTAATATAGTTTGAAGAAAATAGTGGGAGATACCAATTTAAAACAAGACCTAAATTATTTTGGTAATTAATAAAAGAATGTATGTTAAAATGTTGTTAATTACAAATTCATTTACAGAATTTTACAATGTCTAAATTACTATCACTGCGAAACATATTAGATGTTATTTAACCAAACCGTATTAAACGGATTGGTTAAGAAATTTGAGAATAGTTCTCATGGCTGAAAAGTTATCTTATGTCCTTAATACGTCTATCCCTGCAATGGTTGCAGACAATGCCTCTGAGGAAGACATTGATACTTTTAGAAAGTGGCAAGATGATGCAAAATTGGCTCAATACATCATGCTCGCATCTATAAATGTGAGCTTGATGTCGACATGAAACTATGGATGCTTCTACTATATTCCCGCACATCAAGTAGTTGATGGTGAGAGGAAATGGGGTGATAGATATCGGATATCTAAGGAGCTCTTCCGATCTAGAATGATCTATGACACTTCTGATGATAAAAGTCCTTAACATTATCAATTTGATTGATCAATTTAGACAACGAGTTTTGTCATGGATGGAGAGTTGAGCCAAGATTTGATCTTGCACTCACTCCGGACTCCTTTCATGATTGTTGTGAATTTTTCATATGAACAAGCTAGATATCGACCTCATTGATTTGCTTAACATATTGAAAAATGTTGAGAGTCACTTTCAACCAAGAAAGATCAAGTTTTCTTGGTAGGGGCCAAAGGATCTTCCCAAAAGAAGAACGATTCAAAGAAGGTAAATAGAAAGGCATAAACAAAGGATAATAAGAACAAAAGCGATACGGATAGCAAAGGAGCTTGCTTCCACTGCGCAATAAGCACGGACTTTGGAAAGAAAGCTGCGAGAAGCATCTTCCAGAGGCTAACCAAAGAAGCTTAGTGAAGTTTGATTCATAATACGCTTTTTGTTTATGATTGAAATAAATTTTTCTTTAAGTCGAGGTTCTACTTGGGTATTGGATACCGACTTTGGTTATCATAAATATAGATTTATGAAGGACCAAGTAAGTAGAAAGCTAAATAAATATAAGTAATCCTATAATATGGAAATGTAACAAAGGTTGCCATATTAGCCATAGAAACTTATAGTTTAGCAATGCTACTGAGCAAATCTATTAAGTCGATAAGTTGTTATTGTATTCCGGTTCTTGTTAAAAATATTATTTCCATTTTATTGTTGGACAATGAAATCTTTGGTATTATAATTAAGAACAATTGTTTGTTATTTATAATAATAATGTTTTGTATAAGCTGGAATATTACTTAATAAATTTTGTATACTTGACTTACATGAAAATAATTTTGCATATTGAACAAATTAGTATAAGAAAAGGAGATGATCATTGAAAAGAGTTGAATGTGTGTATTTCCTAAAATACAAGTGTGAATTATTTGAAAGGTTCAAAGAATTGAAGTGAAACAAATTGGAAATGTATTAAGATTATTTGATTAGATCAAGGAATAAATATCATGCAATAAGTTTCTAGATCATCTCAAATGGTTTTTCATAATGGACACATCCCGACACTGTGATAATTGATTGATGTATCTGAATGAAAAATCGTACCTTGTTGGACATAGTGCGGTCCATAATGATTTTACCGACATTCCGGTATCCTTACGGGATAATGTCCTAGAAATGGTTTGATATCTACGAAAATGGTAACCTCAAAATCCAGGCCCCAAGACTCCATAAAAGTTATGGATGGGGAGGATTCTAATCTTAAGTATGTTAAGATAAGGGTTGTCAACTTATGTGAAAAGGTTTCAAAGGATAAGCTTGGAAAAGATTTTATAAGTGTCGATTTGTGGGACATCCTAAAGTAAGTTTAGGGTATATGTTCTATAATCTTAGTTTGCAAAAGGTGTTTGTTGCAAAATACGCCTTACAAGATAAAGATGTTTATCATTGAAGGGGCTAGTGGGAGGATTATAGATCTTGAAGAGTTCATGATCCACAAAACACTATAAGTCAAATAAGAGGAACTCGTAGATAGAACTATTGTACCTGATCGAATCATAAACTGGAATAGTAGAAGATACCTAGGAGGTATGGATTCATCATGGATGATGATGATGAGGTGCAACGATCATAGAAGATGATGATCCGAGTTACATACGATGAGGTAAGAGTTCTAATGTGTACAAAGGGTCGATTGGGGGCGTCGTGAAATTTCTAGTATTATATGTTGATATACTACGGATGAGGAATTACATACCAATGCTACAATCGGTAAAGATAATGTTGTCTAAACAATCCTCCATGAATGATTTGGGAAGAGTATCATTATTGGGGATGCAAATCTATATAGATAGATTTAAAAGGATGCTCAACTTAACCCGAGGCGTATATTCATTTGATGCTAAAGTCGTTTAGCATGGCAAACTCAAGAGATGTCTCATGTTGATGAGCTATGGAGTGTATCTCTTTATAGTCCCCACGGACTCACGAAAAGAGAGATCGCATGAGTGACTATCATGTATGCAATGAAATATACAAGATCTAATGTTGATCGGTTATATTCGAGAGAAGATCGTTGTAAGCGTTGAAAAACATCTTAAAGTTCTTAACCCATTTACTAAGGATGTGAGCATACATGGTGGGTGCGAATTAAAACTAGAGGGCTTCTGAGACTCAAGTTTTCGAAGACAGAAGACGACCGAAAATCCACTTTAAGGTAAAGTGTTACCTTGATAAAGGTGGTGTAGTGAATTTGAAAGGTTCCAAATAGCAAAAGGTTCTTTGGTTTAATGATAAAGACAAAGTATATAGTCGTAAATGAAGTTAAGTTGATTGTTTGGATGATAAGTTCATTTCGTAACTAGGAATAGTTCTAAGTCTCATCTTGGATCTAAACATGTGTTGTAGCACTTTCATTTGATTATAGGAATCATTGAAGATGGTAAATCACTATAGAGATAGTGAACTCTAAAAAACAACATTACATATCCATTAACTAAAGCTTATCCAACAACGGGATAATCGTCACTTAGAGAAGAGTAGTATGAGATACCATGACGATTGACTTTAGTGCAGTGGGAGATTGAAAGTAGTATGCATAAGCCCGATCATGTTTGATGATAAAGCATATACTTTGTAACAATCTTATTCATTTATTAAATAAAGAGTATTAATTTATTAAAGGCTTTTAATTATCTACATGATGTTATTTTATAATATGTGATAAACCCATAGTTTTAAGCAATGCTTTTAGAATAATGATGATGATCATTCTAATGAGATCTAAATTAGAAAGCTTAAAACTAAAATAGTTCCCAATCGTTGGATTACTAAATTGGGATTAGTGAATCCGGATAGATTGGTACATACGTAACTTGCTTTCATTGGATGAGGATGATTGATCTCATGATCATTTGTGTGGAGACACTAAAGCAAGTATGTAGGTGCTTATTGGAGAATAAGTTCATTTGAGCGTGGCTCGCTAAGGAATACCTAATGGAGTTTTACTTTGTCGATAGGAATTCTGTAGTGATAGTAAGTCAAGTAATCCTTGGACTTGAGATCATCATAGTATCTTGTGTATGATGAGTTATACTTTGACTTATTCCTTAAGACCCTTAGGGTATATGAAAGGGTATGCTTGGGTATAACAAAGTTGTGCATGGAGATAATATATGATCGATAAAGAATCTACCACTTACAGTAAAAGAAGAGAAATGTCCTATGTGATTCGATAAATGATAACCCGAAGAGTCCTTGGTTTAAGCGGAATGAAATTAGAAAGGAGTTTCTAATTTGCATTATTTGGAGTTGTGCATTTAAGAGTCGAAATACATATAATTAAATAAAATAAGACTTGACATGTAATTCCATGTCTTATATTTAATTGGGACATTGTATGGTGGAAGGAGTTGAATTGTATGGTAACTATTTACTCAAAGGTTCTTTTATGATTAATGTTGAAATCTATATTATCCGGAAAGTTGTTGATCGCTAGGGAGGCTTATCCCTATGTAGAATAAATATTATTTATTTAAATAAATTAATTGTTTAATTTATTTATTTAAATAAGATTAGAATTGTTCTAATTGATTTATTCACAATAGGTTTAATATGGAGAACCTAAAGGGTCACACCATAAAAGGAAGGATAATTATTTAAGAAGTTAATGGCATAATCGTAATAATAATATGTTATGTATATTTAATTTAATCTATGGTGATAGAATAAATTAAATAGCTTAATATTTATTATTTAATATTTTAGAAATATTAAATATAAATTAATAAAGAGAGTCTTATTAATATTATTATAATTATTATTATTATTTTAATTTCTAAAAGAGTTTAGGAATTAATTTAATATAAGTACTCTCATTTATTCCTAATTGGATTAGGAAGGAAAATTAGTTAAAGGAGTTTAATTAATTATCTCTAATAAGATTAGGGAGCCCCTTTAATTAAAAGGGTTTAATTAAATAATACCTTATTTTAATAGGGTTACTTGATATCTTTATAAGAGGAGTCTTATATCAGATATTAAGACTATGTTATAATTCCAATGGTTGGAGAGTACGCTCTTTTTCTATAGAGATAGAAAAACTAGGGTTTAGCCAAACACCCATCTTCTTGAATTCTTCTTCTTCCTTGGTGGATCACCTCTAGAGGCCAAACACTTGGGTGGCTAACGTTGATCAAAGGAAGGAACCAAACCCGGTGGATTCAAGTTGAACGCGAAAAGGATTGGAGGTGAACTTGTACCTGAGGAAGCTCGATCTTCAAGGGTATGATTCTTATTCGTTATCTTTTTCGTTTAATTAATAATTGTGCATAAAGGGTGATCCGGGTATATGGTTTGTAAAAATTTTAAACTCTGATTTTCCACGTTTCCGCTTATTTTTGCAATTTGATTGCGTTCATGAATATTACAAAACCAACATATAGCTGGGACGAGTCGGGGAACGGATTGACAGTCCAGATGATAGCATTAGCAGTCCTCACTATTCTGTTAAATAGTGTGACAATAAATGTAATGAGGACTTATTCTGAGAGTGGATATTATTTAGAAGACAATATTTGTTTTAAAACTCACAAATCTCTCTTGTTGTATATTAAAGATTATATTTCAGATTACATCTGCAGTATATCTGACTCAAGATGGGTGATGTATACCTATTTTTTGAGGCGTCCACAAATACCATACGCTTCTTACGCAACCATACGTGACATCGTACTTTTACTACCTGAGAGTAGTTCAACAATATTAACGGTAAAACTTTCGTAGTTATTTTCATAAAAATATTTTTGTCGTTTTTTCAATCCGACAATAATTTCATTAATGGGGTCCACCAATGATTCTTGGCATTGCATTTAATATTCTCTCGCTAAAAGCGAATATTCCCTAACCAATCGAATATAATACAACTACTTGCATACTTTGCAAAATTTATAAATACTACCCACAACTATAACATTATCTCAAATCCACACCATAATATTTAAAAAATATTTCAAGAAAATTAAATCTTTATTCGTTAAATTTGGGATTTTACAGGAAAAGTGGCCAAGTTTTCTATCCATTTTTTTCTTTTCCGTTTATTAAAATACTCAGAAACGTAAGAATTAAAAAAAAAACTTAAATTTAATACCATTTATAGTGAACCCAACATTATAATGAATATTTTTTTCCCCTAAACTAGTGGACTTTACTTTTAATAGTAAACTAATTCTTTTAACATATTTAATATAAATTTATATATATATTTTAGGTGGGAGGGTTTTTTTTTTGTCGTTGCTTAAATTATAAAGAAGCAAAAGAATAAAGTACGTAGAAGAAACATGTTTAGTTAGTGGTAATGCATAACTTTGTAAGATGGGCGAAGGGAACATCCCAATACGGCGCCGTTCCTAGAACTCTTCTTCACCCAACACGATGTCGTCTGCAGTTTCCCGTTGAACATTTCTTGGGTGAAATACAAAGAATCCGAATATCAAAGTTGATTGGAGGAAGAAATAAAAATGGGAATACAAAAAGACCAAAATCAATGACTTGAAAAGGAAAATGTAAATGTAAATGTAAATGTGCCATCCCATAGCCATACAACAATAAATACCCATTTATTTTCACTCTTGAAAGAATAGAATAGATTAGCGGAGGAGAGAGATAGAGGGTCAAAAGGAAAAAAGAAGAAAAGCAAAAAATAGTCACTATCATTCACCATCATCATCATCATGAATTTATACATATATCTTATAGTATATCTATAGATTAGATTGGTAACGGTGGTTGTTCGGATGCTTCTGTGAGCTAATCATATCTTTCCGCGCACACCCATTTCCTAGAGAGACTGGAACGGTGGAAAATGTCGATTAGTTTAATTAATCTTTAATTTGTGGGTTTAGCTAAATCTGCATTGTCGTTTACCAAGACTTGCAGGTAAGGGCTGAGCACTTTTGCAGCAAGCAGAAGGTGTGAGAGAAATAGAGATGGGGATTCTCACAAATAGAGTAGAGAAAAGTGAGATCAAACCAGGAGACCACATATATACTTACAGAGCTGTCTTCACCTACTCCCACCATGGTAAAAATCCAGTCTTTTTAAGAGAAATTGCAATGTGGGGTTTCTTACTAATTATTGTTTGTTTCTGGGTATTATTTCTCTTTCTATTTTGGTCCACTTTTGGTGTGTGCGCCTGATTTTTTTTTTTTTGTTTAGTAAATTATATAATACCTTAGATGCGGATACAGTAGGGTATTTGAGTTAATTTCTCCTTGTTGGGATTTTAATTCACCATTTTACCCAAAATTCAGTCCTCCATAGTTTCTCATCACTTGGTCATTCTGCTGGATGATTATTTAAAAGTTTGGACTTTGGATTGTCGACGAAAGAAGGATGCATCTACATTTGATTATTTTGCTTGCAAGGTCATCCATGAGGATTCCTTGATTATAGCATCCTAGTTGTTCAATGAATTATGAAACTTGTCGAATGGGACAGGAATTTCCAAGCTTTATTTTTTCAAGTGAAACTCTTAGTTTCTAGATTTATTTTTTGATAGGTAGATTTCAAAATTTTCATTATCAATACCAAACTATAGAAGCTTTTTTCCTGTAACCGATTATGTCATTAGTATTAGTTGCTTCTAGTTTGTAAACCATTTAATATGTACTACTGTTTTTGGTAATTTCCCCCATTTGAATTTTCAGAAAATATTGAAATGGAAAGAATAAAAGCTTTGAATTGTAGATGTTACATCATTTGGAGCTTGATAATATTTGGTACTCCAGTAAGCCTTACCTACAAATTTTCTGAAACAGTCAAGTGACTCAAGTTAGTATGTGAAATATGAATGTTAGTTTCTCTGCATCCTGCTTTCCTTGGATCAAGCAAACTGTGAAATAGGTGGATAAATATGTTGTTAAGGTTGTCCCCTTTGTTGATTTTCTTAGTGATTTCACTTTGAGGCAGTCATGTAGTTTTTCGCCGGGGCTTCTTGTTATGTTGAGGGGATATAGTGTAGTGGGATTGGTTTTTATTTTTTATTTTTTGTTTTCTACATTTTAATTTGTGTGTTCCATACGCCCTTTTAAACATCGTGTGTACACGGACTTTTGCCCTCTTGGAAAAAGTTTATTAATACTTTTTTTTAAATATAAAAAAATGTTCATGTTTTTTTTTGTTTGGGGGCGGTAAGGCTGCACATCAGATTACTTCTTAACAACTGATTATGAACAGGACTTTGGTTCTTGTTCAGGATTTAGAGTTTCTTATCCATATTATAGCTCTGGGGTTCATATCATTTCCAATGACACAAGGTTAATGTATGTGGGTAGGTATTTCGAACATTTGGCTTATTGTCAATAGTTAATGGTTTGATGGCAATCCTCCATTCATCATTGGCTTAGACTTGAGAATATAAAGTAGAAAATTACTCGAAACATTTTATATTATATTCATTATTCATAGACCTTTTTAAGTTTCTCTATCTTCCCTATTGCACGCCTTTTTGTTGGTGTTTGATACCTTGACAATATCAAGCCATTATTGTTAATTGGTCAGCTTAGAGCAAAAGCTAACTTGATATGTTTTAATGCTTTTCTTCTTCTTCTATTAGGTGTTGGCGAGGTATTGAGATCTGCTACGTTGCAGTTTTCATCCATTCTGATAATAATAAACAAAGCAGAAAAAGAGCATGGCCCATTTTAAAGATAGAACTTGAGTCTTTTAAAGAGTTACACTGGCATAAAAAGCCAAAATGCCATTAGGTCCAGTTTGAACTTTTTGTTGTTCAATAGTTCATCAACATGTTAAATAAAGGGACGCTCTTGTTAGATGGATTGAAAAGTTCCTTTTGTGTCACTGCTACATGGTTAGCACTACAGCTATTACAATACAACATTTATATTATTGTTATTATCAATGCAAGTTGATAACCATGTTATTGTGAAGCTCCTCACACATACACATACATTTGTCGCTGTGCAGTTAAATTCTTGATTTAATTTCTTGAACAGATAATTCCAATTTATAGCACTTGTTTTCCAGACCAGATGCTAAAACCATTGACTACTTTCTTTGGGGCATATTGTGGGTTGTCTTATTCTTCAATAAACATCTGGTAGATTTACATACTCTGCAGGTCAAGCTATTAATTTGAACATATTCTTTTCTTTTTACTTCCTACTAACTAAAATACATGCTGATGAAATTATAATGTGGTTGTGACATTACGGTAGCAAGGACAATCGAAAGTTCATGTGGATATCCCTAATTTCCTACTAGGTCTTGTTTATGCCTTTGGACTATCTTCTAGTATAACTGTTTAGTTAACCGTGCCGAAAAGACTATTTTGGTGACTACATTTCATTTGAATCAGTATGAGTCACAGGACTATTAACATATATGCAAAGAATCATATCAAAGATTCTCTACTGCTTCCTCTTTTTGCCTTGAGGATCTTGAAAATTTGTGTTGAAAATTCTTATAAGCCTAACATCTGTATTCCAATTTAGGGTTGAGAGTTGAAGGAAGGATGAAGTTAAATGGTAGGTTAATATGTGAATGATCAGTTACACTCCCTAGAATATTTGTGTTTGGGATGACTGGATGAGTAATCATTGACAACTCTAGCGGGCTTTTGTACTCTGCAAATACTTAAAAAGTGGTAAAGAAACTTATTTGCTTATCTTTCTGTTTGCATATTTTGCTTATCTAACTATGCACTGGATCAACAGGAATCTTATCCTCTTCTGTTACTGCTAATAACATTATTATTACTTGGCTACTGGATTTACACAACAATGCAGGCATCTTTGTGGGGGGAAACAAAGTGGTTCATTTTACCCCTAAAAAGGAAGAGAGTTCAAGCACTCAAGGCCCACTGATTACCTATGACGGAATGTCAGATACGCAGTTTTCCTGTCCAACCTATCCAGATTGTGGGTTCAGGCAGCCTAATAGTGGAGTAGTCCTTACCTGCCTGGATTGCTTTCTTCGAAATGGATCGCTGTACTGCTTTGAATATGGAGTCAGTCCATCTGTTTTTCTTACCAAAGTAAGAGGGGGGACTTGTACCACTGCAGCATCTGATCCGCCTCAGACAGTTATCCACCGAGCAATGTATCTTCTTCAGAACGGATTTGGAAACTATGACGTGTTCCAGAACAACTGTGAGGACTTTGCCCTGTACTGCGGAACAGGCCTTCTGACCGTTGATAGGCTGGGGGTTGGAAGAAGCGGGCAAGCTTCTTCTGTGATTGGTGCTCCATTGGCTGCCCTTCTCTCCTCCCCACTGAAGTTGTTATTGCCTAGTCCTGTTGGTGTGGCTACAGTAACAGCAGGGATGTATTGTATGAGCAGGTATGCTACTGATATTGGCGTTCGAACTGATGTGATTAAGGTAGCTGTAGAGGATCTGGCTGTGAACCTTGGCTGGTTGGGTGGAGATGAGGAAGAAGCCGACAAAGAGGCTGCTGACGAACAGCTTGTGAGGCTATGAATTTTCCCAGGAAGCTCCATAGCTGCACATAATCTTCTGGCCATGACATTAATAAACATATATAATTAGTGTATTGCAACGGTAGGGTATTCCGTATCACAACTGTTATTTAAGAATGCTATTTTCTTGTAATTTATGCATTTGTACCGAGAATGTCTACAATTCAATCGTGGGTTTATCTTATTCTTGGTATAAAGTTTCTTTATTGTGCTGAGCATTGTTAAATTTATTGTTTCATACTACTATTTATTACATCATCTCAATTTTTGAGTTTAAAAATATTTGAAATTAACTTTCAAAAGTTAATAATGATATCATAATTTGGAACCGAGGTAGTATGTAATACTACCTCATTTGAATGAATTGTTTGACAATAGGTTTTTAGTTTTAAATCAACATTTTACTTAATTTGTTTGAAAAGTAATGGTAATGAGAATCTTACTACTTTGGTTTTTTGTTTTTGTTGTTAAATATCAAAGCTTCTAAGATGTGTTGAGAAAATTTTAACCGTGTATAAGGTTAAAATGACCATATGTAAGGTTTCTCTTATAAATTTAATTGTTTGAATGTAAAAATACGAGAGCTTAAAATATTTCACATATATATATATATATATATATATATATATATCAAAAGAATGAGCAAATTATAAAGTAAAAAAATTGATTAAAAGATTTCTAAATTTATATAAATATTTTTAATTTTTTATACTAATAAACTCCACTAAATAACATATTTATTCTCTACTTTATATACATACTAGTAAAAGACACGAAATTCTTCCGCTCTCCATTTCAACGATCTGAAAATTAAAATGAATCGTGCCGTCCAAATTCAAATTAAGTTTTATTTAAGAACCGACAATCTTTGCATGCTAGTATGCTACATATAGTTACCCGGATGATTTTAAAATAAATATAAACTGAATGATGAAGGATACTCTAGAAATCATTTTCACACTGCTTGTGCTTGACCAAAGAAACTTATTGTTATATACTGTTAAGTTTATCAATTTCAGCAATAGCTTGATTCTCTTCTTGCATTATTGAGGAGTCTGCTTTTCCATTTAGGTAACATATCACTTCTTCCACTGGAAGAAAGGAACTCCGTTTGCTGATGACCAGGGGATCTATAATGGGTTGACGTGGTGGGAGCAGATCGATAATGGAAAGCAACTCACCCTTAACAGAAAGTTTTTAACAGTTGTACCCGTGGTGCTGTAAGTTATCTGTTCTATAGATCATCAATTTGTTCTTCTTCATATCATTTCTAGATAAGTGTTTCTTTGTCGTGTACATTTGGGATATGTTAGAATATATTATTATCCTTGGAGTATATTATTATTAGAACTTGGTCACCAAGTATGCTTGGTGCCCACAAATACTTGGCTCCTACTCAACTAATAACCAATATATAAGTCAACCAATGTTTTAAAAAAAGTGGCTACAGGAGAGAAGGGAGGCGGGGCGTGGCGGGCAGTATATGAGGCCTAACGCGGACGGGACCTGGCGAGATTTTTTATTTTAAGTCGATTTTAATATTTTATCTTACATTTATCCAAACAAAACAATAATATAAAGCAAAACAATCTATAATAAAGATAATAAAGGATTTTGCTTAAAGTTCAAACACATATCCATATTGTTAATATCAAAGTTCAAACACAAACATATGCAATTGTTCAAAGTTCAAACATATTTTTAACGTATTAGTTTTATTCATAAACAAGATTGCTTAATAATAAAATTTAAAATTTCAAGAATTTAATTCAATATTATAACTTAAGAAACTAAACATAAATTTAAGAATTATATTGAATTAAACTAAATATTACAAATGTATCATCATTTATATAATTTGAAGTCGGTACAAGTTCAAAAAATTACAATTATAATAAAATTATCCATTTTGACTTGATATTGTTCAATTCTTGTTGTGATTTCATATGCTACAACTTATATTATGAATATGGTAAATATTAGAAAAATAAATATATCAAGATCTGGTTTGGGTAGTTATTAAAATAAAAAAAAATCTCTCCGCCTAGACCCCGCCTAGGTCCCACCTAATTTCTTGGAGGGATTTTTTTGCCGACTTGGACCTAGGCGAAGCACCAAGGGGGACTAGTGTCTAGGCGAGGCACCAAAAGGGGCTTAGCGTCCAAGGTGGCGCAAGTGGGGGCCTAAGCGCTTAGCAGGGTCTCTAAGCGAATTTAAAGGGAATTTTAGAACAATCAAGTCAACTAGTAGCCTATATATAAGGTTTTAGTACTCTTTGTAATGACATAACAACATTATTCAATACATCTATTTTATCTCTAACATGCTATCAGAGCCAGGTTGATCTTGACAATAAAATAAAAAAATTCTTTCACCCGTCGCCGGCAGCACATAATTGGCAGCGTGTATTGTTTATTTTTATTGTTTAACTTCATCTTAAAGAAAAAAATATTATGTGGTCAAAGTTAAGTTTTAGTTCTTTTGTTGGAGTTATGTTTTGAGTTTTGTCATGCGTTGCTAAAGTTGGCGCTCTAGTGCTCCGTTGCCCATATTTGAGGTTTCTTTTTGAATATGCAAGTTCTTTGTTTTTTGCTATTTTTTTCTTAACAAGGGTGATATGTCCAGAGCAGTTAATTTCTCGAGTTGAAATATGTAAATGGTTGATTAGAAAGTAATGATTGCATGGGGCCTAGATTTTAGGAAGACGTGTCCTTCAAATTTTCGGGAGGCTAGTGAGTCCTCCGTTGTTAAGCAAGGCAAGAAGTCATTCGTAGTTGTTTTTGAAAGATAGAAAGTTCTTCACATTTGTTGTAGGAGACTGAGTGTTCTCCATTATTGCTGACACATGATATTCTCAAAAAGTGGATATGTGAAATTATGTAATGCAGTGTTCTAAAAATCGTTAGGCATCGGAGGGGGCGCCTAGCTCCTAGGCGGTTCTAAAGGTGGTTTAGGTGGTTTTATTTATTTATTTTTCTATTGTACATACTCGTTATACTCTACAAATCATATAGTAGATGTAATTTTTTTAAAATTATACATGAAATGTTACAAAAAAATAATCTTTTAATGCTTAACATATTCATTTTAAGTATTGTAAAACATCAACGTGATGTTTGATTTTGTCTAGGCTCCCAGCCCAGACGCATGACCAAATCTATGCTATAGAGGACCACCTAGCGTCTAGGCGGGAATTTTTAGAACACCGATGTATTGAGGGTGAGAAACTTTGGACGGGAAAAAAACAAGAAGAAAAAAAAATCCGTGCAAATTGAAGTGGGCTTCAATTTGAGTGAGTGAGTTGAAGATAAAATAATTTCGTGTTGTGGTTGGTTTGAGTCTTTTTAGGATTATGTTATGTAACAAATTGTAAATCGTGATATAGGACTTCCAACTTGAGGGGAGTGTTAGAGTATGTTATTATCATTAAAGTATATTATTATTAGAATTTGGTCGCCATTGGTACCCACACATGCTTGACCCCTACTCAACTAGTAGCCTATAAGGCTTTAGTACTCTTTGTAATGACATAACAACAATATTCAATATATCTATTTTATGTGAATAGAACCTCACAACCATGTGAATATGCTATTCATGAAGAAGTTAGAGAATATGATATGCTTTCATAAGTAAATAGATATCAGAAGAAACTGGACACAAACGAATCTTTTTCTCTCTTCTCCCTCTCTTTCCTAACCCCCAACTGCCTCCCAAAAAGATAAATTGATAAAGTATATGCAACTATGAAAGGATCATGAGTGGGTACTAGGTGTATGGATTTTGTGCCGTTTGGCAAGTTAGTTGAGTATATGTTTTTGTTATTAACGCAAACCTCATCTTTACTAAAGGTGAGTGCCTGTACAAATCATAGGCGTGGGCTTCTCTAATTAATGTCTTTGCATAGAATATTCAATTTTGTTTCATCTTATATACCCCCGCCTTCTCTTCTCTCTTCCCCTCTACCTCTACCTGCTAGGAAGCAGGACACTTTGATGTAGCTAGATAATGTTGAACATGAGCAATCAGTAAATAGTCGATAAAATCAAAATTTTCCTCTTTCTAAAATAGAAACATTGCAATTTAGACCATAATATTTAATGTGTGCCTGCAGCTGGTTTATTTGAACCGTTTGTTGGTCTTTATTAGAAACTGATTATCTATATTTTGATGTATGAAGTTGGTTGGATTGTTTTATTAACGTAATAAAAAAAGATCATTGTTTGGCACTAAAAATGTGTGCGACAAACTTTTTAAGGAATGTCAACAAGGAGATTTTGTTTGTTATTATAAAATTGTAGTATATACACGTTCTTTTTGTAATTATACGTAAAAGTATTTTTACTATTTCGTAAACACCCTTTATTTATTTGTCCTTTTGTAATTGCACTTTAGACACTTGAATATAATTTTGCCAAAGACTAAGTTAAGAAATAAGATTTCTAAATGTGTCATTTCCACATCTTAAATTCTGTGCCAAATGCACGATTTTCAAGACGGCACTCAGTCTGGGACGTTGGAAGTATATGATAGAAGCAGAGTGAGAGAAAGGAGAATGTAGTTTCAAGGGGACAAGTTGGTGGCTGCAAAACCTCAACCTGCTAAGTGGTGTGATATTTCAATTTCCTTCTTAGGTGATTGTTAATGTATCAAAATAAAGTAAATCTGATATTTTACATGGAGAAAGGCACAAATTTACGCACTTTACATCTGTGTGTGTGTATATATATATATCTCAAGATATGTATATCTTTTTTTCTTTTTCTTTTTTGAGAACAAGATATGTATCTAAGTGCACATATCTTTACACTCTTCTCATGCTCATTCTTGTGGCAAGACTTTCTTTTGTCTTTTTTTTTTTTTTTTTTTCATCATATGGTTAGTTTTAAGGATTTTATATAAATCTCCTAGTTTTTCTAGCAATATATTGTATCTTGGTATGCAAATTAAAGATGCACGACATTCACTTATTAAAGAAAACATGCACAACATACTAGGTCTGTGTGTAACTATTAAGAGCACAAACAATATACTACGTTAGGGTGGTAATGCCGACAAGTTGCATATATATGGAAGGAGTGCCAGAGTTGTCAAAGTTCTAGGTGACAGTTCTCAGTTTGAAAAAGGAGTTTGTGCTTGTGCAGTGGTGTGTGGCTCCAGGCTTTGTTTACCCATGTACTATGGCTTAGTGTTGCTTCTGGCGTGTTTTTACCATGTAGTTATTCTATGGGTAGATTGATTTTGTTTGACATCCAATCCTACAAACTACCACATTGGTTGGACCATTGGAAATTACTTGATGGCTATTTATTAACATTGTCGAAAGATGCCTGTTTTAGCTAAAGAATCTAATCTAGATCTGACTTGGTTCTCAGCTTAGGGTACTCTTCAAACGTGAAACTGCATGTATTTTCTGTGAAATAGCTTGCTGTTCAAACGAATACCTGGTTATAGCGTCTACTAAACTCTGTCACCACAAAAAAATGATCTATTTTCTTTGGATGGAACAATGTATGCACAACATATTCTTACTCTCAAGATATAGAAAAGTCTTTATTGACAATATTCAGCCCTTTTCCATCTCATTTTTATGAAACTTTGATCGATGACGATGAAAGACCAATAAATTTGGACTTGTTTCTCTTACAGGTTCTTGATAGCTTCGCATACAACGGATTACCAAAGCCCAGTTTTGTTCTTGAATACTCTTGCCGTCATCGTACTTGTTATCCAAGTTCCCAAATATGCACAAGGTCCGTATCTTCGGGATTAATGGAGATCAGTGAGATGGTTTATGGATTTGTAATTGTGCAGAAAAAGTTGTATTACTGTATATCCCTATGGAAAAGCATTTTGGATATGTAATGGTTTTATGTTTTTTTTTTTTGGTTTTCTTTTCACAAACTCTCATGAATATTGAAGGAATAAAGGTTCTGAGTTAATCGTTTCACTACAGAATTTTTATGTAGCCGGGTTACTTTAGAGAATCTAATGTTAAAACAATGTCAATTAATATATGTGGGTCAAAAACAGGTTGCAATTTGGCATCTTATTTTTTTAATACTACCTCTGTTCCAAAAAACTGGAGATAAAATGACATGGATTTCTTAATTTTAGATAGACATTAATTTTTTTTCCGTGACAAATTAAATATTCCATTGTTCCACAAATAGTCTCAATTTGACTTTGTTTCTAGTTAGTTTGTGAAATTTTAATATTTAAAATGTGACAAATTCTTGATTAGTAATAACATGAAAAATGACGTACTTTCCTTGGTAATTGTTTGAAATAACTTATAAGTCATTCATGGGAAACTCTCAACTTCACAAGCTCTGCCTCCTGCTGTTGTTTGCCATGCAGGCTCTGATCTTATCTTTGACAGAATTCAATTGGGAGCTCTGAAGGTATTTGAATCAGTCTCTTTTGGGACATCATCATGGTCTTGACTGCAAGATTATTGTTAAAACGCGGTATAGGAGCTGGTAATGCTATTATGCTTTTTGGTGTGGCTCCAAAGTCAGCAAAAGACGATATATTCTGGAATGGAATATTTTGTGCCGACATATAATATCTTCCTGTCCATTGATCTGCTGCTGACCTGATCCGAACATCATTCGACCCGTGGTGAATTAATGGTTTTGTGTACTCACTGTTAGCCTCAACAATTGTTAATTATGCTTGTGTGCTTTTAATAATTAATGTACTATTGAAAAACCAACACCACCCGCCATTAATTGCTTTCTATTATATGATTCATGAAAGCTCTAATATAGTTTCAATTTTGTTTTGCACTAGCTTAGAGCATCAGCCACTCACAATTTACTTGTTGGGAAGGTCTTCTTATTGTTCCAAGGTTGGGTTGTATAAAGGTCATGGAGTTGTTAGACAATATGCTCTGCTGACCAAATATACTCAGCTTCATGAAGGGCTTTGGAGATGTAGCTGGTAAAAAACTAAATTTAAGTTCCTATTATTCTTAGGTTTGGAGCTAGGCACAGTAACACACACACACACACACACATATATATATATATATATATATATGTATGCATAATTTATATAATAATTTGTCTTTCTAAATGTGTGATTCATTTTTTTAGAATGAAGGGCTACTTGGAGAAAAAGTGCAGGCTGAGATGGATGGACTATTTGAGAGCAGATAGATAACCTCAGATGATGATGATCTAATAATCCAATTGCATGCTCTTCTAAGAAACAGATGGTCTTCTTTTTATATTCAAATTTATGCAAGTTAGTAGTATATATCAATAGGAACCAAAATTAGCCCCGAAACCGCACCAAGAAGAACAGCGTATGTGACAATTTTAGAATGGTTAAAAAATTGCATATGCAGTTTGGGTGCGGTTTTGAGAGACTCCCGCACTGCTCGTATATATTTATATATTTTTTATAATTTTAATTATGTTATGCACTTTTAAACTTTTTGTTTGTGGCTAGAAATATTTCTAATTGAATTGAATTGTAATTAAGGTTTAAGCAGTGTTGAAACGTCATGTATGGTTTCTTATAAATAAAGATGAATTAGATTAATTGAATATTATTGTTAACTACGTCAATTTGTTTTAGAAAAACGAAATCAAACTGAAAGCTTTAAAAATTTATGGTGATATATATATTTCTTTGGCAAGTGATATGTATTGACATTTCTATTATTAGTTACTTAGGCTAGTGTTGGTGATAATTTTTTTTTAAAAAAGGAATAATTATATGGTGCATCCTTGGAGTTGCGGACATTTCTGCTGAGGTTGGTTCTGACTTCTGTTCGTAACAAAGTGCAAGAACCCCAAAAGTTGGTGGCTGTTTGTTGTCAGGCAAACCTGTGACTGTGAGAAGAACTTTTCTTGTATCGACCGACCTTTCAAGAATGCCTTCTTCCCAGCCTTGAAATTATTATCTTGGCCAACGATGTAACTGCATGGGTCCAGCTGTTGGTTCAGTTGAACAGAGCCCCTATTCCACCAAACTACGTACATGCAGATATCTTGTTGCCCGTCTAATGGGAAAACCCTGCCATTGCCCCAGGCCTTGTGCGCTAGCTAGCTACAGTATTTCCTTGAGAAGGCACTTTAATTATGAGCTTAATGGAAAATGCAGGTTGAAAATTTTGATTACATATTAATAATGAATATGCAATTGACTTATTACGAGAGGATTTGGGAGATGTACCTTATAAAATCTTTTGCCTTAATTATTTGAGAGGCCGAGATCAATAAACGCAGATCCTGTTAGTACTTTTTAATTATATGTAATTTTTCAGATTAGTAATTTATATCTACGCCAGTGTTCTGTTATCACCTAGCTACAAAAAATGTATGCTTTTATTACTAATGAAACAAGAAGATTGACTTTTATTTCATCCAATTCTTGTTACAATATGTTGGTGTTCTTGAAATAAATGAACCATTCGTATTAGTATTGCATGCATGCACACTTTCCTCACAGAATCCTCTTTGATTGGAAAATTACAACACTCCATATTTTTCTTGTTATTAACATTTGCTAGAGTTGAGTGGCTGAATCTCTAGCATGGAGGCAAGTCTGCTGGAGGATGAGGAAGGGTCTCTAGCGGACCTTGCCCATTCTTCACTATAAATACAGTGGACAAACCCCATGACAAATGTATCTCCAGGTGACAGTGCATGAACCACACTCCTACAACAAAACATTTTATATTCATCACCCAAAATTTAACATCCCACCAACCTATATATATATACCATAATTAAGTAGGCCTATACATATGCGTGTTCATTAATTCATACCTGGATTGTCAGCGACGAATCGAATCACTGCCCATCCACCCACCGGAACTCCAATTGTGTTCATGTAAGGTGGATCAACTAAATTCAAATTTGCTATTTGTGGATCGTAGTTCCCACTCCCATATCCCACGACATAGAAGCTATAGCCATGCAGATGAATTGGGTGATTTTCGGTTGACACTGTCCCTGTATCCTGCAAAATAAGTTGAACCCTAGTCCCATATTCAAGGACCTTAGTCCTTGTTCCATTCACCGAATTGGTATTGTTAGGAGGGGTATTTGGTGCCCCGTTAACAAAGTCGTAAAATTTAAGTGGCACCCCTGGAAAATCCTCTGTGAAATGACCATCAATCTTGTTTTTGTAATAAGCTTGCAAAACTGAAACATTAGGCCTAATAAAACTTACGTTGTTCATTGACGCAGCCATAACACCTCCATTGTAACCTTGACAATTTTGCTTTGGATTCTTTGACCAACATTTTTGTACATTTAATCCTACTGTGATGAAAAGGTTTGAATCAATCTCTTTTGGGACATCGACAGGATTGAGGCTTCTTAGCCCATCCATCACGGTCTTGACCGCAAGATTATCGTTAAAACGAGGTAAAGGAGCTGGTAATGCTATGCTATTTGGCATGGCTCCTAAGTATTGGAAGTAAGCAAGTGATGATATATTTTGGAATGGAATGTTATGGGCAGACATATAGGGCCCCATGGCCATGGAATATCTTCCTATCCGTTGATCTGCAGTAACGAGGACGTTGAGGGTCTGACCTGGTCCGAGCATCACGCGATCCGTGGTGAATGGTTTTGTGTACTCACCATCAGCCTCAACAATTGTAAGTTTGTGATTAGCAATTGCGAAGAAGTTCTCCATGTTCAAAGCTGCGCTTATCAGCCTTAAAAGGTATGTTTTTCCCGGGGCAACATCAATCTTATACACATCTGATGTTGAAAACAAACAAATGTTAAATAAAAAAGAAAAGAAAAAATTGGCAATGTCCAAGCCATGATCTAGCTAGCTATTTAACTAATTACTAACTAGTACAATTAACAAGAGGTTGACTATTTATATATGTTTTTTGTATCTTATTTACCATTGAAGGAGCAATTGTAGTTAGGACCAGGGTGACCATTGATAGTAAAAGCATCTGCCGGTGGAGGACCTCCACCACTTGCTATAACAGCCTGCTCAAGTTGTACGACATCTCTCATCCAATACTCCCCTGAATAATTAAATGTTCAAGTATATATATATATATATATATATATATATATTTGTATCAATCTTTGCATCTCATATATGTATATAGAGAACGAAACTTCATATATATTTACATATAGCTTAATTAATAAAGAAGCTTTAATTCCTCTCTTTTTCAATATAGCAAGTTAAGTGTAAGAATAACTAGTGGTACTTAACAGTATATAGTGACCCTAGAGATGCATGTACGTACCTAGAATTATGATATGCTCTTGGTAAGGGTATTTAAACGGGTAAGGGATCCCAGCCTTGGGATATATGACAATGGCACCATAAACAGTAGCCCGGAGCCATGAAAAATGGGCATGCCAAAGAAGGGTGCCCTTCTGTTTCACTAGGGTGAACTCGTACGCAAATGTCTGTCCAGATTGGATGGGGCATTGGGTGATGTATGAAGGGCCATCGGACCAGCACGACAGTATCTGCCTCACACCATGCCTGTAATTGAGGTCTATCAATGCATATTTAAATTGAATAGTAATTACTGATTAATCATCGGTGATCTAATTAACTAGCTACATTAGTATATATACAAGAAGTAGAGCGATTATATATATATATATATATATATATATATATATATATGTAGTAGTGTTAATTGTTGTGGTAATTACCAATGAATTGTGGCATTATGTGGCGTCTCATTGGTTACTCTAACAATCACTCTGTCATCTTCTTGAGCATACACTACCGGTCCAGGAAACATCTGGTTTATGGTCACGATTTCGTTGCTTTTACATAACTTTGTGATCTTCATGGTTTGCACCTAATTAATTAAGTACGTATCATGATTAGTGACATACTTCTTGCAAAAAATTTAAGAAATTAATATACAAATCTATTATTATGAAATATATACGTGTATATATAGTAGTTATTACAAATGCTTTGATATATAGAGAAATTAATTAGGTACCTTGAAGTCATAGAACCTGGTTGATCCTCCCCCAGGCCATTGTGCCATAACATGCATGGTTTGAGCATATAATAATAAGCTTAAGCATACATGTTTGGATAAAGTTACTAATAAGTTAGCCATTTGTACGTACTCACTACTGATATAGATTGATGGAGAGTGAGAGATCGAGGGAGAAGTGAGACAATATAGGGGGAAGAGGATAGTCTTTTTAACGGAGTGGAAACTGATCTTATTTGGTTTATTTTAAATAAGGGAGAGGGGGGGGGGAATTGAATAAATTAAATTAAAGAAATTAGGAATATGACGAGATGCAGTAGGAGTATTATGTTTGTCAGCTTTCATGATTTCTCTAACATGGTTTTGTAATAATAAGTTGCTGGGGGCGTGTTTATTCATTGTGGCCTAAGTTGGGGGAGATGCTTGGTCTCTCTCTCTCCCCCTCTCTAACACAGACAATTTTATATTTTTGATTCATAATCCATTAACATTTTCTCAGTGAAATCATGTAATTTGACCGAGTACGTACTCAAAAACCACCCCTAATAACAACTCTCGAGTCAGAAACATGTGGTATCATTACGACAAAAAAACATACTTTGGCTACATGTATGTAATGCTAGCTAGCTTATTTGATGCACTGCATACAAGTCCTTTAATTTCCTCTGGCTAGTTCTATTTAAATTACTCAAGATACATACATATATATATATATATATATATATATATATGAAAGATTAATGGATCAGTCTACCACCAAAGATTTCACTTTAGTCTTCAGTACGTAGTTGGAGAAGACTGAAGAGAGTAAAAGGTGACCAAAAAATTCAGGGGGTTTTATTGTGTTGCTTTTGTTGGACATTGATTTTTTACTCAATCATAAACAGTTAGTGCACGCCTTATTAATCCTACCTTGTGGGACTCTCTATACACACACACATTAATGATGATGGAAACTCCCAAAGCTAGCTTTATTACATCTACTGCTAAATTAGCTCCTGTCCGTCCTCATGATTTTGCCTTCTTCTATTTCTTTTTTTTTTATTCCTTTTTCCTAATTAGTTAATCATATTTTTCAGTTGAATTGTCAAAAAAATAAAATAAAAAATGAAGCTACAATAATGGGTAAAGATGATAATCGGTTCACGCTTGCTATGTTACAGTACTGCATGCCTGCTGCCTTTTGCTGATGGTCAAGTCCCTACTACTCCCATATCTTATTCTTCTTCCCCAATCACAAAAATTGAATATTAAGTTTTTGTATAGCACTTCATAGAAAATTAGTAGTTCCCTCAGAGCAGTTGGCCTAAAACGAATCCAGGTAAAGGCGACAAACGTTAGCTCTGCATGGAAATTTAATTAATCTATTTTTGTTAAGCACAAAATACTAACTAATAATTAAAAACATAAGATTCTAACTGTACCGTAGACATTTTGGCTCAATCTATCTTTCTTTATGTCGTATATTAATCATAAGTTTGTCTATCAAGATCAGAAACTCGGATTGCATTTGATTTTCTTAAGAAGAATGCATGGATTAATGTTGCATGAAATGAATGTCAATGTTGGATGTAATTGATTATTGTTCTCAAGTTGACTCAAACTCGCATGCAAATCTTGCCAAAAGCGTAGTGCCAAGGCTATGACCTTTTACAAAACATTAATCTTGAGTGCTATAGCATAACTACCTAATGAAATATTTCAATGACTTTGCATTCTGCAAAAATTAAATATATATATATATAGCATTGAGCATTTTACATTATCTAGGGAAGGGGGAAGGGGGAAGGGGGAGAGGGGAGAGGGAGGTGTGTATTACGTACAACATTAATGCTATGTTTGCATTGAAAAATGAAATTGGCGAAAGAATGAAATAAAGAAGAGAATAGATTGAAGAGTGAAATGATTTATTCCATAACATCTCCCAATGAATAAAATTCACAAATTTAAAAGAAAAAAAAAATTGTTCATTTCATTCCAACAAAAACCAAACTTATTTTCACCTTTATTCCATCAATACTACACTAAATTTTGTAGACCACGAAAGCCTAATAATTGGGCCCTCCTAGCCTAGTGATAAAGCAAATTTGGGCTATACTTAATCAGCAAATTAAATCAAATTCAGGAAAAGATGAGAGGCATATTGTTCATGGACTTGAACATAGGCCATAGAATTTGTTTGGAATTGCTTCTCATTTTTATTCTAGTCATTGACATTAAGTTCTATTTGGAATCGCTAGCTGCTTCTCATTTGAAGTTATTATTGATATTATTTTAAAAAATAAGAGTTATTGTAATAAATTTATACCAAATTATAATAATAAAATGTATCATTACATAAAATTGAATAGAATTATAAGTAAGTTCCACTTATTATATATATCTCCAAAAATGCATTTACAATTCAAAAGTATATTAACAAAATCATTGCCCAAGAACATTAATCAAAATAAGGAATTTTAAGAATATGTACATCCTAAACAAAGAATTAAAAAGAAAAAGGCGAAAAAGGGAGAAATAAATATTCCTTTTTCTAGCAATATAATCTAGTTAATTAAGCAATGCATGTATATATATGCATGCATGCATGTGTTACGTACAAAAAAGAACCAAAGCACGATAATATAAATTATCATTTACACACACACACACACACACACACACTCACATATATATATATATATATATATATATATATATATATATATATGTGTGTGTGTGTATATATGGATACAAAAAGGTTGAGATCAGAGATACTAATTAACTAAGTATGATGAGGGTGGTGGGAGGAGAGAGAATTGACGGCGGCGGTTTTGGTGAGGCCGAGGAGGGGTCGTCGGTCCTTGCCTTCTTCCGCATAGAAAACGTCGTCGTCATCCTCCAAATCATCGTGAGAGGTGCTTAGGGTAATGCAGTAGCAGCGTTCCAACGAGGCGAAGAACGCCGTAGCCACGCTGCTCCCTACCCAATTCGCCACCCTATCCAGCTTCTCGCATGCCATGAACTTAGCACAATTATTCTCCATTCTTGTTGGATTTGGTGACATTTTTTTATATAATTTTTTTTCCTTTCTCCTTCTTTCTTTCTTCCCTTTTTTTTTTGAAAGTTTTGGCCAATTAAATTTAGAGATTGGATTTCTTGGACTCTCTTGATTTCTTTGGAGCAGAAGTCCAGGAATAGAGAGGTAATAATTTTTGCAGAAGCTAGTTTCTAACAAATTATATGGTTTGTTTGTGATTGTGATATTTGGAAATTTATTAGTGGTATTGTGTTAGAGTATTATCCATCACAATTATTTTGAGGGGTGGAGAATGAGTCGAGTAAAAGGAATATCTGATCAGCCATTGGTAAGTTTGACCGAGTGAAAGATTTTTAATTTTTATATTTTTGATATTGTGCAACACATTGTGATTCACTACAAATTAATAAAAAAAAATCCTTACAATTAACATATATATGGGTCAAATATTCTCAACAAGATTCAATATATATATTTTTGTCTTGTAATTTTAAAAATCCTTTGTATATATTAATTATTCAAAATTATTTTATTAAAAAATCATGGGAGTTAATTATACCAAAATTATATGCGTGCAATTTATTTAAAATGGATTTAATTCATATCACAAGTGGTATGCTATCCATCCATTTTGAAGTCAAAATAAGATGGAGTGAGCATTCAACATTCCTTGAGGTGTTATAATATTTGCCTTTTGAGGTAAATAAATACAATGGGCTATTTGATTAGATTTTTCTCACCGAAAGGATGCACACACCTAACATAATTTCTTTGAGATAATAAATCTTTCGAAATTGACACTTGGAATAATTACTTGTTTGACACTTGTTACGGGGCTGACATTAGTTTCTGTGTTTTTGCAATTGATATTATATGGGCCTATAATCCTGTGTGCCTACTTGTCCTATCAAAGTTTCTGCCCTTTATATTTTACCTATACTTTTTTTTCTTCCCAATTGTCAGGAAAAATAATAAATAAACAAACAAAATTTGGTTCTTTATCATTGCAATACAACAAATCAGTTTAATTCTATATAATTAAGTATAGAAAAATGATTATATAATTTATAAAAGAAAATATATTTTGTAAATTTTTGTTGCAAGTAAATATATTTATTTACAAATTACTTATCTATTTATATTTATTTACATAATGTGTTATTATATCCGATCATAAAAAAAAAAGTTCAAAAAAATATTGTCCAAAAGATATAGGGGCTCTTAATTATATGTTGAATAATATATCTCTACTACATATCAAGAGTAAAGTCTGATAATTTTTTTAGCCTTTTGACTAATAAAATATAAAGTCAAAATCCAAGAATATCATATGCAGTCCAACTACATGTTGTTTTGGAGTTATACGTAAGGAGTCTATATAAGAATAATTGATTTATTTACAATGATTAATTAATTAGGAGGAGGGCCAAGCCAAAGGTTTGAGAATCGTGGGATCAAATAATGAGAGTGAAAAATTCAGAAAACTATTAAAGTAACATGACACTCTTATATATATAGAGAATTTATATTAAAGTCATTAATTAATTAGGAGGAGGGCCAAGCCAAAGTCAGAAAAAAAATGCTTAATTTTGTATATATTCCACTTGAAGGGTTATGTTTCTTACTTTTGTATATATATATATATATTCAGCAATAATACACTATTAAAAACCAGCCAATACCTTCAAAGGAAAACACAAAAACATAAACATGGTGCTGTGTGTTGTCATCTTCTTCCTAATCCACTTATCTCTTCTGATTACTGTGGACCTACCTACCCATTATAGTGCCCTGCCCCTTGTTTAATTTATTAATATTTAATTTGTAAAGTAAAATGAAGAAATTTCCCAAATACATGCAGCAGTGTGACAACTTCACTCAATATTTTGATTTTTTACTAGTATTTACAAATTACAAAAGTAATAATAATAACATATTTGAAGTCTTTATGACAATTACAAGAGTGCCATTTTTCTACCCCTTAAGATATTTCATTTGTTAAATGGATGGATTGACATTGAACAGCCACTTTGCTTGCACCCCACTTGCTTCTTGATGTGGACATGGACATGGTGGTCCTATAAATAAATACGACATCGTATGAAATGACTAGCTTCCAAGGTACGGTGTCGTTTCTCGTGTTACAAACCGACAAGCAGCAAAGAAATGATAACTGAAAAACAAAAGGCAGGATCTGACAGGAGGATGAGGACTCAAAAACTTGAGAAAAAAACGTTTCTTCCACCAAATATAATTCCATATTCAATTTAGATCTATACGCACTCTCTCTCTCTCTCTCATTCAATTCACTAATTTGGTTCTTGGATAATTCTATCTCAGGTCCCTCCCTCCCTCTCTCATGTAGTCTACATATTATATATGTTTGGATAAAAGTTAACGTTCTTTATGTATATATAATCATGTAAAGATTGACTGATTACGTTTGTGTTTAATGTTTAATTATGTATTCTCTTCTACTTGTTTATGGTTACATGTAATCTTTATGAGGTGATTTTGTAATTATTTCATCTTTGGGGTGATAAAGTTTATATCTTTGTGTAACTATATGAATTTCTGTTGTGATCGTCTTACTGGGTTGAGGTCAAAATGGGTTCTTGTTGAATGATTAAGAAGATTATCAATGATTTAAGTGATTTTTCGTTGTGTTTATCAATTATCCTCATCACCATGCTGATACTTGAATACGATGATCTCTGGACCACCCTGATTGTTTTTTCTGTTGACCTGATTTAATATTTAATTACAATTTTAATTGCTCACAGAAAATTTTTCTATGGCTATATTTCATGATAATGTGTTCATGAATTGGTTTTTGCATTCATGAAGAAGAGTTTTGGACTTGTGGGTTTGGTGTCAAATTAGCTGGATTTGCTGTGAGATTAACTTAATTCAACTTGAATGTGGGATGATCCGTGTTTGATTCGCAAGTTCTGACCTGAAACTCAAACTTGGTAATGCATGAAACTACAGGAGTAATCAATTTTTGATTAGTGCTCTTAATTATCATTTGATTTTTAGACCTGTTAACTATATATAAGGGTGAATTGTGATATTTGCATAATTAGTTTCCCTTCTGTTAGCAGGCATATAGTGATGCTTATTTGGTGATTTTGTGCAGGGTCTTATTTAAGAAGGTAAAAGTTTTTGCAGATTTTTTGCAAATATCAATATATTATTTTAATTGAACATAAGCACTCGCAGTTAATAGGCTTGCATCTTGAATTAGTGAAAGTAACTAGACGTCTAGTCTCGTACACCTATGTCATCTACTTGAAGTTCTGCCCACATAACAAACTAAATACGAGATGGTTAATATTCATACTTGCAAGTCTCTGTAGGATGGTAACTTCAAATTTCGGAGGGATAATTGTTTCGCGATTCTCCTATGTTTAACTTTCTGAAAACTATTCTAAATGTTTTCATAAAATGATTATCCTATGTTTATCTAGTTTCAAACAAAAAAAAACACCCTTAGCTTTACCAGAATGTATTGTTGGTAGTGTGTAATTTTGCACTTGCTCATGGATGTGGACTCTCCCCAAACACAGTCGCACTCATTTATATTGTTTACTTCTATCTAAGGCTTCCTAATGAGAAGATTGGGTGGAGGAGGGAGCAATACCATTTTGTGTGATGCGACTTCATATGTCCAACTTCATTAAGTCTATGTTTAACTTAATATGCATGTATTTAGGGAAGAAATTTGATCTGATATGAGCTTTAAATTTCTGTTTTTGACTATTAAGCTCTTCGCTGAACTTTAATGTCGCCTTTTGCTAAGAAAAAATTCATATATGTATCAGAATGTCTCAAAGTATGAGTGAGTGATGGCGGTGGCAGAAGCAAGGGCTGCTTGGCAGAGAACAGCTAATCGTTGCTTTGTCCAAGAAGACGCCAAAAGAGCTCCAAAACTAGCCTGTTGCCCATCTTCAGCTGCATCAACTAAGCAGATAGATTCTGGGCCTGCAAGTGCAGCAGATGGGCAAGACTATTATGTCCCAGGTTTTTTTCCTCTTAACAGTAATCCTTCATTTATCAATGTACCTCATGAGTCAAGATGGTGGCTGCAGCTGCAACCTAACTATGGATACCAAAGGAGTTCGAAAAATGAACAGCTAAATACCTTGGAGGCGGAGATGGATACCTTTAGAGCCGGTTTTGCAAGCTTGAATGTTAGACCTAGCAGAGCCCATTTAAAGAATGAGGATGGTGGTGAATTTGTTACTGAGAATTCAAAAGTTGAGCCCTCCCACAGCACTCATAGTAGAATTTGTGCAAGTTGTATAAAGAAAGATCCTAGAGTAAAAAGCCAAGAGCTAAAGGCAGTGTACACTAAGAATGTCAAAGAGCCTCTTAAGGTGAAGGATGGGGAGGAATCTTATGAATTTATAGAGATGGATCCTGTTGATTGTGCAGGTTTAAAGCAATTCGATGAGCTTTGTTTCGAATCAGGATCTCCTTGGATTGGGGAAGAGAAAAGTGAGCCATGGTGGCGAACTGCAGATAGGGATGAACTAGCTTCCTTTGTTGCACAGAGATCACTTAATCTTATTGACAATTGTGATCTTCCCCAGCCTCAGAAAACACATATTAAGAGGGGCCCAAATGCTCATCCCGAGTGTTTTGATGGAAATGGGATTCTTACATCTTCTGTTGATTGGAAGCCTCAAACTGCTGGTCGTAGCGATTCAACTATTCACACTAGTAGCAATGGCACTTCGGGAATTGATTGTGGAAGTAATTGCTCGGTTGAAGGGAACTCAAGATCTGGTATATATAGGCCTGTCAGGTATTGATGTTTTTGTTTTAATTTTTGGTAATTATGCCATATAGATTCTTCGTAGCTTTCAACATTTCACTAACAACACTTCCTCTTGAGGTTTTTCATCTTGTTTCGCTAATATGTAGTTGTTTAAGAAAGAAGAGGGTATGGTTGTGGGTAATAAGGACCGACACTTCACACACACTATTGGACACATGCTCAACATTTCCTTTTTAAGTGTCCCTATTTGAAATACAAAAGTTTTCACATCTAGATTGTACTTGACACTCTTGATGACTGAGAAATCAGGATATAATATAATTATATGTTGCATTGTATAATTATTAGAAAAACGAAAGATTTGATATATTTTTCCATAACAAAACAACAAGAGAAAGAACTAATGTACAAGATGGAGGAAAGGAAAACAATCATCCTAATTACATGTATATGACTTGTTTTATTCTTTTATATCTTAGCTAATCTATTTTAGACCTATTATATGCCCCAATAATTGAGAAATGGGAGAACAAAATTCTCTTGCAAGTATTTCAGGTGGTTTTATTGGGAGTCTAATATGGAAATAATGTAGTAATAATAATGTTTTCTAAGCCGAGACTTGTTAGATTGTGGACTACCTTGGGTCCAGTGTTTCTTCTTCTTCTTTTGATTCCTGATCGACTGTTCCTGATAAATAAATCTTTGCTTTATCCTGGTTGGGACTCGTGGTGAGAAGCAGCGAGAACACAAGCAACAAAGCTACAGACAAAATGCAAATATCTGAGAAAGATCCCAGCAAGGCTCAGCTGTTAGAAGCACTGATGCATTCTCAAACCCGTGCCCGGGAAGCTGAGATGGCAGCAAAACAAGCATATGAGGAGAAGGAACATGTTGTCAAGCTCTTTTTTAAACAAGCTGCTCACCTTTTTGCTTATAAGCAGTGGTTCCAACTTTTGCAGCTAGAGAACTTGTACTTTCAGATTAAGAACAACAAAAACCATCCAGTGTCCGCTCTTTTCCCAGCGGTGTTGCCTTGGATGCCTCTAAAAACTAGGAAAATGCGGAAGAACTGGCAGAAGGCTTCTAAAGGAAAACGAGCCAAGAAAGGGCATTCAAGATGTAATATTAGTAACTATACTCTTATGTTTGCATTTGGGTTAAGCCTTGTTGGTGCCGGTTTGCTCCTGGGTTGGACTGTGGGATGGATGTTTCCGGCGTTGTAAACTTTTGCACGTGTTGTTGTATCCAAATATCCTACTACTTGTGAAGATTGGTTTACGGAGGACTAGAATGGTCTGTATTTGTGGTATAGATCTTTCAGGTATGCATATATGTAGATTCCTTAGCTTTTAGCACCTTTTCTTCCTTTTCAGTTTCACTTAGAGTTTGTACTTGGAGCAGTGACGAGGGTGTACCTTTTTGTACAAATGATGTAATGAAATGTTTGTATGTATATATTTGACATATCAAGGCAGAGTTGTTCTCACCCCCATTTCCATTGAATTACCCTTTTCGGAAACTCTTGGGAGAAGGGAAGTATGATTAGATATACTTGTGTTGTTACTTGTTAGTCCCTCTGTAGTAAAATGTTTGTATTTATATATATGTTTCATGCTTCAAATATGAGATTACAGATTTCATTTATTTATGGTTGTCAGATGAACAGACCAAAGGAATATTTGAAATGCATAAACTGAACAAAGCTTTTGGTATTTACAAGTCATCTGCTTGCTAGCAGGTTATGTAGCTGGCCTTTCTACAAGGGAAGGGGGATATATGAGATTCATCAAATTTTTGACAAACATTAACAGACTTTTGAAACCTTGGAGCTTTCAATACAATAAATTTGATATAATAATAGTCATATTAAATTTGCATAATGATTTATTGGGACCAGCATCAAACATAATTAAACCTCTTTAACATACCAAATTATCTAATGGGTGTTAAAAATTACATGAGATTTTGACTTGAAATTCAATTTATTTCTCTCAAATCAATCAAGTCTAATCATAAAGAATCACTTGAATTCACTGATACCCAAAGAACTCAATTTTGTTTAGGTGATTCTTTTAAAAGAAAATTGATATTTTCACACGATTTTTTACATAAAAAGTGTCGCTATAGAAGTATAGCGACAATAAAAACCGTCGCTATAATTTACAACGACATTTTCATGTGAAAATATCAAAAAAATCATATGAAAATATAGTTTTTAAAAACTTATTGTCAACCTCTTTAGAATATGAATCTATCTGATTCAGGAAACTCTTTTATTGTGCAGTCACAAAGTTTAAACTCATCCAAATTCTCCCCAGTTACTCTCTTGATCTTTCTCAGCTGTAGTTCCCCGAGGCCAAATTTGTAACTAATTAATTATTATCTCTTTCACAAAAATTATCATACTTTCACTTTTAAAAGAATGGACTAGTAGTATATACCATACTCCACTTCTTCTTTCTAGGAAAAAAATAGCAAGAAGAAATAGAGGGAAATAAGCAAAATGACAGTAATAGAGAAGTTGAGGATTTTCGTAGCTCAAGAGCCTGTGGTGGCTGCTTCTTGCCTAATCGCCGGCGTTGGTATGATTTATTGCATTCTCTCTAACTCCCCGAAACCCTAATTAAAAGTTTATTTTAATGCATAAATTACCACCTAAAATTGATTGATGAGCTATTTATGATTCAATATGTAAGTTTCGATCATATTTCTGCCATCTGAATCTGAATATGATGGTAGAGAAAGTTGTTGAATTATCTGTTTTAGCTGTTTCAAGTCTCTGTCCCAAAAAGAGAGTCAATAATTTTGTGAAGTCTCAAAACTGATCCTGCATTCAATATCAAGTTTGCAAATTTCATTTCAGTTAAGAAAGTTTCGATCTTGGTCGTTAATTATGTGAAAGTTAAGACTTTTCTTAAATAAGATTTAGCTTTGCTCGACCTCGATCTAGACCTAGAGCATTCCTCAGTTCTTTTGCAGTCTGTTATGCTTAATCATTAAAAACCTATTCAAATGGAAATTAGTGAAGTAATCTAAAATGTAATTGTGTTCTCCAAATCTAGAGGATGTTTATTTCATTTATATCAGTTTTTATCTTGTGATTTTCAGGTCTCTTCCTTCCAGCGGTGGTGAGGCCTATATTGGATTCCTTGGAATCATCCAAGCGAGTACCTCAACCTGACCTAAGTGATGTAAGTATAAAATTTGGAACACGTACTTTTAAATCCAGACCATGTTTGCTCTTCATTTGGTGAATTTCTGGCGAGTTCAAACACTTTATGAGTGATGCCAGTAACTGGCGGACTGTTGAAGTTCAAATATAACTTCACTTGTTGGTTTATTGCCTTGAAAGCTCACAACTGAAGGAGAATGGTTTCTCTAGCCACCCCCACCTCCACCCAAATAGTGGAAGTACAGGATTCAATTCTTTCTTTGGACACGAGTGCATATTAACTGGTGGGATATATCGAATAATCTATAAATTTAAAAAGAAAAAAAAACTACCACTTTAATTATTTAAGGTTGGTAAGTATCCACTTTGTAGTCATTCCTTTCTACAATGCTTAGCTAATTCATCAAAGATTTCATTGTTATTGGTTGGTGTTTACTTTGACCTGTGTAAGTTGTATCCAATTTTAGTCGGGTCCATATTTTGATAGATATAATCTCTAATGCTGATATGGGAAGATTGCAGTACGTTCTACCCATTTTCATTTGACCTATTTGTTTTAGAAGGCAATCAACTTAATTCCAAAATGTGGCTTCATGCTTGTTGAATAGGTTTGATGTGATTTGAATTTCTACTGATACTTTTCCTTTTTCTCTTCACCTTACATGTAAAGCTTATCATTTGTTTGTATGTTCACAGGTGGTTGCAGGTATGACTGGTAAAAAGCAGCAGGGGTAATATCTGTTCCTCTTCCCTCCCATTTTCCTTTTCACTCTGGTTTGAGATGAGAATAAGAATTGGAGTTTCCTTGGCTTGTTAACCAAGGAAGGAGTATTGTAAAGCAAACATCTTCCAAGCAAATTGACTGTTTTTCATGCTACTTGACCAATAACATTTTCACGACTGTTTATTATTATTTGCATTATGTAAAGAAATTATGGTTACTCAGTTGGAATAAATTTCAAATTTTGTGTGTTGATTTGGTGACAGGTTCTAATCCCAAGTCACGGATTTCTTAACTGGAGTTGTAACATTTGACTAGTTTTTGTATTTGGATAATTGGTTATCTGAAAACAGATATAGTTCATTACATATGCCTTAGAAATGTTGTAGTATTACATTGTGGATTGATGAGCTACTAGCTAAACTCATGAAGTGAGATGGTAGAGTTAACTTTGTATGCTTCAATTAACAGAACAGAACAATACGAATGAATAATTCGTTAACAAAACAAACAACTCAAGGTGTAATAATAATGTTTCAACTTACAAAAGTAAAAGATTATACTAGTGCTAACTATTGTGGCATTAAATGAAACAGAAAAGTTGGAATATATATATATATATATATATATATATATATATATATATATATATATATCTACTTTTCTTCTTACTTCACCGTCTTCACACCTTTTTAGCGACGGGATACGTGACGGTTTGGTCATACAATGATAGTCGTCTATACTTTTAAGCGACGCTTTATATGTTATCCGTCATTAAAAATTATAGGCACGGTTGTATGGCAAAAAAATCGCTGTCGGGTCAGGAGGTGAAAGAGCGGATAAGAAGAAGAAGGAATATCTTGACGACTGATCCTCGCTTCTCTCTCTCTCTCTCTATATATATATATATATATATATATATATATATATATATAAGCATTTTTATGTACCAGTTTCTGAGTTGTATGCAGCTTACAAAACCTACCTTAATTCCTACAGATTCATAATTTGACACTGCCCCAGAAGAGAATACGTTATTAAATTAGATGATGACAACTTCTTTCTTCGATTTTTTACTCTTCCACGGGATCGCCTGCTTAAATCCCTCGTACATTGCTGCCTGTAACATGAATGAACAAGGTCCGCGTTAAAAATAATAAAAGTCTACATAATGACCAAGAAGAAGATAAGGAAAGACAATAATAACTACAGGCCCACTAGGGTCAGGGACCAGGGTTCAGTTTTCCTACATTATGACCAATGCTTTCAACAACCATACCCAGTTCAACATACTACTAAGCTTAAGCTAGTAGTAGTCATATTTACACAAAATTGCGCACTCATTTTCCTTTCAATAATGCAACAGCAACTGGCTCCCATTTGTTTCAAGAAAAATATTTCTAGAATTTTTTATATAAAAAAAAAGATTTACCCATTTTTTCAAATTCATAAGTTCTTCTTAGCTTCTCCTGAATTAGTTTTTTACTTCTTTAAAACAAGTTCAGCCTAGAAATAAGTAAATGCAGCAAAATGATAAGTACCCAATTGAAAAGAAGAATTAAGAACATACCCAAAAGTGAGATTTTGCATGGGAGAGGCTAGAAAAGCTTCCATTCCTCCTAATCTTTTTTGCCATCTTCACCTTTGTACCACCGCTATCACTCTCATCACTAGGTGATAGTGCATCCTCCATGGAGGAAGGTGAAAAGACAAAACTGTCCTCACCAGCTAATTCCTTTTCATCACCCTTAAGTTTAAGGTTTTTTTGCTTCTGGCCCCAAGAAGTAGCAAAGATCCCTTTTCCCTTATGGCCTGATTTCCTCTGGTCAAGAAACAGGGCACCAATCTGAATTGTCTCTGGGCTTTTACTACTGCGGCTGTCAAAAGAATCTTGACGCTTGCTGCTGAACCTGAATGACAATGAGGAAAATACAGACCTACCCACATAAGGACCATCCAAGACAGTGGTGGGGGAGGGTGTTTTGGTAATTAGCCTGGAGTACTCTGTTTGCTGCAGCCTTGGGGGAAGCTCTAAGCACTTGGTGGTGGGAATGGGGAGAGTGATGAGGGCTGTGCAGGGTCGGGGCTTGCCTGGCTCTTCTTCCCAAAGGAATGGAACCGAAACTGAGGTTTGGAGTGGTGGAGTTAGCATACCTGAAGGTTTGGGTGACAACTTGGGTGGGACGGAGGACAGTGAAAGCTTAGGCGTGGAAATTGCTTCGGTCTCTGCTTCAGATCCCATGACTCTGTTTTTGTGAATGTTATGTTTTTTCTACATGAATTAAGAAGGAGAAGGGGAAGGAGAAATACAGAGAGACGAAATTAAGGAGGAGGTTCTTTCATGTAGCTGCTGCTGCTCACAAGTAAAAGAAAGGCACAACGATATGGTAACTCTTTGTACTTTTATATATATATATATATATATATATATATATATATATTTGTATTTTTATAAATAAATTTAATAATTTCACGTATAAATGAAACTCATTTATTATTCATTAAATAAGAATAAACTCATAAAATTATCAAATTTATTTGTTAAAATATCAACTCTCAACCTATAAAACATGTGTTTGAGTATATAACATCTCACGTCAAAAGTTCAATTAAGAATAGAAATCATAGAACACATATAGCATAGTTTTAAAACGTACCTTATTATTTGTATAAATGATATTATATTTAAAGTGCGTTTATAAATTAAATAAATTATTAAACGCACAGAATCAAACATACTCATAGCTCCCTCATGCCCAAAGAGTATTTCATTTGACTTTATAATATTATTTCGCAAGATAAAATGTCTAAGCGTTTTAAATATTAATTCTTAAGAATGAAATTTGATATTGTTAACATCAAGTTTCGCCGGCGCGTCCAATCACAAAATCCACACGTTAGAACCTGCACAATAACAGATCACACAGAAGCTTGACGGCTTGTACCGCCGGGGGATAGCTCTGGTGTGAGAATAAGTATAGGCCGTTACAAGGTTTAACAATGGAGGCTAAGTGTTTAGTGCTCAAAAGTAGGTATTACCTGTTAACTATGACCTTGGCCTTATATTTATAATGATCTCACCACCTTAGAATCCTCCTCCCAGTCGGATTAGGACTCCTAGTCATGGTAGTTACCATAACTTGGGTCAAACACAATCTCCTTAAAAAGCGTACGTGGAATCCAATCCAACCACTACCTTTGGAGTTACCTTATTCAATTATGATTATGATCCTGAACTCTGCACGCAGGAGAGCCCACTGTGCAGACCCAAACAATCACACCATCAAGTCTAGGCTTCGGCCCAAAGGACTCAAAGGCCTGAGCCGAACTCCACACGACAGTGGTTACGTGATCCTACCAAAGGACTTGGACACCAAACCCAAGAGTATCCCCTAAGGTAAGGTTTCTACGAAAGGACTCGGACGCCAGGCCGATCGACTCCAACCTCTTTATGGGCTTCAACCGGTAGCCTCCCAAAGCCCTTCTAATGTCAGCCTTCTACCACATGAAGGTCGATCCAGAAATACTCCGAACATTGCCCCCCAGGTCTCGATTGTAAGATACTTATAATCGGAGACTTGAGAGGTCAAATATCTGAAAGGTCATGACATACTAATGATGAGTTATGCAGGGAAGCCAAGCAGTCATCTCGTTTCTTAAAACGTTACACGCCTTTTCACGCTGGATCCCACCTTGGGCGTTTAATAGCCGCCCTTGGGTGGAGTGCAGCTGCACCTATAAAACCCTCGCCTCACCCATCACTATCACTTTTTCCAAACTCCTTCAATTCAAAAAGCTCTGTTTTGAAATTTTTCGGCAAGGGCGATTTCCGGCGAGTTCTTCAGTCCACCTTATTCTTCGATTCCAAGCTCATTTATATGGATTTCAAACTTCTTTCAGCTAATATTTGCTTCGATGGCTGATTTCGGCCCTGAACAAGCCCTAAACATCACCGATACCACTACTCTTGTGCCCATTTTGACCGCCGATTTAGTTCCGGTGGATTTGCCGACACCTTCAACCGAAGCCCCTTCTTCCTCCACTTTCTCCACACCAATCAGCCCCGAAGCCAAAATTTGAAATGTGTACCACTCCGAGACGGAGTATTCTCACATAAACACCCAATCCACTGTCATCCCTTCCCAAATATCTGACATCCGAGAGTTGTTCAACATACTTAGGGAGTACAAGCTTTGGGTGCCTACTCTAGAGGAGAGGATGTTTTGGAGGCCCGAAGGTGAATGGGTCGCCGTACCCCTACATCTATTGAGATACGGGGTTCGGTTTCCTCTCCATGACTTCATCTCCACCTTCCTTGGCTTCGTGGGGATCGAGTTCGCTCAACTTGTGCCAAACGCCTACATCCAGCTGATCTCCTTCATCGCTGTATACCATGAGATTGGGATCACCCCCGGTCTCGACTTCTTCTTCGCCCTGTTTACCGTCGGTCGGTCCAAAGAGCCAGGCCTTCGACAACTGAACAAGCAACAAAGCCGAACAGTCCCATTGAAGACCCCCTCGAGCAACAAAGGCTGACATCCCCAATGGGTCTTCGTAAAAGGGACCGACCTCAAACTTCTCCCGAACTGGGTCCACCCCAAAGATCCTATCCCTAAGGTGTCCAAATTCCCCAAGGATCAGGCTGGCGCCTCTAAACAGTTTTACAAGAAATGGAGCAAGACCGAGTGGAACCTGAAGGTCTTGTCCAACGAGAGTTGGTTGTACCAACATGGCTGTAAGTGTCTCACCCTGAACCTCCCTTTTATCTTCGTGTACTGAAATTTCTCCATTTTCTAACCATCTAACTATAACTGGTCTCCCAACTTCCTTCTTGCAGTGACAATCTTCAAGCCCGAAGGGGCAGCTGAAACTTTGGTTCCTCTTCCCATCCCGCTCGAGCCGATTCGTTTTCCTGTCACCGATGAGATGGAAGAAGAGGAAACCATCCTGATCACGGAACTCTCCACCGGTTCCTTATCGGGTCCTCCCCCTCTTGCCGCAGGCACCGAACCGCCAACCAAGGTCGCCTTGAGGATGAGCAAAACTGAGAGGATGACTCTGCTAAAGAAGACCAAGAAGTCTTCCAAGCCCCTCCTCAAAGCTCTTGCCAAGGCCCCTTTACAAATTAAACCGAAGGCGACCCCTCCATCCCCCGACAAGGTTGCGGTGATCGAGGATTTCGAGGACGCCGAAGAGGTTCTTCTGGAGCCCCGACCCAAGAAACACCGCCTGGCCGAAGAGCCCGAGTCACAACCCCTCCAACAACAAGTGGTTGTAGCTGATTCCCTCCTTCACTCCTTCTTCCAAACCCTCCTCCTCGCATGGGTGCCTCCACTCCTTCTTCCAAACCCTCCTCCTCGCATGAGTCACCGACTACATGTTGGTCGGAGAGCCCCTCCGAAGTGTTTCTCTTCGGCTTGTTCGATCACTTTAAGCTTTCGGGCGATGACAAACGGTTCAAGGGATTCTCTTCCGAGGAGTACCTAGTAGCCTACGTTCGAGCTCAGTGTCAGGTAACTCAGAACAAACCTTACTTTGTTGTTGTAAACTTGTGCTTTTATTTCGACATCGATACATGTGTTTCTTTCAGAAGTTAACGCCATTCTTGCACGAGCCATTCCTCCCTTGCCCGAACCACAAAAAGGAGGTTCCATTAAGAGCAGACGTGCGATTACTCGAAGTCGAGGTCGGTGGGTCATGAAGCTTTGACTGAAGAAGGAACGGGATCTCCATGCGGAAACCCAAAATAAGGCGTCCCGAGCTGAACTCCATTCTGATGAGCTCAAGAAGAAGTACGCCTTACTTACGATGGAGAGGATCATCTTTCGAGGAGGTCGAGGGCCAGGGAGAATCTTTGTTGACATCATCACCAAGAAGTTCTCCGAGATGCATGATAAGATGATGCAAGTGATCGGGTCGAACAACACTTTAACTGCAAATGTCAACGCATTTCCCGAAAAGATCGTCGAGGCTCAATGAATGTTTGTCATTTGAATATGAAGAGTCCGATGCCTTGAATGAGAAGGTCATGGCCCAGTTTGGTGATGGGTATGAAACTTATCGTGAAAAGGCTCGGGCCAAATTAACTGCTGTTGGGCTCGACGCCTCTATCCTTGATTCTTCCGACGAAGAATCTGATGCCGAAGATGATCTTCCTCCCGAATAGATATTGTTAGGACTTGTAAAAAAAAATTTTGTACTTCGCCCGAATCGTAAGCAATCGGGTTTCTAAAAAATTCAAAGTATGAATGAATTAGAACATCCTTGGTTAAATTTTTGTTATCAGTTATACTCGTGACTAATCTCGATCGGTTATTTCTTCCTGAACCTTTTGATCGGACTGTGCTTGAAGTTTGTCTGATTTAAAAAATTTACAGTTTTCTCGATCAGTTATACTCGTGACGTATCTCGATCAGTGGTGTCTTTTTGAACCTCTTGATCGGATTGTGTCCGAAGTTTGTCCGTTTGAGTATTAAGAATCATATAAATATAGATGAAGTTAAGCATCTCCAAAGAAAACTTTCACTTATTTCATTTAAGACTGAAGGGTTACATGGATAAAGAAAAGAATGACATAACTATTATTGGTAAAAAAATTTAAGTCTTCCAGCATGTCATATATTCTTTACTTCCGAACCATCCATTGCTCGAAGCCGATATGTACCTGGCTTCGGCACCTCTACCACCTCATAAGGTCCCTCCCAGTTAGGCATTAACTTGCCAGTGTTCTGGGGGGTTGATGCCTCCGACTCCCGGAGGACCAAATCGCCTACTGCAAACCTCCTCGGCTTCACATTCTGATTATAGTGTCGGTACATTCATTTGGCGATAGATAGCCAACCTCATCACAGCTGAATCCTGAACTTCCTCCAACAGATCCAAGTTTGTTTTCAAACCTTCATCATTGTACAACTCTTTGTACTGACTGACTCGAAGGGTGGGGGATCCGATCTCAATTGGTATGAGTGCATCGGTCCCGTATGCCAATCTGAATGGAGAGTCCCCGGTTGTCGTCCTTGGAGTAGTCCGATATGCCCACAAAACAGACAGCAGCTCTTCGGGCCACCGACCCTTTAATTCATCCAACCTTCTTTTGATCCCGTTGAAGCGAGGGGTTCGGTTGGTCACTTCTACTTGACCATTCGATTGAGGATAAGCGACCGAGGTCTTGCGATACTGGATCCCCAACTCTTTCAGAAAACCCTCGAACTTTGATCCCACGAACTGCCTGCCATTATCTGAGACCACTGCCATCGGGATACCAAAGCGATAAACCACTCCTTCTTTGAAGAATTTCAAACATTCTTGTTCGGTGATCTTCTGCAGTGGTTTGGCTTCGACCCATTTCTTTATATAGTCGATAGCCACGATCACAAAACTAACTTGCCCCTTGGCCTTCGGCAGAGGCCCTAGGATGTCAATTCCCCATATAGCAAAGGGAATCGGGGATAAGACCGAATTCAGCTCTTCGGGAGGTTGATGTGGAATAGTGCTGTTCAGCTGACACTTTGGACATCTTCTGACGAATTCTTTGGCTTCCGAGTAGATAGTTGGCCAGTAATACCTCTGCCTTAAAATCTTATGTGCCAGTAACTTTGTTCCCATGTGATCCCCATAGATCCCTTCATGTACCTCCCGAAGAGTATAGTCTGCCTCTGATGGAGTTAGGCATTTGAGCAGTGGGGAGCCAAAGGCCCTTCGGATGAAAAATATAGTTGATTGTTTGGATGAAAATTTCATTACAAAACTAGGAATAGTTCCTAAGTCTCATCTTGGATCTAAACATATGTTGTGGCACTTTCATTTGATTATAAGAATCATTAAAAGATGGGAAATCACTATAGAGATAGTGGACTCTCAAGAACAACATTACATATCTATTAACTAAAGCTTATCCAACAGCAGGATAATCGTCACTTAGAGAAGAAGAGTATGAGATACCATGGCGATTGGCTTTAGTGCAAGTGGGAGATTGAAAGTAGTATGCACACAAGCCAATCATGTTTGATGATAAAGCATATACTTTGTAACAATCTTATTCATTTATTAATAAAAAATTATTAATTTATTAAAGGCTTTTAATTATCTATATGATGTTATTTTATAATATGTGATAAACCCATAATTTTAAGCAATGCTTTTAGAATAATGATGATGATCATTCTAATGAGATCTAAATTCTTAGAAAGCTTAAAACTAAAATAGTTCTCAATCGTTGGATTACTAAATTGGGGATTAGTGAATCCAGGATAGATTGGTACATACGTTGTTTCGCTTCATGGATGAGGATGATTGATCTCATGATCATTTTTGTGTGGAGACACTAAAAAGCAAGTATGTTTGTGCTTATTAGAGAATAAGTTCCTTCGAGCGTGGCTCGCTAAGGAATACCTAATGGAGTTTTACTTGTGCATCAATAAGAATTCTGTAGTGATAGTAGTACAAGTGATCCTTGGACTTGAGATCATCATAGTATCTTGTGTATGATGAGTTATACTTTGACTTATTCCTTAAGACCCTTAGGATATATCAAAGGGTATGCTTGAGTATAATAAGTTACATGGAGATAATGTATGATCAATAAAGAATCTACCACTTCTAGTAAAAGAAGAGAAATGTCCTATGTGATTCGATAAATGATAACCCAGTAGTCCTTGGCCAAGGCAGAATGAAATTAGAAAGGAGTTTCTAATTTGCATTATTTGGAGTTGTGCATTTAAGGATAGAAATACATATAATTAAATAAAATAAGACTTGATAGTAATTCCATGTCTTATATTTAATTGGGACATTGTATGGTGGAAGGATTGAATTGTACAGTAACTATTTACTCAAAGGTTCTTTTATGATTAATGTTGAAATCTATATTATCCGGAAAGTCGTTAATCGCTAGGGAGGCTTATCCCTATTGTAGAATAAATATTATTTATTTAAATAAATTATTAGTTTAATTTATTTATTTAAATAAGATTAAATTGGTTCTAGTTGATTTATTCACAACCTAGGTTTAATATGGAGAACCTAAAGGGTCACACCATAAAATGAAGAATAATTATTTAAGAAGTTAATGGCATAATCGTAATAATAAGTTAAGTATATTTAATTTAATCTATGGTGATAGAATAAATTAAATAGCTTAATATTATTATTTAATATTTTGGAAATATTAAATATAAATTAATAAGAGGAGTCTTATTATTATTATTACTATTATTATTATTTAATTCTTAAAGGAGTTTGGAAATTAATTAATAAAAGTACTGTCAATTATCCTAATAGGATTAGGAGGCAAATTAATTAAATAAGTTTAATTAATTATCCCTAATAAGATTAGGGAGCTTAAATTTAATTAATTAAATAAAACCCAATTCCTTAATTGTTAAGGAGGGTTGCCTACATCTATAAATAAGAGGAGTCTTATTATGGGTGAGGAGGTTGACACTTTCACAACACGTGAATACGTGATTCCAATTGTTGGAGATTACGCTCCTTTTCTATGACATAGAAAAACTAGGGTTTTGCCAAACACTCATCTTCTTGAATCTTTCTTCTTCCTTGGTGGATCACCTCTAGAGGCCAAACACTTGGTTGACTAACGTTGATCAAAGGAAGGAACCAAACCTGGTGGATTCAAATTGAACACAAAAAGGATTGGAGGTGAACTTGTACCTGAGGAAGCTCGAATCTTCAAGGGTATAATTCTTGTTCTTTCTTTTTCGTTTAATTAATAATTGTGCATAAAGGTTGATCTGGGTATATGGTTTGTAAAATTTTAAACTCTAATTTTTACACGTTTCTGCTTAATTTGTGCAATTTGAATGCGTTCATGAATATTACAAACCTAACAGTGGCATCAGAGCCAAACCTTTATGCGAATTATTAATTATTTAATTTGATATGTATATTGAGATGTGTTTAGAACTATTTAATTGGACATAATTTGTTGTATAAAATTAAAAAAAAACGTTAATCCCGACCCAATCTCTTATGATTTTGCTGAGTCTGTGATTATTACTTTTTTTTTGGAACATGGGAGATTCACGGAATTGATTTATATTATATATATATGTAAGGTTTATATGATATATGTGACGCCCCCAAAATAGGTATACATCACCTATTCTGAGTCGCCAAATACATGGTACAAAATACAAATATAATCTTTAAAATACAACAAGAGAGCTGTGAGTTTTAATACAAATACTGTCTTCTAGACAATATCCACTCTCAGAATAAGTCCTCATTATATTTATTGTCACACTATTTAACAGAATAATGAGGACTACTAATACACCATCTAGGACCATCACTCCGTTCCCAGGCTCGTCCCATTACGTTCTCATTTCACAAAGAAACGGTGAAAGAAAGAAAGGGTAAGCTCAACTAGCCCAGTAAGAAATATTATGACTAAGATAATGCAGAATAAATTATCATTAGCCTTAAACAGTGTTAAACTGATACAATATAACAAACATCAAGTTTAACTGCAGCGGATCAAACAATCCATTAAAAGAGTCAAGTAGAGAATAAAATCTACTATCTTTTATGATTTAAAAAGTTTTTCATCACTTTTATCACTGAGACTTAGCTTAATAAATAATCTACATCATCGAATCACCCCTGCACTACGGCCAAATATATTCTTTAATATCACGACCACAAATTATCCATGCACTCTGTGCCGAGGATATTTGTGTATTCATCGATAATGGTCACGATCATGCCAACAACTGTCCATCAATGCACTACGTGCCAATGAGGAATTTTATAACATCATTTGTAATATTACGGTCATGATTACACTGAATAATCTCTGGTCATAATCATACCAAGTCCATCTATGAACTACAGGCCACAAATGACTTTCAAAAATATAAACACGATGATGATGACAATGATATAAGAATTCAATAAAACAAGTTCACGAATTAATTTATCTAGGAACTAATAACGTCTAAATTGTCAACATGATACTTCTTTGTAGAGTAAAATTCAAAAATGCTCAGAAGAATATTTCCATGAAAGATACTGGATGAAGCGCAAATATCAAGGATATTCCATTAATTTCATGGAGTATAGAAGCCAAAACTTTAACCAACTGAGTATAATAAAGAATGGAATAACAAAAGAAATAACCATGCATGTGGTACTTCGTATAGACAAGTTATTCCAACTGAATAATAAATAAAGCACCAGGTCAAGCGTAATACGCACCGACAGGATATTCCAACAGTATAATAAAGAATGAAATAACAACAGAAATTACCATGCATGCAGTACTTCGCATAGACAGGTTATTCCAACATAATAATAAATAACGGAATCAGGTCCGGCGTAAAACGCACAGACAGGATATTCCAATAGAATAATAAAGACGGAACCAGGTCCGGCGTAAAATGTGAGAACCCAAATTTTACGAATAAAGATTTAATTTTCTCGAAATATTTTTTTGAATATTATGGTGTGAATTTGAGATAAAGTTATAGTTGTGGGTAGTATTTATAAATTTTGCAAAATATGCAAGTTGTTATATTATATTCGATTGGTCGGGGAATATTCTTTATGTTGGGGAATATTCATACAATGGCACAATTATTGGTGGACCCCACAATAGAATTATTGTCAGATTGAGAAAATGACAAAAATATTTTATAAATAACGGCAGAGGTGTTATTTGTAAAACTGATTGAATTGCCGATAGTAAAGAAACAAGATGTCTGGCGTGGTTGCATAAGAAGACACGGTATTGATTATTGATGCTTACGTGAGAAGTCACCGATTATACTCAATTATTGCTCATGATAATTATTGCATCATATCTCTCATATTATTGATTCGATTATTGTCACAAAGATATCATACGCATTATATGTTATATTATTAAATCAATAATTGAGGCGACAAAGTTATTCATATTATTAAATTACAATATTTACAATATGCAGAAGTTACACGAGGAGAGGTTTGGTCACCTAAATTGCGGCATGATAGGGAGAAATCCTTATTGAAAAGCCCCCTTTTTCCTGGAAACAACCTGATTGCTAAATATTGTGAGTTATAATATTAATGATGAATAAGTTCGTGTTGATTAAAGATGAATTTGATAGTTTCATTATGTTGGGATTATTTGTGTTAGTAGAAATCGACATCTATTACGATGATAATTGATGTCCGGAGGTTATATTGTTCGATCGGGTATTCGGAAACTTTTTCGTGTCGAGTTACTATTCATGAGTTACTATTCACGAGTTACTATTCACGAGTTACTATTCATGAGTTCTTATTCATGAGTTATTATTTCTGAGTTCTTATTCACGAGTTTTAATAGTAACTTGTCCTTTCGATTTTCAAGAGTTATTTGACCCTTGACTTTCCAAGAGTTATTTGTCTCTTGATTGTTCCGAGAGTTAATTGCTTCCTTCAGTAAATAGTAGTTGTCTCTTCGATATTACCAAAAGTCATTTTAACCCTTCGTTAAAACCAAGAGCCACTCTTAGTTTTTCTATAAATAGAAGCTCATTCCTTCATTATTTCTTACGAATTCACTGAAACTCTAGAGAAAGAAATTATATAGAGAAATAAGAAGAGTATCCTACTACTTTACTACTTCTATATCCAGTTTCTTTTACGGTAAGGGGTGTTATTCTTTTGTATTCATGAAGAGAACTTCTGTCATTCCATCCTTTATTATTCTCTTGGAATAACCTGTATACGCGGACTCCCCTATACTTGGTGAAATCCTTCTGTTGTTCCATTCTTTATTATTCTGTTGGAATAACCTGTATACGCGGACTCCCCTATACTTGGTGAAATCATTCTGTTATTCCATTCTTTATTATTATGTTGGAATAACATGTAAATGCAAAGTACTGCATACATGGTGAAATTCTTCTATTATTTCGTTTCTTTATTATTACGTCGGAATATCCACTTCCGCATGTAATTTCTTTGACATTGGTTCCATTATTTATTATTCGCATTTATTATTTTGTCGGAATATCTCCGTCAATGCTTTTTTACAGGACTGGTTCCATTATTTATTATTAGTATTTATTATTATGTCGGAATATCCATGCATCCGTTCTTATGGGACTGGTTCCATATTTATTATTCATTGGAATAACTTCGCTTGTCTTTATCTATCGCATACGCTCGGTGATTTCTTTTGTTATTCCATTATTTATTATACTTAGTTGGTTAAAGTTTTAACTTCTATACTCCATGAAATTAGTGGAATATCCTTGATATTTGCGCTTCATCTAGTATCTTTTCATGAAAATATTCTTCTGAGCATTCTTGAATTTTACTCTACAAAGAAGTATCATGTTGACAATTTGGACGTTATTAGTTCCTAGATAAATTAATTCGTGAACTTGTTTTATTAAATTCTTATATCATTATCATCATCATCGTGTTTATATTTTTGAAAGTCATCTGTGGCCTGTAGTGCATAGATGGACTTGGTATGATTATGACCAGGGATTATTCGGTATAATCATGACCGTAATGTTACAAATGATGTGATAAAAGTCCTCATTGGCCCGTAGTACATTGATGGACAGTTGTTGGCATGATCATGACCATTGATGAATACACAAATATTCATGGCCCGTAGTGCATGGTTAATTGTGGTCGTGATACTAAAGAATATCTTGTGGTACGTAGTGCGGGGTGATTCGATGATGTGGTTTATTTATTAAAATTTGAGTCCGCCAATAAAAGTGATGAAAAACCTTTTAAATCATAAAAGATAGTAGATTTTATTCTCTACTTGACTCTTTTAATGGATTGCTTATTAAGCTATGATTAAACTTGTTGTCTATTGTATTTTATCGGTTTAACATTGTTGAAGGCTAATGATAATTTATTACGCATTATCTTAGTCATAATATTTCTTCTTTGGGCTAGTTGAGCTCACCCTTTTTTCACTTTTTTTATTCAGAAATGAGAATATATTTGGGACGAGCCGGGAAGCGGAGTGACGGTCCAGATGATAGTATTAGTAATCCTCACTATTCTATTAAATAGTGTGACAATAAATGTAATGAAGACTTATTTCGAGAGTGGATATTGTCAGAAGACAATATTTGTATTAAAACTCATGATTTCTCTTGTTGTATATTAAAGATTATATTTCAGATACGTACCATATATATCTGGCGACCCAAGATGGGTGATGTATACCTATTTTGGGGGCGTCACATAAAGCGCACAGACAAGATGTTCCAACAGAATAATAAAGAATGAAATAACAACAAAAATCACCAAGTATAGGGTAGACCGCGTATACAGGTTATTCTAACAGAATAATAAAGAATGGAATAACAGAAGTTCTCTTCATGAATAAGAAAGAAATAATACCTCTTACCGTAAAATAAACTTGATATCAGAGTAGTGAAGTAACAGAAAACTCTTCTTCTTTCTCTCTATAATTTCTCTCTCTAGAGTTCAGTGAATTCGTAAGAAAATAATGAAGGAATGAGCTATTTATAGAAGAATGGACTGCATAGTAACTAATTCATGAATGGTCCAGATTGATTTACTTTTAATCGGTCGATCCATATTTAAAGTAAATTTTTTTAAATAAAATATATTATATATTATATATATTAAATAAATATATAGCATGTGTAAAATTTTTTCACGGGATACACTCCCGTGATCAGCCTTACTAAGTTATCAACTAAATTACATATATATAAATATAATAATAATAATAATGTAACTCCCTCTTTTCCAAGCAATCCTTCCCCTTTTTTTCCTTTGATTTGTCGTGAACCGCCGCTCACCATCCTCAAAACATGTGACAAATTATATATATATATAATGATAATAATTGTACTCCCTCCCCGTATAAACCAAATCTTCCTTCCCCCCACCCAAATTGACAACTTTGACAACTTTACTTATATATATATATATAATATATATAAATACATACCTTATATATATATATATATATATATATATATATATAATTTTATATATATATAAGTAATAAAACAAAAGCGAGATGACTTCTCACATAAGCATCGATAATCAATACCTTGGTAATACTACTTGCAACTAATGCCAGACATCGTATTCTTTACTTTAATTAGAGTAGTTCAACAGTATTAATGGTAAAACTTCCGCCGTTATTTTCAATAAAATATTTTTGTCGTTTTCTCAATTCGACAATAATTCCGTTGTGGGGTCCACCAATGATTATACCGTCGTCATACGGATATTCCACGATAAAAGAATATTTCAAACCAATCGAATATAATATACAACTTGCATACTTTACAAAATTTGTAAATATTACCCACAACTATAACATTATATTAAATTCATTCCATAATATTCAAAAATGATATTTATAGAAAAAAAAATTATCTTTATTCATAAAAACTGGGGTTTTACAATATATATATATATATATATATATATATATATATATATATTAACGTGAATAAGGTTCTCGCTTATTTCCAAATAAGGTTACATTTATATATATTAATTGGATGGTCATGCTTAGGTGAATCAAGTTGGTGGGTATTACTATATATTATATATATATTATGGGATTCACCAAGAAGGCTTCATCTGGATTACATATATATAAGAACACGTGAATCCTGTAAAGTGTAATGTGAATAAGTGATTCACTTTTAACAAGAATTGGTTTGGTAATATATGTATTATATATATATATATATATATATATATTACCTAAATATATATTATGTATATGTAATATATATTTTAATAATTTTATAATTAAAATAAAAGTTTATTTTAATATTAAAATAAAAGTTTATTTTAATATTAAAATATAAAAGGTTTATTTTAATTTTAAAATTGAATTTCATTCTAACTAATTAGAGTTGGAATTGGATTTCATGATAACTAATTGGAGTTGAAATTGGATTCCATGTTTTCTAAAATAAAGAAGTTTATTTATAAATAGGAAACATGGATTCTCTTTCCTATTCACAAATAAACTCCTTTATTTAGATATGGAATAAGATTTCATATATTCAAAATAAAGGAGTTTATTTGTGAATAGGAAAGAGAATCCGTGTTTTCTTTAATAATTTTTTTTTACTTAGAATTAGATTCCATAATTAATTAAAATAAATGAGTTTATTTTAATTAAAGATTTTGATTAAAATAAATAGTTTATTTTATTCAAAATTGGATAAATTAAAATAAAATAGTTTTATTTTGATTTAAGTTTGGATTAAAATAAAGGATTTTATTCTAATTCAAAATTAGATTTTATACTAACTAAATTTGCCCATTAAATGATATCAATATATATATTGAATGTTTATTATTCATGAGATAAATGTTATTTATTGATCGCATATGGTGATGTGTATGATAATAAATGGGATTGATTATGGACTATCAATGAAATGTGATTGGATTTTATTTTAGTTGGATGCATGAATGTATGAGTTTTATTAAATGGGGTCTGCGCATTCTCGTCTTTTCTAATTTTTCTTAATGTAAATTCTATCTCCTCTACATGTCTTCTCCTCGATCACGATCAAGGTTTTATTTATTTTAAATAGTTTTGTAATAGGAATAGTTAGAATTAATTTTGAAGAATTGGAGATCGAGGAGCAAGGAGGCGCTTGAAGACCCGTTTGTAATGGAGCAGGAGTTTAAATATAATAGTTATATTTAAATATTAATTTCGCACCCCTAGGGTTTGACCTTTTTGGTTCACTTGGTGGCTCTAGTGAACCAAACTAGAATAAAAGTTCATAATCAATCCGGGTAGAATATAGTATTCTATATGTGCATGTTTATACTATATATATTATATATTATGCAAACATGTTTCACATGTTCATTAATATAACGCGTATTTTATATATATATGTGCATGTGCACTAAACAAGATGAGACAAATTAATAACAAACCCTCAAATATTTTATATTAAGTCCTAAGCGTTCAAAGATATTTGGAATATAGAACGTCGCCTTCTAGCATGATAAAATTAATAGAGTATTAAATATTTAATATGAGTTTGTTGTGTCACCACAAGGCAAGTATTAAGTATTTAAGATGTTAATTTATCATATTTGATGCTTATAAAGAAAATTGAACAATATTGTTTTGTTGTGTCACCACAAGGACAATATTTTCTTTTTGAATATATGGAATGCTAGGTTGGACTTAACTTGGATAATTTTGATTCGGATGTGCCACCACTGATCAAAATAATCTAAGAGGCAAAAATACTGAGGAGTTGCATAGTTGATGTAATTGACAAGAGTTGTCTACTATTTATTTATATATAGTTTGTTGTGTCACCACAAGACTATATACATTTGAAATGGGATCCTTATTCTCACTAGCAAATCTTTAATTAGATTTTTTCGAACTATATAAGTGAGGTAATATAATCGAAGAAAATAGTGGGAGATACCAATTTAAAACAAGACCTAATTTATTTTGGTAATTAATAAAAGAATGTATGCTAAAATGTTGTTAATTACAAATTCATTTACAGTATTTTACAATGTCTAAATCACTATCACTGCGAAGCATATTAGATGCTATTTAACCGGACTAAATTACTTGGATTGGTTAAGAAATTTGAGAATAGTTCTCATGGCTGAAAAACTATCTTATATCCTTAATACGCCTATCCCTGCAATGGTTGCAGACAATGCCTCTGAGGAAGAGATTGTTACTTTTAGAAAGTGACAAGATGATGCACAGTTGGCTCAATGCATCATTCTCGCATCCATGAATAATATGCTTCAGCGTCAGCATGAAACTATGGATGTTCCTACTATATTCCTACACATCAAGTAGTTGATGGTGAGGAAAGTAGGACTAATAGATATCAGATATCTAAGGAGCTCTTCCGATCTAGAATGACCGATGACACTACAGTACAGATAAAAGTCCTTAATATTATCAATGTGATTGATCAATTAGGATAACAAGTTTTGTTATGGATGGAGATTTTAGCCAAGATTTGATCTTGCACTCACTCCCGGACTCCTTTCACAATTGTTGTGAATTTTTATATGAACAAGCTAGATATCAGCCTCGCTGATTTGCTTAACATGTTAAAAAATATTGAGAGTCACTTTCCAACTAAGAAAGACCATGTCTTACTGGTAGGGGCCCAAGGATCATCTGAAAAGAAGAAAGATTCAAAGAAGGTAAATTGAAAGGCAAAAATAAAGGATAATAAGAACAAAACTGATACGGATAGCAAAGGAGTTTGCTTCCATTGCAATAAGCATGGACACTGGAAAGAAACTGCGAGAAGCATCTTGCAGAGGCTAACCAAAGAAGCTTAGTGAAGTTTCGGTTACAAATACAAATTTGTTCATGATTTAAAATAAACTTTTCTTTAAGTCAAGGTTCTACTTGGGTATTGGATACCAACTTTGGTTATCATTGTGACGTCCCCAAAATTAGGTATACATCACCCATCTTGGGTAGTCAGATACATGGTACAGAATTTAAATACAACTTACTAATATAAGCGTGGGTATGCAATACGACATAAAGCGTGAGTTTGAATACAAATATTGTCTACTAGATGTTATACAAACTCAAAAGGAGTCCTCATTACAATTATTATCACACTATTTCACAGAATAGTGAGGACTACTAATGCTATCCTCGGACCATTACTCCGCTCCCCGACTCGTCTCAAATTTATATTCTCATTTTCAAGAGAAAAAGTGAAAGAAAGGGTGAGCTCAACTAGCTCAAGAAGAAATATTATGACTAAGATAATGCAGAATAAATTATCATTAGCCTACAACAAATGTTAAACTGATAAGATATAATGAACATCAAGTTTAACTACAGCAGAACCAGCAATCCATTAAAAGAGTCAAGCAAAAATAAAATCAACTATCTTTTATGATTTAAAAGGTTTTTCATCATTTATTATATTTGAGACTCACTTTAATAAATATTTCACATCATCGAATCACCCCCGCACTACTGCCGAGGATATTCTTTAGTATCACGACCATAATTATTCATACCACTACGGGCAAGAATAGTTGTGTATTCATTAATGGTCATGATCATGCCAACAACCATCCATCAATGCACTACGACCACCGAGGATTTTTATCACATCATTTGTAACATTACGGCCATGATTACACCGAATAGTCTCGGTCATAATCATACCAAGTCCATCTACGCACTACAGTGCCACAGATGATTTTCAACATAATATAAACATGAGGATGATGACAATGATATAAGAATTCAATAAAACAAGTTCAAGAATTATTTTATCCAGGGAATTATTAACGCCCAAATTGTCAACACAATCTTGTTTTGTAGAGTAAAATTCAAGAATGATCGGAAGAATATTTCCATGAAAAGATATCTTTGGATGAAACGTAAATATCAAGGATATTCTACTAATTTCATGGAGTATAGAAGTCAAAGTTTTAACCAACTGGGTATAATAAAGAATGGAATAACAAAAGAAATCACCATGCATGTGATGAGGCCGCACGAAAAGTTATTCAACAGAATAATAAATAACGGAACCAGTCCCACAGAAACGCATGCATGGGATGTTCCAAATGAATAATAATAAAGGCGGAATCGGTCCCAGTATAAAACACATGTATACATGATGTTCCAGCGAATAATAATAATAAAGAGCGGAACCAGTCCGGTGTAAAACACATATGCATGAGGATGTTCCAATGAGAATAATAAAAAAGGCGGAACCGAGTCCAAGGTGTAAAACACACGCATGAGGATGTTCCAGCAGAATAATAGAAGAATGTCACCAAGTATAGGTAAAATCACAGATATCTGAGTTATTCCAATAGAATAATAAGCAATGGAATAATAACAGTTCTCTTCATGAATAAGAAAAAATAACACCCCTTACGAGTACAACAAATAATATTCCCTACCTTAGAAGAACTGAATATTGGAAAAGTGAAGTAGCAAAATACTTTTCTTCTTTCTCTCTATAGTTTTCTCTCTAGAGTTTCAATGAATTCGTAAGAAATAATGAAGGAATGAGCTTTTATTTATAGAAAACCGCGGGGTGACTCTTGGTCTTAATGAAGGGTAAAAATGACTCTTGGTAATATTGAAGAGAAACTACTATTATTTGCGAAGGGTAATTACTATCGATTGAAGGTAATTACTATTATTGACGAAGGTAAATACTATTGACGAAGGTAAATACTATCGATTTGAAGGTAAATACTATTGAAGAAGGTAATTACTATCGACGAAGGTAAATACTATTGACAAAGATAATTACTATTCATAAAGGTAATTAATATTGATTGAAGGACTCTTAGATGATGACATATGGGCCCCCATAAAATAATCAAACTTACCACAAACGTCTCATAATGGACTCTTTATATACATCAAGGATTGAATAAATATTACCACAAATCATTTTATTTTTAATCAACACATTTTTAATCTTTCAACAATTATTAATCATTTATAACTTGTCGTCTCAATTAATAATATAACATATTATATGGATGATCTTGTGACAATAATTGAATCAATAATATAAGAGATATGATGCAAAGAATTATCGTAGTAATAATTGAGTATAACTAAGTGACTTCTCACGTAAAGATCAATAATCAATACCGTATGCTACTCTTGCAACCATGCAGCGACATACATTACTTTTACCACCGGGTAGTTCAACAGCTTTTAACGGTAACACCTCCGCCAAGTTATTTTTATAGAAAGATAATTTTGTCGTTTTTAACTACGACAATACTTCCGTTAATGGGGTCCACTAATGATTGAGCCGTCGCACTAATATTCCCCACAAAAGAATATTCCCAAACCAAACGAATATTTTATAACAACTTGCTTACTTTGCAAAATTTATAAATATTACCCACAACTATAACATTATATCAAATTTATTCCATAATATTCAAAAATAATATTTATAGAAAATTCATCTTTATTTATAAAAGTCGGGTCTTACAACCTCCCTTCTTATGAAATTTCGCCCTCAAAATTGGGGGTACGTACACGGTATGTCGAAGAGGTAAGGATACCTTGATTTCATTTGATTATAACTCCCAAGTCATTTCCTCAACATCGTGGTTCCTCCACAAAACTTTGACTTGAGGTATAACCTGGAGCGTGGAATATGTTCCTTCTTATCCAAAATTTGAACAGAACCTCTTCATACGCCAAATCTTCCGCTATTTCGTCGGTTCTAACTCAATAATATGGTTCGGGTCTTTCACATATTTACGTAACATGGATATGTGAAAAGCGTTATGAACACGAGACATATTTGGCGGAAAAGCGAGTCTATAGGTCGCGATTCCTACTCGATCGAGGATTAAAATGGACCGATGAATCGAGGATTAAGTTTTCCTCTCTTTCCAAATCTTGTAACTCCTTTCCATGGAGCAACTCTTAACAACACATGATCTCCTATATCGAATTCCACGTCCTTTCGATGAAGATCAAGATAACTCTTTTGTCGATTTTGTGAGGTTTTTATACGTTGTCGGATCGTTTGAATCTTTTCCAGTAGTCATACGTTCAACTCCGGTCCCAACAACGTTGTTTCACCCACCTCATTCCAAATCTAATCGAGAACAACACTTTCTTCCATACAACGCCTTGAATGGAGCCATGCCAATACTTTCTTGATAACTGTTGTTGTAGGAAAACTCCACCAATGGTAAGAACTTGTCCCAACTCTCCTTGAAATCAAGGACACAGAGTCTTAATAGATCTTCAAGAGTTTGAATAGTCCTCTCCGATCGTCCGTCTGGTCTGCGAGGATGATATGCCGAGCTAAATCGTAAGTCTTTGCCCATAGCTTTTTTGCAAACTAACCCAAAATCGTGAAGTGAATCTTGGGTCTCGATCACAAACTATGGATCTTAAGATACCATGCGCATCTTACAATCTCGTTTATGTACATACTGAGCAAGACGTTCAAGTGTATAAGTTTCTCAGATTGGTAAGAAATGAGCAGACTTGGTCAATCTATCAACAATGACCCAAATCGCATCAATGCCTTGAGAAACCTTAGGAAGGCAGAATCTAAATCCATGGTAATGTGCTCCCACTTCCATTCCGGAATTTCAAGTGGTTGCAATGGACCTTTTGGTACTTGATGCTCCGCTTTAACTCGTTGACAAGTTAGACACCTTGAGATAAACAAATACTATATCTCTCTCTTCATATTGCTCCACCAAAATGTATAGACTTATATCATGATACATTTTGGTACTCCCGAGATGGATTGCAAATGGTGTGTTGTGCGCCTCCATCATGATATTATACTTTAAATCGTGGTCGTTAGAACACAAAGTCCGGAGTTGACTCAAGTATTCCTTCTTCATCGATTCTTGCTTCCGACATAGCACCTTCTTGCACTTTCTTCCTCATACGCATCACTCAGTGTCCGTAGCTTCGAGCAACTTTAACTTTATCGATTAAAGTCGGTTCTACTCGTATACCGCTATCATCACACGCGTCCCTCGAGTCTTTAACTCTATCTCCATCCTTTGCAAGTCACACAAAATGGGGCTGCGTTGACAATAACGCACTCTGCATTTCGCATATGATCTTTCTACTCAATGCGTCACTACCACGTTCGCTTTTCAGGATGGTATTGGATGGTATGATCATAATCTTTCAACAGTTCAAGCTAACGTCGTTGTCGCATGTTGAGTTCCTTTTGAGTGAAGAAATATTTGAGGCTTTTATGATCCGTAAAGATCTCCACTTTCTCCCCATACAAGTAATGCCTCCAAATTTTAAGTCTGAAGACAACAAACCGCCAACTCTAGATCATGAGTAGGATAATTCCTTTCATATTCTTTGAGTTGTCATGAGGCATAAAGCTATAACTTTTCCATGTTGCATGAGAACACATCCCAACCCTTTGCTCGAAGCATCATTGTAGATGACAAATCCTCCGAGCCGGATGGTATTGTCGTAACAGTCTTTGAAATAAGTCTCCTCTTGAGTTCTTGAAAACTCTTCTCACATTCTTCGCTCCAACCGAACTTTGTATCTTTTTTTCAGTTTGAGTCGATGGAGTAGCGATTCGAGAAAATCCTTCCACGAATCTCCGATAATAACCAATTAAACCGAGAAAGCTACGTGATTTTGATCCATCGATTTAGGTTGTTCCAGCTTTGAATAGCTTCAATCTTTCTTTGGGTCAACAGATATTCCATGACTTGATACTACGTGCCCAAGGAATGCTTTTCTTCAAGCCGTAACTCGCATTTCTTCAACTTGGCATAAAGCTTATATTCACGAAGCTTTTGGAGTGTCGACCTCAAGTGTTGCTTCATGATCTTCACGGCTTTTGGAATAAATAAGGATGTCATCAATAAAGACGACCACAAAGTGATCTAAATATTCCTTGAATACTCGGTTCATCATATCCATGAAGGCGCTAGGAGCATTAGTCAATCCAAAGGACATGACTAGGAATTCATAATGCCCGCATCGAGTTTCGAAAGCCGTCTTTGGAATGTCACGGTTCTAATCTTCAATTGGTGATATCCTAACGCGAAGATCAATCTTTGAAAAGAATTTGGCTCCTTGCAAGAATTGGTCAAACAGTCATCAATACGCGGCAATGGATACCTATTTTTGATGGTGACATGATTCAACTCCCGATAATCAATACAAAGTCGCATACTCCCATCTTTCTTCTTCACGAATGTAGCAGGAGCACCCCAAGGAGAAGTACTAGGGACGAATAAAGCCAATGTCTAACAATTCTCGTAGTTGGGTCTTTAACTCCTAAAGTTCAATAGAGCCATTCGATATGGGGATTTGGAAATAGGTTTTGTACTGTGTTCAAGGTCGATACAAAATTCAATTTCACGCCTCGGGGTAGGCCGGGAAGTTCTTCGGGGAATACGTCGGAAATTTATTAACAATAGAAATATCGTTCAAAACCCGACATATTTTTGTTTAAATCGTGACATGAGCTAAGAAAGCTTGACATCCATTTTTAATAAACGAATAGCTTTATGGCTTGAGATGACTAGTGATTGATTTTAATGGTTTGGTCGTTTGAATTCGTGATAATAGGTTGATTAGGAATATGAAAGCTAACAACCTTACGAAAACAATCAATTTTTGCATGATAAGTAGTTAACCAATCAATCCCCTAGAATCACGTCAAATGCAAGTATTTTTAATGAAATAAGATCGACGGGTAATGTGAGGGTACCGATTTGAACCAAAAAAGACTTATAAACAGTGGATGTAATGAAGGTTTCTCCCAACGGAGTTTCCACAGATAAGTCAAAGTCTAATTTCTCCGGAGTCAAATTTAATCGATGAGCGCAAGTAGGAGAAATAAAAGAATGGGTAGAACCGGTATCAAATAAAGTATAGACTTCATTAGAGTTTATGATAAGCTTACCCGTGATGACCTCATTCGGGTTCCTTGCTCTCTGGGAGGTCACAACAAACGCTCTCCCTTGCACTACCGATTTTGACTTTTCTGGAACGGCCTTTGGTGCCTCCATCCTAGTTGAATTTGTCTTCGGTAAATGACAAAATCGAGCTAAGTGACCTTCTCTTCCACAATTATAACATGCTTTGGACGGCATGGCACAGTTCAGACTGATGTGTCCCTCTCCTTCGCATTTGAAGCATATGATAGATGGTCTTTCTCCTTCCTTAACAACGGGTGCTGGTGCTGACGTCTTTCCATCATTGTTGAATATCCTTTTCTTGAAATGTCCATTCTTATTATTTTGGCCCCGATTACCCATCAAGTGGTTACCATATATATTTTGTTGATTCCTCCACGCTTGTTGTCACCGCTCGATGACTACTCTCGCCGGTATTATAATTTTGCACTTACCGCTCTCTTTTAGTTGCGTTGACTCGTTATCGCGCTCCACTAATCGAGCCCTATTTACAACATCCGAATACAAACACGGTTTATGAGAAATAAGATGTTGACGTATCTCCCGCTTTTAAACCTCTTAAAAACATTCGCTACATTCTCTCTTCATTATCCACCAAGTGGGGACGAACCGTGATAACTCCGCAAATTTTGCCTCGTGATCATTGCGACACGGTTATATTGTTTTGTTCCAACTTGATAAACTCCACCTCCTTCATGTGGCGAATACTTTCGGGAAAGTATTTGTCGTTGAATGACTCTCCTGGAACTTCTCCCAAGATATCTTCAAGACAAAGAAGTTGAGTACGTTTTTACCGATTCCCACGAGTAATCGCTCCTCCGCAACATAAAGGCGTGCTAAAGGGAACCTTATGCTCCTCGGAGCATCCCAAGGCATTAAATATCTTGGTAATCTGCTTTATCCATGCTTCCCGTAAGTGGTTTTGCTCTCCTTAAACTCCGGTGGTCCCAGCTCCTTGAATTGTTTAGCGGTGACCACCGAGAGTTTTCCGTGTTTCCACCTACGTTTTGGATAGAGTCACTCTCGCTTTCATTGTTGCATAAATTGTATAAAGCCTCGAATATTTGATCATTCATTATTTGGTCAATGTTGTTGTTTGCATGAGGATCACGCCTTCCCGATGCACATTATCCCCGATTATTGATATGTGGTGAATCAACGATCGCTTTGTGCTCCATTGCTATTCTCAACATTCTTAGATGTCATTTTCGAGACATCGCCACAAAAAAAAGGTTAATTGACATGTAACAATTTATCACTATATTCGATGACCAATAAAATAGCACATAAACTTAGGTAGGTCATACTAAGCGAAGGTATTCCCCGTCTCTCCCTCCTAGTACTATTCTCAAGATCTTAGCCAGGATCATATCCCTAAGCTTTGATACCAACCGTGACGCCCCCAAAATTAGGTATACATCACCCATCTTGGGTAGTCGATACATGGTATGTAATTTAAATACAACTTACTAATATAAGCGTAAAGTGTACAATACGACATAAAGCGTGAGTTTGAATACAAATATTGTCGACTAGATATTATACAAACTCAAAAGGAGTCCTCATTACAATTATTATCACACTATTTCACGCAGAATAGTGAGGACTACTAATGCTATCCTCCTCGGACCATTACTCCGTTCCCAGACTCGTCTCCGCCTATATTCTCATTTCAAGAGAACGGTGAAAGAAAGGGTGAGCTCAACTAGCTCAAGAAGAAATATTATGACTAAGATAATGCGTAATAAATTATCATTAGCTCTACAACAACGTTGTTAAACCGATAAGATATAATGAACATCAAGTTTAACTACTGTGAGAACTAGCAATCCATTAAAAGAGTCAAGCAGTAAAATAAAATCTACTATCTTTTATGATTTAAAAGGTTTTTTCATCATCGTTATATTTGAGACTCACTTTTAATAAATATTTCACATCATCGAATCACCCACCACTACTACTACGCCAAGGATATTCTTTAGTATCACGACCACAATTATTCATGCTTTACGGGCCAAGAATAGTTGTGTATTCATTAATGGTCATGATCATGCCAACAATCTGTCCATCAATGCACTACTACTAATCGAGGATTTTTATCACATCATTTGTAACATTACGGCCATGATTACAATCAATAGTCTCTCGGTCATAATAATACCAAGTCCATCTATGCACTACTAAAAAAGCCATGATGACTTTCAACATAATATAAACATGAGGATGATGACAATGATATAAGAATTCAATAAAACAAGTTCAAGAATTATTTTATCCAGAATTATTAACGCCCAAATTGTCAACATGACATCTTTGTTTTGTAGAGTAAAATTCAAGAATGATCGGAAGAATATTTTCATGAAAAGAGATTTGGATGAAACGCAAATATCAAGGATATTCTACTAATTTCATGGAGTATAGAAGTCAAAGTTTTAACCAACCTGGGTATAATAAAGAATGGAATAACAAAAGAAATCACCATGCATGCGATAGATCAAGACAGCAAAAGTTATTCCAATGTAATAATAAATAACGGAACCAGGTCCAATTAAAACGCATGCATGTGATGTTCCAATGAATAATAATAAAGATTTTAACCAGGTCGGTGTAAAACACATGAATATGATGTTCCAATGTATAATAATAAAGACGGAACCAAGTCGAATTGTAAAACACATGCATGCAGGATGTTCCAATGTAATAATAATAAAGAAGACGGAACCGAAGTCCTAAAAAACACATGAGCATGTGATGTTTCAACAGAATAATAGAAGAATATCACCAAGTATAGGGTAAAGCCGTATACAAAGTTATTCCAATAGAATAATAAGCAATGGAATAACAACAGTTCTCTTCATGAATAAGAAAAATAACACCCCTTACGAAAGTACAACAAATAATATCCCTACCTTAGAAGAACCGAATATTGGAAAAGTGAAGTAAGAGAATACTTTTTCTTCTTTCTCTCTATTGTTTTCTCTCTATAGTTTCTCTCTACAGAGGTTTGATGAATTCGTAAGAAATAATGAAGGAATGAGCTTTCTATTTATAGAAAAACCGAGGGTGGCTCTTGGTCTTAATGAAGGGTCAAAATGACTCTCGTAATATCAAGAGACAACTACTATTTCATGAAGGGTAATTACTATTGACGAAGGTAATTACTTATATGACGAAGGTAAATACTATTGACGAAGGTAAATACTATCGACGAAGGTAAATACTATTGGAGAAGGTAATTACTATCGATTTAAGGTAAATACTATCGACAAAGGTAATTACTATTCACAAAGGTAATTACTATCGATTGAAGGGACTCTTAGATGATGACATATGGCCCCCATAAAATAATCAAACTTACTACAAACGTCTCATAATGGACTCTTTATATACATCAAGGATTGAATAAATATTACCACAAATCATTTTATTTTTAATCAACACATTTTTAATCTTTCAACAATTATTAATCATTTATAACTTGTCGTCTCAATTAATAATATAACATATTATACGATGATAATCGTGTGACAATAATTGAATCAATAATATAAGAGATATGATACAAAGAATTATCGTGAGTAATAATTGAGTATAGCTAAGTGACTTCTCACGTAAGCATCAATAATCAATACCGTAGTGCTACTTACGCAACCACGCCAGTATTATTGTATTTTTACCACCGGGTAGTTCAACGCTTTTAACGGTAACACCTCCTCCGTAGTTATTTTTATAGAAAGATAATTTTGTCGTTTTTTAACTACGACAATACTTCCGTCAGGGGTCCACCAATGATTGAGTAGTCGTCTATTTAATATTCCCGACAAAAAGAATATTCCACGACCAAACGTAATATTTTATAACAACTTGCTTACTTTTGCAAAATTTATAAATATTACCCACAACTATAACATTATATCAAATTTATTCCATAATATTCAAAAATAATATTTATAGAAAATTCATCTTTATTTATAAAAGTTGGGGTCTTACAATCATAAATATAGATTTATGAAGGGACCAAGCAGAAGTAGAAAGCTAAACAAATATAAGTAATCCTATGTGTGGGAAATGAAGCAAATGTTGCCATATTAGCCATAGAAACTTATAGTTTAGCAATGCCTACGGGCAAATCTATAAGTCAATAAGTTGTTATTGTATTCCAATTCTTGTTAGAAACATTATTTCCATTTTATTGTTGGGCAATAAAATTTTTGGTATTATAATTAAGAACAATTGTTATTCTATTTATAATAATAATATTTTGTATAGAACTAGAATATTACTTAATGGATTTTGTATACTTGACTTACGTGAAAATAATTTTACAAATTGACAAACTAGTATAAGAAAAGGAGATGAGCATTCAAAGAGTTGAATGTATGTATTTGTTGAAATACAAGTGTGAATTATTTGAAAGGTTCAAAGAATTCAGAAGTGAAACAAATTGACAAAGTATTAAGATTCTTTGATTAGATCAAGGAATAAATACTTGTGCAATAAGTTTCTAAATCATCGCAAATGGTTTTCTCATAATGAACGCCTCTTGATACGTAATAATTGATTGATATATCTAAAAAGGAAAAATCATACCTTGTTGGACATGGTACGGTTCATAATGATTTTACCGATATTCCGGTATCCTTCTAGGATCATGTCCTAGAAATGGTTGCATATCTACGAAAAAGTAACCTCAAAATCCGGCCCCAAGACTCCATAAAAATTATGAACAGGGAGGATTCCTAATCTTAAGTATGTTAAGATAAAGGGTTGTCCAACTTATGTGAAAAGGTTTCAAAGGATAAGCTTGGGACAAAAATTGACAAGTACAAATTTGTGGGACATCCTAAAGCAAGTTTAGGGTATATGTTATATAATCCTATTTAGCAAAAGGTGTTTGTTGCGAAACACGCTACCTTCTAAGATAAAGATGTTTATTATTGAAGGGGCTAGTGGGAGGATAATAGATCTTGAAGAGTTCAAGAACCACAAAACACTATAAGTTAAATAAGAGAAATCTGTAAATAGACTGTTATACCACACACAAAGATAATCAGAACGGAATAGTCATCAAGATACCTGAGAGGTATGGATTCATCATAGATGATGATGATGAGGTACGCATCATAGAAGATGATGATCCAGTTACTTACGATTTGGTAAGAGTTGTAGACACTCATAGAAATGAATTGAAGCAAGCTTCTCAAATATGAAACATTCGTTTTGATGAGACAATTAAAAAGTTTGATTTTATCAAAAACAAGAATGAACCAAGTGTGTACAAAAGGGTCAGTGGGAGCGTCGTGACATTTCTAGTATTATATGTTGATATACTACGGATACGGAATGGCATGCCAATGCTAGAATCAGTAAAGATAAAGTTGTCTAAACATTCCTCCATGAATGATTTGGGAAGAGTATCGTAATTGGGGATACAAATCTATATAGATAGATTTAAAAGGATGTTCAGCTTAACCCAAGGAACATATATTCATTTGATGCTAAAGTCGTTTAGCATGGCAAACTCCAAGAGATGTCTCATGTTGATGAGACATGGAGTGTATCTCTCTTAATAGTCCCCAAAGACTCCAAAAGGAGAGATCGCATGAGTAACTATCATGTATGCAATGAAATATACGAGACCTGATGTTGATCAGTCATATTCTGGAGAAGTTCACTATGAGTCAGTGAAAAATATCTTAAAGTACTTAACCAGTACTAAGGATGTGATCATATACATGGTGGGTCTAAATTAAAACTAGAGGGCTTAACAGACTCAAGTTTTTTTTTTTCAAGACAGACCAAGACAACAGAAAATCCACTTTAAGGTAAAGCGTTACCTTGAACAGTGGTGCAGTGAATTGGAAAGGTTTCAAACAGCAAAGAGTTGCTGGTTTAGTGATAAAGACAAAGTATATAGCTATAAATGAAGCTGCAAGTTGATTGTTTGGATGAAAAGTTCATTACAGAACTAGGAATAGTTCCTAAGTCTCATCTTGGATCTAAACATGTGTTGTGGCACTTTCATTTGATTATAAGAATCATTGAAAGATGGGAAATCACTATAGAGATAGTGGACTCTCAAGAACAACATTACATATCCCTTAACTAAAGCTTATCCAACAGCAGGATAATCTTCACTTAGAGAAGAAGAGTATGAGATACTATGGCAATTGGCTTTAGTGCAAGTGGGAGATTGAAAGTAGTATGCACACAAGCCAATCATGTTTGATGATAAAGCATATACTTTGTAACAATCTTATTCATTTATTAATAAAAATTATTAATTTATTAAAGGCTTTTAATTATCTACATGATGTTGTTTTATAATATGTGATAAATCCATAGTTTTAAGTAATGCTTTTAGAATAATGATGATGATCATTCTAATGAGATCTAAATTCCTAAAAAGCTTAAAACTAAAATAGTTCCCAATCGTTGGATTACTAAATTGGGGATTAGTGAATCCAGGATAGATTGGTACATACATCGCTTGCTTTCGTTGGATGAGGATGATTGATCTCATGATCATTTGTGTGGAGACACTAAAACAAGTATGTAGGTGCTTATTAGAGAATAAGTTCACTAAATGTGGGCTCGCTAAGGAATACCTAATAGAGTTTTATTTGCTGTCAATAGGAATTCTGTAGTGATAGTAAAGACAAGTGATCCTTGGACTTGAGATCATCATAGTATCTTGTGTATGATGAGTTATACTTTGACTTATTCCTTAAGACCCTTAGGGTATATCAAAGGGTATGTTTGGGTATAATAAGTTGTATATGGAGATAATGTATGATCGATAAAGAATCTACCACTTCTAGTAAAAGAAGAGAAATGTCCCATGTAATTCGATAAATGATAACCTAGTAGTCCTTGGCAAGGCGTAATGAAATTAGAAAGGAGTTTTAATTTGCATTATTTGGAGTTCATGCATTTAAGGATCGAAATACATATAATTAAATAAAATAAGACTTGATAGTAATTCCATGTCTTATTTTAATTAGACATTGTATGGTGGAAGGATTGAATCATCGGTAAACTATTTACTCAAAGGTTTTTTTATGATTAATGTTGAAATCTATATTATCCGAAAAGTCGTTAATCGTTAGGGAGGCTTATCCTATTGTAGAATAAATATTATTTATTTAAATAAATTATTAGTTTAATTTATTTATTTAAATAAGATTAGAATTATTCTAATCGATTTATTCACAATAGGTTTAATATGGAGAACCTAAAGGGTCACACCATAAAATGAAGAATAATTATTTAAGAAATTATTGACATAATCGTAATAATAAGTTAAGTATATTTAATTTAATCTACGGTGATAGAATAAATTAAATAGCTTAATATTTATTATTTAATATTTTAGAAATATTAAATATAAATTAATAAGAGGAGACTTATTATTATTATTACTATTATTATTATTTAATTCCTAAAGGAGTTTGGGAATTAATTAATAAAAGTACTCTCAATTATCCTAATAGGATTAGGAGGCAAATTAATTAAATAAGTTTAATTAATTATCCCTAATAAGATTAGGGAGCTTAAATTTAATTAATTAAATAAAACCCAATTCCTTAATTGTTAAGGAGGGTTGCCTATATCTATAAATAAGAAGAGTCTTATTATGGGTGAGGAGGTTGACACTTTCACAACACGTGAATACGTGATTCCAATTGTTGGAGATTACGCTCCTTTTCTATGACATAGAAAAACTAAGGTTTTGTTAAACACTCATCTTCTTGAATCTTTCTTTTTCCTTGGTGGATCACCTCTAGAGGCCAAACACTTGGGTGGCTAACGTTGATCAAAGAAAGGAACCAAACCCGGTGGATTCAAGTTGAACGCGAAAATGATTGGAGGTGAACTTGTACCTAAGGAAGCTCGAATCTTGAAGGGTATGATTCTTGTTCTTTCTTTTTCGTTTAATTAATAATTGTGCATAAAGGATGATCCGGGTATATGGTTTGTAAATTTTAAACTCTGATTTTTACACATTTCCGCTTAATTTGTGTAATTTGATTGCGTTCATGAATATTACAAACCTAACAGAACTCAGATATTTCTTGATCCCTTGGAACGCGTCTTCGCATTCTGAAGTCCACCGGAAGCTCTTATCATTCTTCGGATCCTGAGAGTGTCAAAAAAGGGTAGACATCTTTCTACCGACCTTCGACACGAATCTCTCGAAGAAGTTTTATCCGGCCGTCGACCCTCAGACATCTTTGTATGTCTTTGGAGAGTTTATGTCTAAGATATTCGCAATTTTTTTCGGGTTGCCTTCAATTCCCCTTTTACTGACCATGTATCCCAGAAATTTTCCTGAACCCAAACCGAAGGTACATTTGGTCGGGTTCAGTCTCAGTTTGTGCTTCCTTATCGTTTCGAAGCAGTCTTCTAGGTCTTCCAAATGATCCCGGACTGACATGCTTTCCACGATCATGTCGTCCACGTACACTTCCATATTCCGGGCCAGCTGCTTTCTGAATACAAAGTTCATCATCCGTTGATAAGTTGCCCTTGCGTTTATGCATATATAGCCCGATGAGTGATGAAGCTTGTCTTCGGGATGTCATCCTTGCACATCGAAATTTGGTGGTATCCCGAGAAAGCGTCCATGAAACTTAACATCCCATACCCCGAAGTGGCATCAATCAGCTGGTCTATGTTGGGTAGAGGGTAGAAATCTTTTGGGCATGCCTTGTTCAGATCCGTGTAGTCGATGGACAACCTCCATATCCCATTTTGCTTCTGAACCAATACCACATTCGCCAGCCATTCGGGATAGTCGATCTCGAAGATGAATCCGGCCTCTAGTAGTTTAGTGATCTCTTCATCTATGATCTTCGCGCTTCGGGGCGAAGATTCTTTCTCAGATCACCGATTTCCTCTTGGTCCAGATGTATTCCTACGCAGTGCCACCGATTCGCTTACCCTGGGCATGTCGCTAGGTTCTCACGCGAAGATATCAAGATACACCAAACAAGTCCACCGAAGCTGTCAGAAGCGGTTCATTAGCTCCCGCCCCAATTTTGATCGGCTTTTTCGGATTCCCGGTATCAATTCCACATCTTCGTCTCTCTCTGCTGGCAGTGCCATGGGTTGATCTTCGCTCTCGATGGTAGCTCTATCTCGATGGCCATTATCTGCTTCGCTTATTTACTTCGACCCCGAGGAAATCAAAGTATTCCGGTAACACCTTCGGGCAATGTCCAGATCACCTTTTATCTCCCCGATCCCGTTCGGTATCGAAAACTTGATTTTGAAGTGAGGTATAAACGCCGTCGTCAGTAATATCGCCAATGTCGGTCTCCCAAGATGGCATTCAGAAGTAGAATCCACTTGTCTTACAAAAAATTTCACCATTATTTCGCGCTTTGAGGGGTTGTCTTAGAACTCGATTAGTAGCTCTATTGTTCTTGACACATGCACCGGGTCGCCACTGAAACCATATAACGGGCCCTCTCCTCCCAAATCCATCTTCTTTCCCTCCAGATCCATCCTCTGATAGACATGCGTGTAGAGTATATCGACCGAGGACCCGTTATCGATCATCATCCTTTTTCATATCTTGGAATTGCACAATGCGATTATTACGGCGCCCGTCATGTGATTCAATATGATCGGTAGGATAATCTTCATCTGAGAATGATATGGACACCCCTGAATAGGCCCTATCCTTTCGGGGTGATGAACCGACTACCGACAATACGGTTTCGAGATGACCGCTCCTCTTCCTTCCGGTTACACGCCCTACCGACCCACCCGAAATCACATTAATCACCCCTCGGGCGTGTGGGTACGGTTGTGGCTGTGTTTCCCATGTTGGTTCCCTGTTCTCCTCCCGGGGGGCTTCCGAACCTTCTCGTCCGACGATATACTGCACCAGTTGTCCATTCTGGACGTTCTTCTCTATCAGATCTTTCAGTTTATTGCACTCCTCCGTCGTATGCCCCTGAGACTGATGATACACACAATATTTGTTTTGACCCCTCTTCCCAGGCTTCGGGATCGCTTGGCAAGGTTCGAAAAAGGGCTTGTTTCGCATCTCCTCCAGTATTTTAGCCCGATCCGTGTTGAGTGCGGTGTAGACTTTGTTGACATTTTTGTTGGGGAATGGTGGTCGTCCACTGCCCGAACCTCCCCCAGTATAGCTTTTCTTACCATAGTTATCTGACCTCTCCTGACTGTCTGACTTCTGAAAATTCTGTTTATCCCGATCCCTGGGTTTCTCGTAGGATTGGGAGTGGGGTTTGAAATTTCCCATCGCCTCCTCTATTGCTATATGTCCCTCGGCTCGGTGGAAAGCTTCTGTCAAGTCTGTCGGAGGGTTGATCACCAAATCCTTCATCAACTTCTTTGACTTCCCAATGTCTTAGCCAGTCGTGAAGAAGCCCAGGGCTTGTGGGGAGTTTAATTCTGCCACCGACCCCACAGCCTTTCGAAACCTCTTGACGTATTGTCCCAGACTTTCATCTGGTTTATGTCTGACCTGCATGAGGGAGGCTGTGATCTTTGCCCGCCTCTTATTACTCCCGAACCGAGCGTGGAATTTCTCCCGAAGATCATTCCATGAATTAATTGATCCGTCGCATGAGGTTCCTATCCACTCCGGCGCTTTTTTTCAAGGTTGTTATGAACATATGACACTTCAAAAGATCCGAATGCCCGTAGTATGTCATCAGCCTATCATACCCGTCTGAATGGTCGAACGGATCCCCCATCCAGTCGTAGGTCTCCATCGGAGGAATCTTCTTTCTGGGGTCGGCTGTCTCCTGATTGATCTCCGATGAGAAAGAAGACCCTATGCAGGCTGAAAGCATCCCCGTTGAATTCTTTGCCAACAATAATTTTTCCAATTCTGCCACCCTTCGAGCGAGGGGGTAAGACTCTTCTTTATGGGGGGACGACCGGGGTCCGTCCCTCCCATATTCAGGAGTCGCGTCCCTCCTCCTCCGCCCGAACACGCCTGGATGTTACGATCGTCGCATTTCTCTTGATCGGCTCCTCCTCCGGCTTCGGCCATCCCTCGAGCGGCTTCGATACCTACTCCTTTCCTTATCCGTCTCTCCCCGTCGGGGTGACCGAGATCGGCTCCGATGCCTACGCCTCTTTGAGGATGCCTCCTGTTCTCCGGCCATGTTAGCCATCTGTTGTTCGAGCTCCTCTTGCTGAAGGTGTAGGACCATCATGGCGTCCTTTTTCTGCTGCATCTTTTTCTATAGAATGAATTCCCTCTGATCTCGACTGCCCTCGCCTCGACTTTTTCCATTCACCTCAAGCGCCCGTGAGTGATTCTCGTCGTATGATTAGCTTCAGTTGAAGTACTGGCCATCGTGGAAGAGTCTTCACCGAGGGGAAGGAGGCGGTTCCACCTGATCTCCCTGGATTCTGGAACCAAATCGCCTCGACCGACCCCTCACCAGGTGGTGCGGTGTGTTTTAGCCTTTTCATGGTCAGAAATCGCGTACTCCACGCTCGCCATAGTTTCTCACTAGGAAAAAATTTGGTCATCTTTTGATTAAGCACTAAAAAAGCCCTCCTTCTTGCGCCAATGTTAACCCCAAGTTTCGCCGGCGCGTCCAATCACAGAATTCACGCGCTAGAATCTGCACAATAACAAATCACACAGAAATGGCTTGTGCCTCCGGGGGATAGCTCCGGTGTGAGAATAAGTACAGGCCGTTACAAGGTTTAACAATGGAGGCTAAGTGTTTAGTACTCAAAAGTAGGTATTACCTGTTAACTGTGACCTTGGCCTTATATTTATAATGATCTCACCACCTTAGAATCCTCCTCCCAATCGGATTAGGACTCCTAGTCATGGTAGTTACCATAACTTGGGTCCAATACAATCTCCTTAAAAGGTGCACGTGGAATCCAATCCAACCACTACCTTTGAAGTTACCTTATTCAATTATGATTATGATCTCGAACTCGCGACGCAGAGAGGCCACCTGTGTCTTGGTCCAAACAATCACACCATCAATGCGGGCTTTACCAAAGGACTCGAAGGCCCAACCCCGAACTCCACATGACAGGGTTACGTATCCGGCCAAAAGGACTCGGACACCGAACCCAATCAGTTCCAACCTCTTCATGGGTTTCAGCCCGGTAGCCTCCCAAAGTCCTTCTAATGTTAGGCCTTCGGCCCACATAAAGGTCGGTAAAATACTTCTGAACAGATATATTAATTGCACTATCATTTTGTAAGAGACTATACACTTCCACGTGTTTTGGCATTAGCTATTTTAATCTGACAAATAAAGGGAGACAAGGAGTGATGTTGAGATTTTTTTTATAGAACACACCCATCTTGTATCCAACATCCAAGTTTTTCGTCCAAAAATTTGATATTATGCTAATGTTTAAAATTTTTTATGTTTAATTAATCTATAATAATACTTTATTTGAGATGATATATATATATATATATATATATATATATATATATATATATATATATGGAAAAAAATGGATGTACACACTACACAAGTTCTAAATTTTCGATCCTAGAGTAACTACTTAGTCACTCTTCTACCCTAAAAACGTAGAGTGAATCTTAAAATGTATATTCTATAACTGACACATGATATGCATATTCAAAAAAGATTAGGCCACGGAACTCATTAGTAGTATTAGTAGTAGAACTTTAATGCTCTTTTATTACTATGAGTTTGTTGTTAAATATCATTTTCAATATGTTATTAGATGTCATCTCTTTGGCACCCATCACCGTAAACATACATACGTACGTAAATACTCTTAAAAATTTGCATTGCTTTTGCTAAAGTTAATTATTCTTCTAATTAGTGCCTGCCCTCGAAAATTTTATTCTGCTTTCTTATTTGATTGAAATATTTGCTTTTCATTTGTTAAGATAAGAGAGAGTAGGTAATATAGTTGTCGGTATGAATGAGTGGCTAATGGCTATATATATCACACATGCACACTACACAAAATAAAAATAAATAGAATTTTCTTCAATGGCCTTGGGTTGGATTATTAAATAACCATATTGAATGAATACCTAACTAATTTATATGGAAATATCAAATAAACATTGGATTCTAAAACCATGATAGTCTGTCTGTCAATATACATATCAGGTCTAGACTTATTGGACTTTACCTTAAAAAAAACATACTGTCCCAAAAGCAAAGTCATTCAAGTCTAGAAATGGTTCATGGGTTTCAAAATTCAAATAAAAAAAGAGTCAGATTTCTCTATAAAGATGAAGCTATATATCCCTTTTCTTTTTCATATATTCCTACTTTTACAAAGCAAAATAAGCCATGAATAAATTTTATGATAAATCTAGTCGAACCAAAGTGAATATGCAGATATAGTAATCCGTCCATCTGTTTTAAAATTAGAGATATTTTTTTTTTAGTTCATTCTAAAATTAGAGATATGTTTTTATTTTGAAAGAATAAAGTGACGTGATGTTTATGACTAAAATATGTAGTAACCATTACTTAATAAAAGTCCACAGGTTAAATAAATCTGTGTTTTTTATTTTTTTTACATGAGCAGAGACGGGAGTCGAGCAGCAAGCTAGCTAGTTATGTGTAAGGGTGTAAATAAATCGAGTCGAATTGAGTATTGAGATGTTCAAATTTGACTTATAAAATTTATTGAGTATAAAATAAGGTTTTATTGAAATTTCCATTTATTACATCTTTCATTTAAGCGATTTAAATTCGAAATTGCTGCATCGATCTCGAATTAAGTTCGAATATTTTAAACTTTTTAAATAAATATAATCTGAATATTAATAAAAAACTATAATTTAAAAAAATTGAATAATTTATCCAACTTTAAATTTATTCATATATATTATAGGGATGAGACAAATTTGGGTGAATTGAGAGTCATTTGCTGCATAGCAGTTGCATAATCCTGGGCCCATAAATCATTTAAAACATTAAAATGGAAACCCCTGTTCGGTCTCAGCGAACAAATTAAAGTGGGTTGGTTATTTTGGTTTGTCTTGCTGTATATCAAAAGTTTAGTCCCATGGGCCACAACCATGTATGTTATTCCCTCCGTCATAAATTAATTGCTCAGTTTTGATTTTTTAAAGTCAAATTTACTATTTTTAAAACTAATCTTTTTATTATTTTGCTAAAATATAGGTGAAGAGATTATAAACAAAAAAAAGTATATACAATTTATTACTAATCCCAATTTTTATAATTTTAGAAATATATTTATATATGCTTAATTATTAATTCTAAAAATAGTCAATTTAACTTAAAAAAGTCAAAACTGAGCAATTAATTTGGGACGGAGGGAGTAATTAATTCTTCACTAATTATAGCGTTTATATGTTATGACATTTATAGGGTTAGTGGTAGGAATATTAGAAATAGTTTTTTATTTTTGGTATTAATAGGATGTAATCTTATTTTACAAATTAATAAATAAAAATATAACTTTGTTCTCGATCTATCTTCTTTTTCTCTATTCATTATATAATATCTGAAGTTATTATAAAAGATTCTAAAATCTTGCAACATTATATAGGCATCAGGGCTTGTGCTTCAAACAATAAGTTGAGTAGAATTTTATTGATGGCCCAAGTTCAGCCCACTTCGATCCACGCATCACCCTCAATTAAGGTGGTGGTGTTTAATTAATCACTTGGTATTGATTGCTTGTCGTTACCCGCACGTTAACAACTTTGGAAAAAATCTTGTTTGTTTAATAATACTAATAATAATAATAAATTATTTTAAACTCAATTTGTTTGATGTTAACAATAGACGACCTAGCTAGCTTGTATAATTTCAAAGCCTCAACCTGCTTAAGTGAAACCTAGCTAGCTAGCTAGCTAAGCTAAAATTAATTAGATAGGATTGAAAGGTCATCAAGTGACCAAATAAATTGAATTGTATTGTAGTTGTAACATGCATCATGCAGGTGCATGCATGCATCTTAATTGTCAAATTAGATGGATGGATAAATACTTGCCACCTTTTTCAAGAGACAAATTTTCCTTTTTAAGCAACCGATCTTCATGAAAACAACCCCTGCCGGCTGCTGCCTCTTCATTTTAATTACACAAATCCCCTAAAAAATTACAACCACCACAAACAACACTAACCAACCCTAACCTAACCTCCACCCTTTCTCTCTCTCTCTCTCTATATCTATATATATATATGATCCATTTCTATCCTTCATTAACCACAATAAAACCAAAAAGATTATTAATTCTGCTACGTTAGAATTCGATCACACACACACAAGACACACACACAAGACAGTAAAAAATTACGTCCGCACTTGACCTTTTTCAGAAACTTCTCATAACTATGGGTCATAAGCCCCAACATGTTACTTTAGAAACTTCATTCCCTAAAACCAAATTTTAATTTTTCCTCAAACAAATCAACATGGAAAATGTATTTCTAACTAATATTAGGAATATGTACGTACGTTTAAAAGATCAATTAAAATGTCTTGAAAACATGTAGGAGTATATATTATCTTTAAAATCTCATTTTACAATTGTATCTCTAATTTAAATTAAAATTAGAGCAGATCTATTACAACCACAAATAACCATTCATGTCCATAAATATTCTTCTAGAAAATGATCTCAAAAGAAAGTTCAAGTACCCATAAAAAAAAGAAAATTGATATTGTTACAGGAAAATCGCGGCTATAGATTTTATAGCGACGGTTTTTACCGTCGATATACATACATTTTTCATGTGAAAATATCAAAAAATCATGTTAAAATATAAATTTAAAAAAAAAAACTGAACACTTATTTTGTGACACGTTCCTATATAAGGACCATAAGCCTGGTCACAGATGAGAAACTCACATGCTATACACTAATGGAGCTTGTGGGCAGACACTATGTAAAGCAACAGACTAGACCAGGCGAATCACTATATATATATATATATATATATATATATATATATATATATATATATATATATAGTCCTTCCAATTACTTGGTACTAAAAATTAAAGAAATGGCTGAGAATATGGGCCCACAATGTAGAAACTAAAAAAATCCAGTTATCATAAAGTTAACTTCATGATAAGTTGGTCAATTGACCAATACAACACTGACACGTAGAGAAATTACCTCCCACCTATGTGTTAAAACTGTGTTGATCAATTGACCAAAATTAATTTCATGCTAACCACTCCCTAAAAACAGTTGTCCCAAGTGTAATCACAAAAATCCAATACTATATGCCATCAAAACACAAGCATGTATACCTTGTTTTTACAGACTGATCACCCCAAAACAAATTAAGTATTCACAAAGTCTAACCTTCATCAAGTTTTTTTTAACTACATTAAAAATAGTCTTACCATTTTACCAATTCATTATAGCCCAGTACAATCAAAACATACTACTGTTGCTACCTCTTTGTAGCTTCCTCAAACTAAAACTAAAAACAAAAAACAAAAACTAAACATCCTCACTCCTTTCCCCCATATATCTTACTAACCCCAAAACTCTAACAACACAAATTAAGAAACCAAACTTCAGGCTTCAGATTTTAGCTCTGAATCTAAGCTTTCTGTTGTTCCTTCGCCATCTAAAGATGACACTGGATGCCTGCATCTAGGAGTCATCTTTTTCACTTCCTCCACCGTGTATATGAATATCTTCTTCACCATTTTACAGAACTCCCTGCAAAAAAAATATAAGTTAGTCAAATAACTGGTCAAAAGGACACATAGACTGAGTTAGTGTAATCAAAGTTTTTAAGCCACATACGGCCATGGATCATCGCCCACGAGCATCACATCCCCCTCATCATCAGTGTAAACAACTTCCCACTTTTTACGTGCTTTAAGCTCTCCCTTAATCTCAAACATTTTCTCCAGTTCAGTTATAAGGTCATCATACCCTTCCAGGGAAGTCAAGTCAACAGCACGACCAACAGCAACCCCTTGCATTTGAACCTGGTTAAGCAGAATTCAATATTCAGAAACCAATTCTAAACAGGAACTAATATTTAAAAGCCATCTAGCTATAAATAAATAAATGAGCAGAAAGTGTACTTTTCCACCTTAGTACGAGTTCTAGTGGAAGCACTGGAACCTTGCTTGCTTTGGGGGGTTTCTTTCTGTATTGCCTCTAACAGAGCTTGTTTATTCTCCGTTGCAGATTTTATAATGTCTGGACTTTGCACTCTATCAGCTTCTGATACAGCAATTGCAGCAGGGGCTTGTTTACCACTATCAGCCGCACCACATGAATCTGTCGCTTCCTTTATGGGTGGAGGAAGATTGTTAGAGTTGTTTCTGAGATCAATGCCAAATAACCGCCAACCTGTACTAGTCTCAGATCTTTTCACCCGTTCCACTTGGTCGAGTACAAGGCAATTACTTGCTCTAGATGAGACAGGAGAATTATAATCCAGAATAAGAGATCGAGCTGTCACACTCTTATTATCTTCTGCCGAGTCTCGATATATGTTCAGAGAACCCGGCCAGTTGCCATCAGGAAGGTCCCTTGAGCAACAGTTGGTATGAGTGCCATTCACATCTTTCTGCTTAAGAGGCCAGACATCTTGGCTTTCATTGCATTCAACTTCAGTAGTATTAGTTCCCAAGTTACTCAGTTCACGGGTTGTAGCTGATCCTGAATACCAGAAAGGTGTTGCAGCAGAGCAAGTAGTAGTATCTACATTCAATTGGAAACAATAAATAACACAAAATTACTTGCTCAAAGGAAGAGTCGAGACAATAGTTTTGTATACCAGGAGGAGGAATATCAATGGGCCGAGGTCTTTTGGTCTTTATCACTGGTGGGGGGTCTAAAGGAGTAGAAGCTGTGAAAGGCTCAATTTCCCATGCCGAAATCCTCTCTGGCCTTTGGATGGATGCAGGTTCATCCCATTGAATCTAAAAGGGACATAATTGGTAAAATGAAGACTTGAGAACAAGACAAATTATTAAAACAACAACCAACAGGATGATTTAAAACTAGTAGGAACCTTCAATGACCGCCATTTAGAATCTGACCACTGCGGGGAGATGCTTCCAACCCCAACTATAGTACCTGTGAACCTGACCAAATAAAACACCACATAAATTAAGGAAAAGAAGAAGTAGCTCCCAACAACAAAAGGATAGATAAACTTGACCCTACCTTCTCTCAGGAGAATCTTCCCCCTCAAATCTCATCCTGAACCGCATGCCAACTGAAAAACCATGACTAACAGCCGCCAGATATTTGTTCAATCCGATGATAAATTGGCTTGTCCTGTACAGTTTCACGATGCAAATGAAGCTAAGGAAGTCGAATCTACTGAGCATTTGAAAGAATAAATGGAGCATTTAGGAAATTAATCAATATTTTTCAGAGAGAGAATGAAACCTTGGCTTGTAGTATACAACAAAAAAAGTTTGTGCTGTAATAGCATGAGATGCAGTTGCAAGTACCCCAAGATGCATGCTCTGGCTGGATATGACTGATGGAGGCATAGAGCTTGGCTGCCTAGCAAGACGTCGAACCCCAACACGCAATTCCCCAACATCATCTCTATTTGGCAAAGATGTAAATCATTAGCCATATAACCATGTCACACTTACACTTATGGATTGAGCAACATGATGTATTAAAGAATTCAAAAATCAAATACCTCAGAAAAACAAAAGCATCACCAGCAACTAATCTCTTGGAAGTTACAAATGTGCTCCAGCCTGTAGTAAGCAAATGCCTACGAGGTTGACCTTATAATAGCAACCGAGTTGGCAATAGAGATCAGAATGAATATTTAAATAACCAGTATAGCAGAACTGCCAATGTAAATTATGAATATTTATCAAGGCTACCTCTGAATATATGTTTAAATCGCCACTCATACCCGTGAAGATCTTTTGCAACCAAATCCTGGGTTGGAGTTGCCTGGGTCATGTCCTGCAGGATTGGAGAGAACACATCAAATACTTCATAGGAAGTTATGACAAAGCAATAGTAAACACATCTGAAAATAAAAAATCAAATTTAGACTAATAGGTAACCCATTATTAGAAATTTAGAACCTGCTTATTAAAATTATTACTTAAAATTTACAAAACACAACTTTTTTGTGCCCAATAAAGTTCCAAGGTTTCAACTCACTTCCAAATCTATAATTAAACTTTTGTAACATGAACCAAGCAAGGGCAAGTAACAAGGAGAATTACTAAAGGAGGAAGGCATTCATTGGCATGCTTCCGAAGAACAGAGAACCCTCCATGAGTGCTTGTGTCCGATGCTGTTAAAATCTTGCAAAATGAGTGAATAGGCCGCTTTGGCGGATCAGGAGGACAGGGATCAGGAGTTGTTGGTTCAGTTTGCTACAATAGTTGCACACAAGACAAATACATAAGGAATCCACAATATCGCAAAATTTTGAGGACTAATAGTCTCAACAATTGCAAGAATAAAAGCATTAAATGCCTACCTCTACTTCTGGGTATAAAGTAATTTGCGCATAAACTTCATCTGTATCTGGTTCTGCCTATTAATAGTATAAAGAGTAAAACTTTCGAATAAAACAGAGTTTTAAAATCAAAGAAAATATAGACAAGTCCAGAATTTTAATATTACAGTTTAGAAATGGCAATTACCAGTAATTGAATATGAAGGACGCGACAAAGGATCTTGGAAGGAAGATTAAACTGTGGAATTTGTTGATTCAGTTCCTGATTTGTTGATGCTTCCAACTAGAGAAACATAGCAGAAATGTATCTCACAAATCAAACAGAAATTCTATAGAGATAAAGTAAGGTTCTAAAGAGAGAAAGGTCAAAGCATACTTGTTCCATGTGACCCTGAGGGAAGTAGAATACTCTCTCTCCTGTACGAGGAACATCAACCAAAGGGCCTGCACATGCCCTCCATAGCTCTGTATAAAGATCATCGCTTTTCAAGCCTTCCCAACAATATCAAAACAGAGAATAAGTAAGAAAATGGGTCTTAAAAGCCAAAGAAAAAGGAGTAGAAGAAGGAAGAATTGAGCAACCAATTCCTCATTTCTCATCTTTCCTTAAGCTTTCCCAGAAACCAAGCAGACTAGCTAAGAAATAATACATCCTTTTTCCCAACAAAAAAGAACAACCCATCAAAACAACATAAATGAGACCAAAAAAAGAAAATGGGTATAAAAATTATGAGCTTGTAATGTCAACTTCCCAATTTTGCTTAGCAATTTCTTTCCTTCAACTTTCTCAGCATCCAAACTAGTCCATCATAGACGCAAACCTTAATTTCTACCAACTCAAGACTTAAAACACACAATAAAAAAAAAAAGTAATCATCAAATATTTTTGCTCACCTGTGTAGGAAGCTGATGAGGCTCTAATAGCATCCGAATGCGCCATTAAAAGCCAGGCAAAACCAAGCTCACACAATCTAAAGAAAGAGGAGAGAGAAAGAAAGAAACTGAAGAAAGAATGGTAATAAAGCTTGAGAAGGAAAAACTCTTTCACGCAGTTCAACCTACCCCATTTATCATCATCATCCTCATCATCAATAATAATAATCCAAACAAAACCGACCGTTTATCCCTTCAATTCATTACACAACAAAGAAAATTAAATCAACCCTTTTCTTTCTTTACATACATATATATATATATATATATATATATATAGATAAATAGATATGAAATGAACCCAATTTGTAACGAATGTAAACGATAATGATGTGCTAAAAAACCACTCTCTTTCTCTCACTAATCAGTTACAAAACCACCCTTTTGTTTTGTCTTTCTCGCAAACAAAACCACCTGAAACTCCTCATTAATTTACAAAGCTATAGCTAGCTCAAACCCACTCACATTCTCTCTTCTCTTCTCTTCAAGCCAGCAGCACCTGAATTGGAGTTACTAAATCCCCAAAACCGCTTTCCAAACGTCCTACTATACCACCCTCTCTCTTCTGGATCTCTCTATATATATTTACATTAGTTTCTCACTCTGTATATATTATTTTTTTGATAAGTTGGTCAATTAGCAAATAGACTACTGATACACATACAACTTGATCTGCGTGTCAATATTTTATTGATCAATTGACCTACTTATCCCAAAATAAACTTCATACTAACCACTTTTCATTATGTATACCCATATTGCGTCCCTCCATCTTCTCTTTTCTCATTGTCAAGTTAACTTTAACCGTAGTTGGGTTTTAAAGTGGAAGAGGGGTTCTGTTTCGGGTTTGGAATTTTTTGCTGGACGGAGCCGTGTGATGACGGCTGCTGGCCAGTTGACGGCGCCATAGGGGCTGTTACATTGGAGTACTTGTCGTGAAATATAACGGACATATATACTTAGTTCGTTAATAAAATAATTCTTGATATTCTTTATTTTTGAAAAAGAAAAACTTTGTAGTTTTGGTATTGGATTAACAAAATTGGCATTCTTGACTTATTTTTCTAACACACCAAATAATTAATAAATTGGGAAAATATTTTTCGTAATTCCAACGGAGTGTAGAACAAGAGAGTCAATAGTGACGTAGGACGTTTACCCTATAACAGCGTTATGAAACGTTTCTGTTAGGCGTTCCCCTTCATTTGTCTGCATTATGGAAGGCAAACTTCTGCTGGCTGAGGTGAGAGAAACCCGGCAAAAATATATTTATAATAAAAAGATTTATATTTTAAATATTTATTTATTTTTAAATTTAAATTTAAAATTATTAATTTAAAAATTATAAAATAATGATTTAATAGTTTGGAGATTATAATTATAAAGTTGAGATTATAATTGAAAGATTAATACTTTTAAAATTATAATTATTGTAAATTAATAAACACTGCAGTACTATTTTTTAATATTTCCTAAAATGTAGAATTGTAGCATTAATTTTACACTTAATTACACAATCTGCCATTAGTGGTTTATTTTGATGTCAATTTCAGCTTTCATTTGTTGTGTGAACCCAATGTATGTATGTATAATATGCATATAAAATTGTAGTTTCTATATATTTCTCTCTTTGATCCCATTGTTAATCACCTTCCTCCTATAATGAAATACTCCCTCCCACCAATCTCATAAATATAAATATGACTTGAATATAACTTTCACACAAATTAAAATTAAAATTAAAATCAAAATCAAAATCAAAATCAAAAAGATCGAGAAACTTCAAGTCCCTCATGACACACTGATAAGATAAAAAAAACTTCACATTTGTTTATAATGGACCTTAATTACATTATAAGATAATAGTTAAAAGGAGTATGTGATATTTATAGGTAGCTATCTAAATTGGTCACGTACGTACATGCTTTGTGCTTGTTCCCCCTCTGATGACGACGTGTTTTTTAATTTCTCATTGGTTTATGGCATGCACATTTCATCTTCTCATTTTAATTTGTTTGTGCCAAAGGTTTATATATAAAGGTCCAAATATATACTCTACTTATGCACGTGAAGATTCGAATATTGGGTTTGGATCGATCCCAAGGCAGGCGCATGCAAAGTATATATATCATATATCATGGGTGGTGGTATATCGATCTTAACAATTAATAATATATATTACTCCATCTTATATTAATTAACTTGAACAAGTAAATTTGTGATTATATATAGTAAGACTCTAAGCACAAACTATATATCGATCATATGCAACATTAATTTTGAGATTTAATCAACAAACTAATTATATATATATATATATATATATATATATATATATATATATATATATATATATGCTACCCCGCCCCTCACACTTTATAAAGCTAGAGGACTCCATTAATTGTGGATTATTTGAACTTAAACCTTAGTTGTGTTTTTTTCATGTACGTACCCTAAAATGATATATCTATTAGCTCAGAAGTAAGTAAGAAGTAAAAGTTCGAGTTCAGAACGTACTTGGCATGGATGCTTAAGTCAGAGTTAAGAAAAGGAGGAGGACTATTCTATACCCTACTAATTAATTTATTAGTCCCGGCCTAGCCTCCCACATACATACATACATCACCTATCAAATGAAAAAACAAATCAGGCTAATAAATAAATTAAAACAATAATATTAATTAATTAATTGTTCCAGTGGAGGCAATGTAGCTGAAATTATAAGCAGCTAGTAAGCATTGGACCACATCCTTTAAGCATTTTGTTTGAATCCCACCAATTAAGATATCATAATAAAGCGTACGATTAAAGACAATTATTAATAAAATAATTATGCTAATTAATTAATTAACTAATACTCACCTCACCTTTATTTGTATAACACAAAAGAAAGAAAGACCCATTGAAAAGCACTAAACGCCTACTAAAATTATATAATGTCGATAAGCACAGTCCTAAATGCTAATGATGCTCTTATCTTTTAGCTGTTTGGAACCACCCACCTTTTAATTGTCCTATGGAATATATATACCACTTTCTTTCTCAATTTCCATTCATTCATGTTAGTTTCATATATTTAATTAATTTCCTCATGTACACTAGCTCAATTAACTTACTTTCATATATTAAGTTTTAAGGTTGTCTCTAGCTAGCTTATATAGCCAGTAAAACTCAACCCTATCTTGTTTTAGCACAAGTATATATGTATATGTAATTAGTCTTAGTATAGCGGTTATAACTGATTCTTACTTTAAGTTCGTTTATTTCTTGGTTTATTTATGTAATTATGAATTATAAGGTAGCTAGGTTTTGCATATTATAGGGGTTTTTTATTTAAAGTTGTTAATTTTGTGCGTGTGTGTGTGTGTGTGATCGAATTCTAAGATCATCTAGCCATATATTACTTACATGATATATATTACTTACATGATTGTACGGAGCAGAGTATCTTTAACATAAAACGCTTATATATATGGTGGGATCCGGAGTGGAATAATCCAAATCATATTAGTACGTACTATAATATAAAATTATTTATATTAAGTTAATATTTATCACTTATATTCCACAAAGCTACAACTATGTACTAAATATATAAAATCATATCCCACATATATTACATTACTACATCATGGTCAATAATTCATGATATATCCGTTGAAAAAATAATCAATATATATATATATGCCAACTAGACATAATTAAGAATATAGCACATATTTTTATCTTTGATAAGCTAGAAATTTTCAGCCATTAACTTTATTTATTCCTTGGAGAATTAATGTATCATTTTTTGCAGTACACTTTTCACAATTTGCATTTTATCGCATGGTTAGAAATGAACAAACAATAAATACTACTAAAATAGAGTGTAATTATTGAAATGTGACTTGCATTTATCAATTTATTTATTATAAAATTAAAAATTCTTCGCTTTGAGTATCAACAATGCATTCATAGGTGGAGTAAGCACAAGAAGGGAAATGAGTCGATGATAGGCTGAATAATTATATTAAAGTTTGGGTGGATTAGCACTTCTTTAACCCACCCCCCACCCCCCTCTCTCCTCGGGGAATAATCAAAAGAAAAGTTGGAGGTGTAATTAATTAAAGACTAAACTTTATTCACCTACAAAATGAAGATTTGATTCCTGCTTTACATATTTGTTTTTTTGTAAAATTAAGCAACTTCCTTGACCCCTTTCGCCATATAATTACATTTAATTAATTTTAGGATAATAATTAATTAAGTGAGTAATCTATCTCTTTTCTCTTTTTTTGATCTTCTCTTTTCTCTCTAGTCAAGAACCCTAATTTTTATCTTAAATATTAGACATGGGACGACTCTCTTACCGGAGATATTGCCCTCCCCTACTCCTTATTTTGATCTAATTAACAATTATCTCTTCTTGTGGAGTTTGTTTAATTTCTCCTTTTGTACGATTTGTTTTCTCTATATGAGATGAGATGACTTATCTCTTTCTCTCTTTTGTAAGAGGATTTCATCATCACTTCTTGTAGATTTTACTTTCTCCGTTTGAGATATTTTTTTTGTTCGTGAGACTTTTTCCGATGTATGAGTTGTTGAAGAAAAATTGTTCAGATTTGGATATGATGTTTTCATGACGGCTTGTTCTTTCGTTGTCCAAGAACTTTCAAAATTTGCATACTCTATAATTGTTTTGGGAGATATGATCACTGTGTTTTAGGAGTTTACACGATATTCACTAACGTTGTTGTGTTGGATTTAATTTTAATTCAATTTCTATTATAAATGAAAAATAGAAAAGACACCCTTTACTAATATGAATATGACCCTAAAAAATGTTTTATTCTAGTATTAATTATAAATAAAAGTAAAAATTAAAGTAAAAGGATAAGGAGAAGCACATGTACTTTTCCACCTAAATAAGTGGTCTTTTGCACCCTACATATTTCTCTGAAATTGCAGCTTAATTTCTTGAAAAACTTGTCCAAGAAAGCCAACTATTGTTCTAAATATAAGTGGATAAGAATGACATGATTAGCATGAGACTTGGACTAGGAAAAAGACAAACCAATAACTTTGAGTTTAGTTATTTTCTGCTTAAATATGATTAATTTAGCTTGACATTAGCAGAAGAATCAATATATACTTTAAATGACTCTTGCTACCTAATCGTTTAAGACGTTGAAGTTCTCAGAATCAGTCCACTTTTATAAATATATATATACACACACACACACTAAACAAAGTAGAATTAATATGGACAGATCTTATGCTTCAGATTCCATTCAGATTACAAGATTTTATATCTCAAAAAATTTCAATATTATTCCTTTCATTTTACAAAAATTAGTATCACTTGCTAATTTCTTTTCTATTAAAAAGATTAAATTTTTACCGATAACAGTATAAACTGAATATTGTCAAGTTTATTCTCACAATTTCATTATTATAACACATTACTAAATTAATAATTTATAACTTAATTTTAAGAGTATACATATAATGAAAATATATTCATATTATTCACAAATTTTGTAAATGAGACTATATTTTTTTGTGAAAGAATCAGAACATTAGTAGTACTTTTTAATACTACTCCACTATGGATCATTTCTTGACAGTTGCATATATAGAAGATGGGCATTGGGATTTTCATTTTCAAGTGCCGATCTGACCCGAGTATTATTAATACTCTTACACATTAATTAAATTTATAATGGATATTAATTAATTAATTAAAAATCATTTGGAATCTTGACAGAATCTTCAGAATTCCTTCCCATTCCTTTGGCTCTAGGTTGCTAGCTGCAAAACGACCGACCTTTTCATTGGGTCATGCATGCATAAATATATGTTAAAATAGTTTAAAAGTGAAGTGGGAGATAAGGAAAATTAACACAGAGGTTGACCTCTAAATGGGCAGTGTGCAAGACATAATATATTGAAAATTCCATGATTAGTGAGACTAATTAACGACCAACTTAACTTTGAATGCTGACCCCATGTGGATGGAGACCAATGAGCTAGGCTTGTGTTTTGTCGATCATGACCTAATTAGTTTTTTTTTTATATATAAAAAAAATCTCTCTCTCTCAAAACTTGAATCCCATCTTGTAAATTCATGCATATTAATAAAATTTATTTATTTATTTTAAATGAGAAATATACATATTAGATGAAAATTTAGCTTAACCATTTTTTAATAAGTCGATTTTTTCTCATTAATTTTAAAAATATATATGAAGGAGAAAATAAGAGTCCATCGTTTTAAGACTAAAAAATATAATTAAACGCATGCATGCACAAATTAATACATTGGAGTCTGGTTAGTCGATGAGTTATCTAGTGTGTTTGATTGCATCTTAACAATTCGACCACCTCTTAATTAATGCATTTTAATATGGTACTTTTAATACTTTAGATTTATTTTTGTATCTTAATGATTTTGAGTCATTGGAAGAAATTTTTTTTTATCCCAATTTTGAATATTAATTAAAATAAATTAAAAAATAAATTATTAAAATACAATCAATAATTAATTAGTTGGACAGCATGCATTATATATATAGCGAATTCGATTGATGTAGGGTAGGGTAGGGTAGGGTAGGGTAGGGTAGAGTAGGGTAGTGAAAGGGTGCATGCCTTGGAATTCTTATTAAAAGAACTAAGTAGTAGTACTACAATTAGTGACGATCGATCATGAGTTCAATTTCTATAAGTTCCTTGGGAATATAAATAAATGAGAATGCATTAATTTGTGCTTGAATTAATTTCTTGTAAAGACAGTGACACATGCATGGGCAATAAGGTTAGTACTACGTTCGTTGAGATCTAAGCTTTTCATCCTTTTTCATATTATCGAAATAAATATTAATTTTTACTAATACTAATTAAAATATTAGAGTCTCTCAATTAATTCGAATTGAATTAATTAATAGATCCATGTAAACAAATATATATATATATATATATATATGAGAATTAATCCATAGCACACGTTTGTTATGAGCACTGTTTAACAAACAACTTTATATCCGTTGATCCTTGGAATGAAAGGCTTGGATTAAAATATTTTCCGCCCTATAAGTCAGAAGTGCATGGCGGCGATTACCCTAGAGTGTAAAATGATGGTTAAATACAATACTACCCCTAATAATTTAACCTACCCTGCCGCTACAAGCTCTTGCGATAGGCATTTATGGCAAATTGATCACCTTTTCAACTTTATGACAAAGGTGATCGATTTTTTGACCACCTTTTTAACTTTATGACAAAAAGGTAACCGGCTTTACTGACAATTCAATAGCTTTTATGACCATTCAATAACTTTTGACTTTTTACGAAAATTGATGGAGTGTCGCTACAAGCTGTAGCGGCAGTGACATTTTTTTTTTAAATACCATGCTCACTTCTTCTATTCTTGAATTATCTCTCTAACCTTTCCTCTCACAGATATCATGTCTTAGTTTCCTCTCGATATTTCTTTCTTTTTTTACAGCTTTGGTTTTTTTGTTGATGTAATTGCCCACTTTTAATCTCAAGTCCAAACTGAAATTCTTATCCGGCGTTTCTTCCTTTTTATTTCAGAATGGCACACAATATACCTGCTCATAAACGGTTTGTATCAAGTTCTTCAGATTCTATTACTAGCTTAAATTATGAAAATACATCTGAGTTTGTAAGTGAAGTTGAAAGTAGTAAATCTGAATTGGTGTCATACGTTGGTCAATTATTTTCTAAGTTGGAAGAAGTGAATTTTTTCTGAGGTTGTATGCTAAAAAATGGTTTTGAGATTAGAATTGCAACTAATCATAAACATCTTTGGTACTAATAATGTGTAAATCTAGGTTGTATGTTTGTAAAAAGCCGAAGACACCAAATTCGTAAAGAGTTTGCACGATGATGAAGATGGTAGTAAGAAAATAACTAGGCAATGAGAGACTATATAGGGCTTTACATTATGCAAAGCTAGAATATTTGTTGTTCATAATAAAGAAATAAGGCAGGTTGGTGTAAGACCCCAACTTATTATTAATGAAATTTAATTTTTCTATTTATTATTTTGAAATAGTAAGGGTTGATTTGATTAATGTGGATAGTTATGGGTAAAATACATAAATATTTCAAAATAAGCAAGTGGTTATAAAATATTCATTGTTGTCGGGGAATATTCGTTTGGTCGTGGAATATTAAATGATTGTCGTGGAATATTAAATAATGACGGTAGCGACCATGTGTGGGCCCCATAACTTGGGAAAAAGCGATTGGATGAAGAAAACGACAAATATAAGTTGTTTTTAAATAACTGGCGTAGTTATTCTTGAATTATCTTGTTGGAATACCGTTGGTTAAAACACACTAATACGCGTTGTTTAACAAGTAGCATACAGTATTGCACCAATTATTGATTCTTACGTGAAGGCACTACTCAATAATGGTTACGATAATTATCGCTCATTCGATTTTATTGAGTTAATAATTGCTGCGTTGATATTTTATATTGTTGTTGTTTTGATAATTGTCATTACACGGTATTTTTCATTATCGAAGCAATAATTCATATTATCTGAATAATATTATTAGATAACATTATTGGCAATGTCTAGAAAGTTACATACAAGGAGAGGTTTGGTCACCTAATTGCGGCCAAGAAGGAGAAATTCTTATTGGAAAGCCCCTCTTTCCTGAAGCGCACGGTTGTCGATATTGTGATTACGTAATATTATTTGTGAACAATTAATTATTGATTCATATGATGAGAAAAATATTGATTTTATGTGGATATAGATGTAGAAAATTTTTAATGTAATAATTGTTGAAAATTAAAATTTTATCTTTTTCTCGATAAAATAATTCATTTAAATATATTATTATATTTTAATAATATAATAATGGTGATATTTTTACAACGAAATGGGATATATGAGTATACGAGGAGGAAGAGTATTTTTGTTGCAATAAATGTTTAAAACATGTTAAACATGTCGGTGGACCCCATTTATTATTTGAAATTTGATTATACTTTGTAAAAATCGGTCGTTTGTGGATTTGATCAATTTTTGTTTGGAATTTGGAAAAATTTTCTTACGCAAAGTTGTAGAGAATTGAATTTCCTATAAAAGTCGCAAGTTTGAATTTTTACGATAAAAGGGCTATTTATTGTGAATTATTGAAGTTCAAACTCAGAAATAATTGATTTTGGAAGTTTAAATTATTTTAAATTAGAAAAACGTTTTTCTTACTTTTTCTAGAATGTGGCATGTGCTTATTGAAATTTGAAATCAGATTTCAAGAGTGGCGTAGGAATTTTGATATATATAATAATATTAAATTAAATTTTACGCTTTGGTGTTTAAGCGATTTCTATATAAATAGGGTCTTAGGTTAGAATTGAAAATTACACGAAGCTGAAGTTTTTTCTCTCTATATTATCGAGTATTCTTGTAAGTATTTTGAGTATACTTTGAGTATTGCTATACGGTGCAAGTTCAAGTCATACTTTATATCCAAGTGTTTTAACTAAATCTTGTCTTTGTGAGGTAAGGGATATTATTATTTTCAGTAATGATATTATTTCTTCAATATCATTATCTTTGAAATATTGATCTGAAGTTTTTATCAAATTTGGAACTTTTGGTGTCTGAGTTACTATTCACGATATCTGACTATTCACGATATATCGACCATTATTCACGAATACGGCATTATTCATGAAAAATGAAAATTTTTCCTTTTAAATCTAAAATATCTATTGTGGATACTAGCTTTGATTGTATCCATGCTTTGATCATTCTTGAATTTTACACCACTATGATTATTTTTGAGGTATTTTTGGACATGGATAAATCAAAGTACGAATCCTTAATCCTTAATCCTTGTCATTTTATTTCACTAGATTCGTTCTTTAAAAATATTTTTCATCATCCTCAGTCTTAAATGATGATATTATTGAATATCTTTGGCCTGTAGTGCAAAGATGAATGATTTCTGATAAATATCTTTGGCCGTAGTGCAAAGATGAGCAGTGTTTAGATGAACATGACTAGTGATGAATATCTTTGGCTGTAGTGCAAAGATGAATATTTGATTCAGATACATATTGATTGATGTTACGGGGATAAAAGATGAGCGATGAACTTTAAAATTCATACATAGAAGATAGTAGTTGCATTCTCTAGTTAACTCTTCTAATGAATTATTATTTCGGCTACTTGCGAATATTGATTTAAAACTTGTTGTCTATTGTATTCTATTAGATTTTTTTTTCTGTTGAAGACTAATGATAATTTGTTGTATATTATTTTAGTCATAATATTCTTTCTTTGGGCTAGTTGAGCTCACCCTTTTCCTTTTGTTCCATTTTTCTTCTCGGGAGGTGAGAATATAAGCGAGTACTTAGTCTGGGGTATGGAATGAAGGTTCTAGAGAGAGTTGTTTAGTAGTCCTCACCATTTTGTAAAATAATGCATCTATAAATGCGATGAGGATTTATTTGAGTATAGATATTGTCTAGAAGATAATATTTGTATTCAAACTCACAGTTTTACTGTTGTAATAATAAAGTTGTAGTTGTTTCTGTACCATGTATTGACAACTCAAAATGGGTGTTGTAAACCTATTTTGGGGGCGTCACAGTTGGCGTATTTCTACTGTTGAATTAGAGCACAATCATCACCTAGTGACCCCTACCAAGGTAGATTTGATTGAGACACATAGAAATATTACTCCGGTTGCAAGAAAATAATTAATTGACACTTTAAATAAGTCTGGTATTGGTCCTAGTAGGATGATGAACGTTTTGAGCACAATGGGTGGCGGGTTGCAAAATGTTCCTTTTTCTAATGTTAATGTTCAGAATGTGGTGAGGGATTTAAGACGTGATTCTGCAGATAAAAATGATGCACAAGCTGCTGTAAATTATTTGCAAAAACTTACATCCAAGAGTTCGAGTAAATTTTTTTATCGTGTCAAACCAGATGCAACAAATCGCATAACATGCATTTTGTTGGTTGACACCTAATCAAGGTCTATGTATCAACATTTCGGAGATGTTGTGACATTTGACAGTACGTACAGGACAAATAAGTATGACATGCCGTTTGTTCCTTTTACCGGGGTTAACCACCATTTTCAGTCTATATTGTTTGAATTTGCATTGTTAAGGGATGAGACAGAGGACACTTTCGTTTGGGTATTAGAGACATGGCTCGAAGCCATGGACTACAAGATGCCTATAACCATCATCACTGACCAAGACAAAGCCATGAGTAATGCTATTGCCAAGGTACTCCTTCTACTAATCACTTATTGTGTTCTTGGCATATTAACAACAAATTTCACGAGAAATTGCATCATGTTTATTTTGAGCACCCATCCTTGAGGAGCATTTTAACAATTGTGTGTATAATTCATTATCCATTGGGGGAGTTTGAAGAGCGTTAGCGGATTACGTTGAGGAATTATGAATTGTATAACAATGAGTGGATTAGAAGTTTGTATGATGTACGAGAGAAATGGATTCAAAGATATACAAGAGATATTTTCTTCATGGAATGACAACCATTTGGAAGAAGCGAGAGCATGAATAATTTTTTTGATGAGTTTGTCAATGCTTCAACGGGCATGAAAGAATTTGTAGCGCAGAGTCAGAAGGCTATAGAAAAATAATTTATCAGAGAGAGGAAGGCCGACTACATAACACAACATCAAAAAAGGAATATGGTACTCGGGTCATCTTTGGAAGTGCATATTGCGCAGGTGTACACAAAAGAGATGTTTAGACGTTTTCAGCGTCAATTCGTCGATTCCATGAAGTACAATGTTAGTAAAGTTAGTGAGTTGTGTGGCCTTGAAATAAAGGTTTATGCAGTGTATAAGACAGATGCAGCTGAAAATGGTGGAAGATATAAAGAAATCATCAACAATCGTCAGCTGGGGTCGGTAACATGTAATTCTCAATTATTTTCACATTCTAGTGAATTGTGCAGGCACATCTTGAGATATTTCTTGGCTAAAAGTATCTCCCAAATTCCGAATGACATGATTCTTTCTCGTTGGACAAGAAACGCGAACAAAACTGATTTTGAAGAATTAATCTTTAGCCCAACAACTGCTGACTTTGAACAAGATCAAGCAATGCGTTTTAATCATTTGATGATTGATTGCACGGAGTTAGCCAGTAAAGCTGCTTGCTCAGTTCGAGGTTACAAAACTCACCTTAAGTTGAATGCACGAGGAAAAGCGTTAATTGACCAGTATGATTCGGATGAGAATGTTACTGAGTTGGCAGACGATGACATTGATTGCACTGTCGGTGATACGCAAACAATGGGCTATGACAATGACGATGAAGATGAAGAGGAAGAAGCGGAAGAACATGAGTTTTTGACACCAATTATTTCTCAAACAAAGGGCCGCAAAAAAAAAATCAAGGTTAAAGAGTGCATTCGAAAAAATGGTAGGTTCTAAACCGCATCGAAAATGTGCAATTTATGGCTTTGAAACCGACCATGATAAGCGTAATCACTATCGAGTGTTAGGGATTCCTGAGCCTAAAAAATAGATCTCGGTTGTATTATGTTTGTATTTATGTTTGATTGTATTATGTAAGCTATGTTTGTATTAATGCTCAGTTGTATTATGTAAGCTATGTTTGTATTAATGCTCAGTTGTATTATGTAAGATATATTTGTATTAATGCTCAGTTGTATTATGTAAGATATGTTTTTATTTATTTATTTATTTATTTATTATTATTATTATTATTATTGTTATTAGTATCATGATTATTATTATTGTTATTATAATAATAACAATAATAATAATTATAATTATAATAATAATAATAATAATAATAATAATAATAATAATAATAATAATCATGATAATAATAATAATAACAATAATAATCATAATAAAAATAATAATAATCATAATCATAATAATGGTTAAAATAATAATAATAACAATAACAATAATAATAATAATAATAATAATAATAACAATAATAATAATAATAATAATAATAATAATAATAATAATAATAATAATACTACTACTACTACTACTACTACTAATAATAATAATAATAATAATAATAATAATAATAATAATAATAATAATAATGAAATTCTTGCATTAGATCGCAAACAAGCCCAAGCTTCATGGTCGGCCTGGCAAATCGTCCAAAAAGCGGGCTTTGGGCCGCATTTTTTTGGCCCACAAAAATTCGGGTCTTTTCGGCCTGGCCCGGCCCGTTCATTCTTGGGCTCAAAAAATATCGAAAAATATGCATAAAACACCCTTGACTGTGGGCCGACTGTCACTTAGTGAGCCCGCGGGCTTTGGGCTTAAATTTTATGGCCCGCCAAAATTTGGGGTAGTTTTGCCCCGATCACGCGCTTCACTGCTTTTTCAGTGTAGTCATGCCATTAACATACATATGGTATACAAAAGGGCAATGTAGTAATCTTGTATGCATATAATGGAAATTGAACAACTGGAGATATAACAAGTGGGCAATATAATCTGCCGCTACAAGCTATAGCGGCAAGGCATCCGTGCAGTCACGTTTTGGCTTCCGTGCAGTTACCTTTTCAGTTTTTTGGCTTCCGTGCAGTCAGTTTTGGAAATAAATTTAATGGCCTGCCGCATGAGCCTGTAGCGGCAGGGTTGATACATTTTTCAGGGACAAATCTGTAATTCGGTCTGATCAATGGTTAAAATGCTCGGCCTTTGTATTATTATTATTATTATTATTATTATAAAACACAATAATTATAATAATAATAATAATAATAGATACATTAACAATTGATAAAATAATAATAGACATCTAAAGAGTTCTCAATAATAAGTGCACCAATAATGTAGCTAAATATCATCCGCAGGAAGAAGTCTAGCTTGACATCTAAAGAGTTCCCACGCAATTCTGTATCGAAATACCATTAAATCGTCCGAGGACCATTTTTCTCAACGAATATTAACATTGTTCCTGACAAAGTAGTCAACATATTTGCAGACAAAAATACCACAGTCATAATTGTTTGGCTGCACAGGTCTGTTCTTTGGTATTAGCACACGCGGTTCCTATGTTGGCCACTCACGCTGTGGATCACCAATTCTCAAACAAACTAGTATCAATTTGACCTGCGTGCACAAAGTAATATTAATAAAGGATATATATATATATATAAATATATATATATATATATATAAAAGTACAACACTAACAATTAATATACATACCACAACTTTAACAAATTAATTCTCTATACATTTGCTGGATGGTCATATACGGGGTATCATCGTATAGAGGGTCAAAGATAGTGACTGCCCATTCGAGCGAGATCGAGAAACGGGATAAAATGCTTGGTCTCTTGAGTACACTAATTGGCGTGAATATATACGTGCATTATTGTGTCAAGCCCACATCTGGGTGGACATAAGGGTGACAAAAACTCTCTGCCGCATTCGCCTTGCTTGGGGATACAACGCTCTTACCAAGATGCATAAAGAATGATTCCATGAAGCAAAAATTTGTCCACCTTCGAATTCCCTGCGTATACACGTCCAACGAATGCTCGAAAATCCAAGATGCAGGGCTTAAGGCCTCGAATGCGTTGTGATGCAGCGTATACAAGTTTTGTGGATGTGTGATAGGAAATATTGGTGGATTCGAAAGTTGGTTCCCAAACAAGTAATTATTTATAAACTCTATCTTGTATTCCCTCAGCATTTTGGTCGGAGACTTTTTCCCACCATAAGCGATGTTTAATTCCAACAAAGTCTCGAATGCCTGGGTAAATATATTGATAAACATAAAAAAAGTAGCATTAATAATTACTAATAGTAATAATTTGTGACGCCCCCAAAATAGGTCCATTCCATCCAACACATTCTGAGTCGCCAAATACATGGTACAGAAATAACTACAACTTTATTATTACAACATATAAACTGTGAATTTAAATACAGATATTGCCATCTAGACAATATCCACACGCAAATAAATCCCCATCATAATTATTGATACATTATTTTACAAAAATGGTGAGGACTACTAAACAACTCTCTCTAGAACCTTCATTCCATACCCCGACTAAGTACTCATTACATTCTCGTCTCACGAGAAGAAAAATGGAACAAAAAGGAAAAGGGTGAGCTCAACTAGCCCGGTAAAGAATATTATGACTAAGATAATATACAACAAATTATCGTTAGTCTCCAATGAGGAAAAATCTAATAGAATACAATAGACAACCGTTTTAAATCAATCTTCATGATGAAATAATAATTCATTAGAAGAGTTAAGTAGAGAATGCAAACTACTATCTTATATATGAATTTAAAAGTTCATCGTCGATATTTTATCCTGTAACATCAATCAATATATATCTCGGAATCAATTATTCATCTTTGCACTACAGGCCAAAGATATTCATCATCGATCGGTCATGTTCATCTCAACACTGTTCATCTTTTGCACTATGGGCCAAAGATATTCATCAAGAAATCATTCATCTTTTGCACTACATGTGCCAAAGATATTCAAGAATATCATCATTTAGGGTGAGGATGATGAAAATATTTCAAAGAAAACGAATCCAGTGAAACAAAAGAACAAGTATTATGGATTCGTACTTTAAACAATCCGAGTTCAAAAATACTTCATAAATAATCATACTGAAGTAAAATTCAAGAATGATCAAAACATGGATACAATCAAAGCTAGTATCCATAATAGATATTTTAGACGAAAAGAAGAAATTTCATTTTTTCGATTGAATAGTCCGTATTTGTGAATAGTCAGATATCGTGAATAGTCAGATACGTGAATAGTAACTCGACACCAAAAGATAGAATTTCACAAAAAACATCTTCACGCTTCATGAATAGTACTTCGTGAATAGTAAATCGTGAATAATAACTCTTGAATAAGAACTCATGAATAGTAACTCGTGAATAAGTAACTCATGAATAGTAACCCGACATGAAAAAGTTCCAATTTTGATAAAATTTCCAACCAATATTTCGGCATAATGATATTGAAGAAATAATATCATTTTCGAATAAAATAACATCCCTTACCTCGAAAGACAAGACTTCCTAGTTGAAAAACAGGATATAAAGGCTATGACTTGAACTTGACCGCAGATATAGCAACACTCAAAGTATACTCACAAGAATACGCTCAAAATATCGAGAGAGAAATAGAGAAAACTTCAGTTTACGGTGTGATTTTCAATTCTAACCCAAGTTTCCTATTTATAGGAAAACGCTAGAACACCAAAGTAGAAAATTGAATATAATAATATTATTTATAAACAAAATTCCTTAGCCCACCTTTGAAATCTGATTTCAGCCATAGCACATGTTAAATGAGGTTCACAAACTCACCAAAAACGTTTTTCTCAAAATAATTAATTAAAACTCCCAAAAATCAATTATTTTGAACTCAAAACTTCAATAATTCATAATAAATAGCCCTTTTATCAGAAAATTCGAATCTCGCGAGTTTTTATAGGAAATTCAATTCTCTACAACTTTACAGAAGAAAGTTTTTCCAAATTCCAAACAGAAATTGACCGAAATCCACAAACAGACGATTTTACAAGCTATAATCAAATTGCAGTCAAGAAATGGGGTCCACCGACACACAAAACATGTGTTAATCATTTAATGCCACAAAAATACTCTTCCTCCTCATATACTCATATATCCCACATTCATTATAAAAATATCACCGTTAATATATTATTAAAATAATATATTTAAATGAATTATTTTATCAGAAAGTGATAAAATATTAATTTTCAACAATTGTCATTTTAAAATTTTCTCCATCTATGTCCACATAAAATCAATATTTTCCTCATCATATAAATCAATAATTAATTATTCACAAATAATATTACAGAATCACAAAGATCTTGCAACGTGTAGTTCCCAGGAAAGAGAGGGCTTTCCAATAAGGATCTCTCCTTCATCAAGCATGATTAGGTGACCAAACCTCTCCTTAGATAGAACTTTCTAGACATTGCCAATAATGTTTTCTAATAATATTATTAGGATAATATGAATTATTGTCAGATAATAGAAAATCTTGTGTAATGACAATTTATTGAAACAACAATAATATAAAATATTAATGCAAAGAATTATTGAATCAATAAAATAAAATCTTGAGCGAAGAATTATCGTAATAATTATTGAGTAGTGCTTTTACGTAAGAATCAATAATTGGTGCAATACCGTGTGCTTCTTATTCAACAACGCCGTATTAGTGTCTTTTTAACCACGGGTATTCCAAAAGTATTAACTCAGAATAACTACTACCAGTTATTTATAAACAACTTATATTTGTCATTTTCTTCATCCAATCGCTTTTAGTTATGGGGCCCATAAAAGACTGCTACTGGCCGCATTTAAATATTCCCCGACGAGACGAATATTCCACGACCAAACGAATATTCCCCGACAATAGTGAATATTTCATAACCACTGCTTATTCGAAATATTTGCGTATTTTACCCATAACTATCCACATTAATCAAATCGACCCTTACTATTTCAAAATAATAAATAGAGGAAAATAAATTTCATTTATTAATAATTTGGGGTCTTACATAATTAATACGTATAATTTTTAAGTAATGCAATTAAGAGGGATTTCATAATACCTGTTTACCCGCCTGCTCTATGAAGCCAGTCTCGAATGCCTAGGTTGTGACGCCCCCAAAATAGGTATACATCACCTATTACGGTTGTCAATACATGAATACGTAAACAACTACAACTTTATTATTACAACAATAAAAGCGTGAGTTTGAATACAAATATTATCTTCTGACAATATCTATACTCAAATAAATCCTCATCACATTTATTGATACATTATTTTACATAAATGGTGAGGACTACTAAACAATCCTTTCTAAAACCTTCATTCCATACATACAGACTTCGTACTCATTTATATTCTCGCCTCACGAGAAGAAAAAATGGAACAAAAAGGAAAAGGGTGAGCTCAACTAGCCCGGTAAAGAATATTATGACTAAGATAATATACAACAAATTACCGTTAGTCTTCAACAGGAAAAATCTAATACAATACAATAGACAACAAATTTTAAATCAATATTAGCAGAAATAATAATTCATTAGAAGAGTTAAGTAGAGAATGCAAACTACTATCTTCTATGTATGAATTTAAAAGTTCATCGTCTCATCTTTTATCCCGTAACATCAATCAATATACATCCGAATCAAATATTCATCTTTTGCACTAAAGGCCAAAGATATTCATCGATTGGTCATGTTCATCTAAACACTGCTCATCTTTGCACTACTGACCAAAGATATTCTTCAGAAATCATTCATCTTTGCACTACTGTGCCAAAGATATTCAATAATATCATCATTTAAGATCGAGGATGATGAAAAATATTTTTTAAAGAAACGAATCCGGTGAAACAAAATGACAAGGATTAAGGATTAAGGATTAGTACTTTGTTTTATCCATGTTCAAAAATACCTCAAAAATAATCATAGTGGTGTAAAATTCAAGAATGATCAAAACATGGATACAATCAAAGCTAGTATCCGAATAGATATTTTGGACAAAAAGAAGAAATTTTATTTTTCATTGAATAGTCGTATATCGTGAATAGTCCGTATCGTGAATAGTAACTCGACACCAAAAGATAGAAATTCCACAAAAAACATCTTCACGCTTACGTGAATAGTACTCGTGAATAAGAACTCGTGAATAGTAACTCATGAATAGTAACTTCGTGAATAGTAACTCATGAATAGTAACCCCGACATGAAAAAGTTCTAAATTTGATAAAAAGTTCCAACCAATATTTCAAAGATAATGATATTGAAGAAATAATATCATTTGAGAAGAAAATAACATCCCTTACCTCGAAAGATCGAGACTTTATTTGAAACAGGATATAGGCTATGACTTGGACTTGCATCAGCAAACAATACTCAAAATACTCACAAGAATACGCTCGATAATATATAGAGAGAAAACTTGATTTACGGTGTGATTTTCAATTTAACCTAAGCACCCTATTTATGTAAAAATGCTTAGAACACCAAAGCGAAAATTTAATAAAATATTAATATATATTATAAATTTCCTTAGCCCATCTTTGAAGATCTGATTTCAGCAATTAATATCACATGTTAGCCCACTTAAATGCAAAAAACGTTTTTCTTTAAAATAATAATTAAAACTTCCAAAAATCAATTATTTGAACTTGAACTTCAATAATTCACAATAAATAGCTCTGTTATCGAAGAAAATTTGAATCTCATGAGTTTTATAAGAAATTCAATTCTCTACAATGTTCATAGAAGAAAGGTTTTCCAATTCCAAAAAGAAATTGACCGAAATCCACAAGCGAAGGCAATTTTACTGTGCTATAATCAAATTTCGATCGATAAATAGGGTCCACCAAACATGTTTAACATGTTTTAAACATTTATTGCAACAAAAATACTCTTCCTCATCGTATCCCACATTCGTTGTAAAAATATCACCATTATTATATTATTAAAATATAATAATATATTTAAATGAATTATTTTATCAGAAAAAGATAAAATTTCAATTTTCAACAATTGTCACATTAAAAATTTTCTCCATCTATATCCACATAAAATTAATATTTTCCTCATTATATGAATCAATAATTAATTATTCACAAATAATATTACAGAATCACAATATTGACAATCGAGCAGCGGTTCAGAAAGAAGAGGGCTTTCCAATAAGAATTTCTCTTCTTGTGGCCGCAATTAGGTGACCAAACCCTCCTTAGACAGAACTTTCTAGACATTGCCAATAATGTTATCTAATAATATTATTCGAGATAATATGAATTATTGCTTCGATAATGAAAAATATTAATGTAATGACAATTATTGAAACAAACAATGAATATAAAATATCAACGCAAAGAATTATTAACTCAATAAAATAAAATCTTTGAGCATAATTATCGTAACCATTATTGAGTAGTGGCCTTCTACGTAAGAATCAATAATTGGTGCAATACTGGTATCTTCTTGTGTTTTAACCACCGAGTATTTTAACAAAGATAATTCAGTAATAACTACGCCGTTATTTTTAACCAACTTATATTTGTCGTTTTCTTCATCCAATCGCTTTCAGTTATGGGGCCCATATACGGTCGCACCGTCGCATTACGAATATTCCCGACAAGCATTTAATATTCCACGACCAAACGAATATTCCCCCGACAACAATGAATATTTTACAACCACTTGCTTATTTTGAAATATTTTTGTGTATTTTACCCTAACTATCCACATTAATCACATCAACCCTTACTATTTCAAAATAATAAATAGAGAAAATTAAATTTCATTAATAATAAGTTGGGGTCTTACATAGGTGGTGGGACTAGAACTTTTGCCAGGGTTAAAACATAAGCCAGTTATGTCTTGGGCCTGAGAATAATAATAATAATATTAATAATAATAATAATAATAATAATAATAATAATAATAATAATATTAATTGCCTTTTTACAACATAAAATTAAAAGGGAATAATACCTGTAATTTTGTCTGCTCGATGAATCCAGACTCGAATGAGTAAGAGGGTACATAAGCTTGGGTGGTGGGGATGTAACCTTCCGCTATATCTTGAGCCTGAATATTACATAATCATGACTTCAGAGTTACTAATATTATAATTATTAAGACATAAAATTAATATTAACATTCATACTCCAATTACCTGAACTTTTGCCTTCTCTGTGAAGTCAGACTCGAATGACAAAGAGGGAACATAAGTTTGGGTCGTGGGGATGTAACTCTCTTGTACCACAGCATTACTTGGCTCCTCTCGCTCTTCACCATTGTTCCCTCTGACTTCAGAGTTGTATACACCGTAAAGATGGTCCCATACCTGTTTCTCAACAACATAGTCCGGAGGCATCTCAGTAAAAGCAAAACACTTATCAAGTAAGGACTTTGCACTCTCAACCTGTCATGTAAGTTAAAAGTACAATATTAGTATTATTAATAAACAAGATTGTATGTAAATGGCAATATCTTGTATGTAAATGCAAATGTTAGTGTACCATTTGTATAAGATGATGCTGCTGGCTGTAAACAGTCCGGGGCTCGTATGTAGGGTCTGGGTCCCTTCCTTCGAGTCGGGCGATGCTGAGCTTCTATGTGTAATTTTTCTATACCAAGCCATGTATGAATCAATTTTCACATAGTTGGAAATTTTGTACTGCTGTCCCTTCAAATGCTCCATGTAAGCTGTAAGACCCCAACTTATTATTAATGAAATTTAATTTTCTCTATTTATTATTTTGAAATAGTAAGGGTTGATTTGATTAATGTGGATAGTTATGGGTAAAATACGCAAATATTTCAAAATAAGCAAGTGGTTATAAAATATTCATTGTTGTTGGGAATATTCGTTTGGTCGTGGAATATTCTTTCGCTTTGGGAATATTCGCAATGACGCAGCGCAGATCTTTTGTGGGCCCCATAACGGAAAGCGATTGGATGAAGAAAATGACAAATATAAGTGGTTTAAAAATAATGGCACAGTAGTTATTCAATTTATCATCGTTAAAATACTCGGTGGTTAAAACACAAGAAGACACAGTATTGCACCAATTATTGATTCTTACGTAAGAAGGCACTACTCAATAATGGTTACAAGTAATTAATGCTCAAAGATTTTATTTTATTGATTTAATAATTCTTTGCGTTGATATTTTATATTACCGTTGTTTCAATAATTGTCATTACACAAGATTTTTCATTATCAAAGCAATAATTCATATTATCCGAATAATATTATTGGATAACATTATTGGCAATGTCTAGAAAGTTACATCTAAGGAGAGGTTTGGTCACCTAAATTGCGCGCCAAGAAGGAGAAATTCTTATTCGAATGCTCCCTTTTCCCGGAACCGCCTCGGTCATCAATATTGTGATTCTCGTAATATTATTTGTGAATAATTAATTATTGATTCATATGATGAGAAAAATATTGATTTTATGTGGATATAGATGGAGAAAATTTTTAATGTGACGATTGTTGAAAATTAATATTTTATCTTTTTTCGATAAAATAATTCATTTAAATATATTATTTTAATAATATAATAATGGTGATATTTTTACAACGAATGTGGGATATATGAGTATACGAGGAGGAAGAGTATTTTGTTACAATAAATGTTTAAAACATGTTAAACATGTCTCATGGACCCCATTTATCGATCGAAATTTGATTATCACCGTAAAATCGCCTGCTTATGGATTTTGGTCAATTTATGTTTGGAATTTGGAAAAACTTTCTTCTCGCAAAGTTGTAGAGAATTGATTTCCTTTAAAATTCGAGAGATTCGAATTTTCCGATAAAAGGGCTATTTATTATGAATTATTGAAGTTCAAGCTCTAAAATAATTAATTTTGAAGTTTTAAATATTTTTTTTACAAAAAACGTTTTTTGCATGTGTGAGGCATTTGTTCAATTCTTTGAATTTCAGATTCAAAGGTGTGCGTGAAGATTATATATATATATATATATATATATATATATATATATATTAATATTTTAATAAATTTTCTACTTTGTTGTTCTAAGCATTTTTCTATAAATAGGTGCTTAGGTTAGAATTGAAAATCACACCGTAAAATCAAGTTTTCTCTCTATATTATCGAAATTATTCTTGTGAGTATCTTGAGTATATTTTGAGTATTGTTATACTGCAAGTTCAAGTTATAGCCTATATCCAAGGTTTCAAATTTAAGTATCGATCTTTCGAGGTAAGTGGATATTTTTTTTTCCGTAATGATATTATTTCTTCAATATCATTATGCGTAAATTTTGGTCTAAAGTTTTTATCAAATTTGGAACTTTTGGTGTCGAGTTACTATTCACGATATCAAGACTATTCACGATACAAGATTATTCACGAATACTTCAAGACTATTCATCGAAAAATGAAAATTTTCCTTTTCGTCCCAAAATATCTTTGGCCTGTAGTGCAAAGATGAATGATTTCTGATAAATATCTTTGGCCCGTAGTACAAAGATGAACAGGTGTTTAGATGAACGTGACTAATCGATGAATATCTTTGGCACGAAGTGCAAAGATGAATATTTGATTCGTGATATATATATTGATTGATATTACAGGATAAAAGATAGGCGATGAACTTTTAAATTCATACATGAAGATAGTAGTTTGCATTCTCTACTTAACTCTTCTAATGAATTATTATTTCGGCTGCGAATATTGATTTAAAAACTTGTTGTCTATTGTATTCTATTAGATTATTCCCTGTTGAAGACTAACGATAATTTGTTGTACATTATCTTAGTCATAATATTCTTTACCGGGCTAGTTGAGCTCACCCTTTTCCTTGTTGTTCCATTTTTCTTCTCGTGGAGGCGAGAATGTAAGCGAGTACTAGTCGGGTATATGAATGAAGGTTAGAGAGAGTTGTTTAGTAGTCCTCACCATTTTGTAAAATAATGTATCAATAATTATGATGGGGATTTATTTGCGTGTGGATATTATTTCTAGATGGCAATATCTCGTATTTAAACTCACGCTTTATATGTTGTAATAATAAAGTTGTAGTTATTTCGCATCATGTATTTGGCGACTCAGAATGGGTTGGATGGAATGGACCTATTTTGGGGGCGTCACAGTTGGTATCAGAGCTTAAGGATATGATGATATTACTGAATATCTTTGGCCTGTAGTGCAAAGATGAATGATTTCTTGATGAATATCTTTGGCCCGTAGTGCAAAAAGATGAACAGTGTTGAGATGAACATGACTCATCGATTATATATCGTTCAGAGTAGTGCAAAGATGAACAGTGTTTGAAGCGAACATGACCAACTGATGAATATCTTTGGCCTGTAATGCAAAGATGAATATTTGATTCCAGATATATATTGATTGATGTTACAGGGATAAAATATTGACGATGAACTTTTAAATTCATATATAGAAGATAGTAGTTTGCATTCTCTACTTAACTCTTCTAATGAATTGTTGTTTCCGCTGCAATTGTTGATTTAAAACTGGTTGTCTATTGTATTCTATTAGATTTTTCCCTGTTGGAGACTAACGATAATTTGTTGTATATTATCTTAGTCATAATATTCTTTTTGGGATAGTTGAGCTCACCCTTTTCTTTGTTGTTCCATTTTTCTTCTCGGGAGGCGAGAATGTATGTAGTACTAGTGGGTATGGAATGAAGGTTCTAGAGAGAGTTGTTTAGTAGTCCACCATTTTTGTAAAATAATGTATCAATAATTACGATGGGGATTTATTTGCGTGTGGATATCATCAGATGGCAATATCGTATTTAAACTCACGCTTATATGTTGTAATAATAAAGTTGTAGTTGTTTCGCATGCATGTATTGACAACTCGGAATGGGTGATGTATACCTATTTTGGGGCGCGCGGTTGGTATCGAGCTTAGGATATGATCTCCGGCGGAGATCGGGGAATAGAATCCAGGAGGGAGAGACGAGTAAATCCTTCGTTAGTGTGTCCTACCTAAGCTTAATTGTTAGTTGGTCAAGATATAGGGATATTATGTGATATATTGATTTCCTTAATTAACCCTTGTTTTACGACAATGATTTGAGAATGTCGATCGAGAATATTAACAATGGAAATGAGACCGTGGAGACGCTCAGTACTCACCAATGAGGAAAAGCGTGCAACAGTGGCAATGTTCTTCCGTGAACAACACCACCGAAAGCAGATGATGAACGAGGGGATGTTTAGAAGCTTTTTGCATTCATGCAAAATCGCACGAGGAGACTCGTGTTCAAAATATGAGTGGAAATGATAGCAATTCACGGGTTGTCACAAACCAAGCGATTCAAAGTGTTGGGACCGCGAATTTAAGGGAAAGCCAGATCCGATCATGCGGCGCAAACATGGGTCAAGCAAATTACCAAGATATTCGATGTCTTGGGATGCACGGAGAACAGAAAGTTCCATTCGCCACCTTTATGTTAAAGTGGCGAAGCGGATCATGGTGGGAGTCTCGTGAAGCGTACTCCATCCAACCGCGACTCAACATGTCTCGGGAGACGTTTCAGAAACTATTTAATGACAAATACTTTCCTCGAAAGTGTTCGCTATATGAAGGAAGTGGAGTTCATCGATTAGAACAAAATAACATGGCGGTGTCAAAGACGAGGCAAAGTTCATAGAGTTATCCGTGTTCAGACCTCATTTGGTGGAGAATGAGGAACGATGACGCGGATGTTTCTTAGAGGTTTGAAACCCTAATACGCCAAGATCTCATTTCTCATAAATTTTCTCTCTATTCGGATGTTGTAAGCAGTGGCTCAATTATTAGAGCGAGATAACGAGTCACGATCAACCAAGGACCACAATCAGGATCATACTAGGAGATAAGATCAACAAAACAACGATAACCAATGAAGAAAAGAAAAGACGGACAAAAATGGTAACCACTCCGGTGGTAATCATGGCCATGAAAATAGAAGAAGTGAGTCGGGAGGAGATTTAAAAGAGGAGATTTAACAACGACCATGTGAAGACGACGAAAGGTTTAACAAAGAATCGGTTCTAACACTACAAGAAAGGCCTATCTATCGATCAGATATCCCGGTCAGCCGATAGTCTTAAAAGCGATCGATATCGCCGACTATATTATATTCCGCCGCTAAAGTGACATCGCCGATCGATCATGCGCGGTCCGCTTGGTCGCTAGAACAAATTTCCCACCCAAAATTTGGCAAGAAATGTTGGTAGTTTTTTTTGCGACAACTTATAATCGCCGATCGCACGCGGTCACCGATAAGTCCATGTCATTAAAATCGGCCGACCGCGACGCGATCGATGATGCGTCACGATCCTTTTAATCTATCGTCTTTCGCTTCAAGCTAAAGAAGCAGAATCGAAAGGAAAAAAAACAAGAAGAACCGGAATAGAGGAGAAGAGGAAGAAGGGGAAAAGAAGGAGAAGAGGAAATCTCGTTGCTGTCGCGCGATTGGGTTGGCTTTCTCCTTCAATTGGTGTTAGGTACCAAATTATATAACAAATATTTGATATATATATATATATGTGTGTGTGTGTGTGTGTGTGTGTGTGTGTGTTATGTTATGTCTGAATATTTGGGTTTTTCTTCTTCTTTTCGGCTACTGTAGCTTGTGGGTTTCGATTGAATTCAATTTTTTGTTAATTTATGTGGTTCAAATGTTTGATTGAATGTATTAGTCTCCAATGTTAGTATAATGGGTTAGTCTCTAATGTTAATATTTTTATATAATGTTGGTATTTGTGTGTTCGCACTTGGAATTATTTTGTATAATGTTAGTCTCTAATGTTAATATTTTTTTGTATAATGTTAGTATAATTGGTTAGTCTCTAATGTTAATATTTTTTTGTATAATCTTTGGTATTTGTGGTTTATGAGTTGGTATTTGTGTTTGGCACTTGGAATTATTTTGTATAATGTTAGTCTCTAATGTTAATATTTTTTTTGTATAATGTTAGTATAATGGGTTAGTCTCTAATGTTAATATTTTTTGTATAATGTTGGTATTTGTGGTTCATGAGTTGGTATTTGTGTTTGACACTTGGAATTATTATAGATTTCATACCTCTTCAGAGATATCTTTGTGGTCCAAATCTTGTTGGGTAGGGTAGGAGGATAATTAGGATTGACAAAATTTATGCTTAAGCATTTATTTCCCACCCAATGGCTTGTTGATTTCTAATGTAACTGTATTTGGGTTATTCCTAGGTCACACGCTAAAGGGTGAGTTGGTTTATATAATTGTGAGGTATGAGGACCAATGCTATATACTTTTAAATAAGAGGAGATGATATCAAATTGAATTAGTTGCACTTACATTAATAAATGTCAAACCACCAACATTGGAGTCTAATATCCAATTGGTGCTGTTAAATGATGTAGGGATTTTAAACTAAGTGATCCACTAGAGCCTTTAAGGGACTATTGGAGCTGATGGGTTGGCCTTGGGGCCGCGAGGCCACATCTGAGGCCATGCCAAGCTTAGCCAAGCCTTTTACGGGGCCAATCAATGAATTTAAGAAAGAGAGATTCAAAATGGGTATAACCCTAAAGGGTATGAAACTTTTGGGATAATCAATGAATTTAAGAAAGAGAGATTCTTTTATGAGTTGATTGATACCTATATGTATATATATACACACACATACATCATATATGTATAATTTTATAAGAATATATACACACACTTTACACCACAAGAATAATTTGGGAACATGCATGATTAGGTTTCATGTTTTAATATGAGATTATCTAAAGTTGGATAATTTGTTATTCTTGAATAACATGATTCTTTGAAATTTGGAAAATTTTGAATATAACATTATCTTGAATATATTTTCTTTGAAATTTAAATAAATTGTTGTTGATATTGCTGAAATTGGGACAATTTTTGGGCTTCTTATTGTTTTTACTAATATTGGATTCTCCTAAATTGTGCCTTGAATTATAGTTGTGCACATTCTGTTTTGTGTGTTGGGATTATATTTTCTTTGAAATTTGTCAAGTATGCACGCACCCTCGTGCATGTGGATAGTCCATATTATAGGGGAGACTCTGCCGAATTTTTTTCATATATAAGTCAAATGGCCATATAACTTGAACATGAGTATAACATAAAACATAACTAGGAATGAAGTTTATCCATAATTCAATCAAGAAGAAGGTTCAAAGAAGTTTTTCCATAATTCACAGTCGAGAAAATAAAGAAAATGACACACTATTAATATGTATGCTATAAGTATGACTTAGCTTAGAATAGAAAGAAAATGAAAAGTACAAACACAAACACAAGCACCATAACTTCAATCACACTATTAATGAGTTGTTTCTAAAATATCCATACTTGTCTAAATCTTCATATATAAGTCAAATGGCCATATATGCATTCGTGTATATGTGATGGCAATGAGTCACAATCGATTCCTATGCCACATTCATTTTTGCATATACTCTTATTGGATTTCTCATTCCATTTTCTTACTTATCTAATATTTGGAACATATTAGTACAAACATGCCAGAGTATGGAAAGATTGAACTCAGTTTTCAAACATGCCAGAGTATGTGCTTATGAGTTTTCATGGTGATTTAAGGTTTATAGGAATGCTTAAAGACCATATGTGTTCTATTGTAGACTGTTGGGGATTTGGTAGCCAAAATTGTGCCTATAAGGGACTGTTATGGCCAACTTGTGTGACTAGTGTTGTTAGATAGTGAGGAGTACATACATTGCCTATAGATAACATGTAAAAATGGTTCCCTGAGTTAGTTAAGGTCTACATGGTGTGTTGTGCAAATTCTTGCTTAAAAATCAATGAAAATAAGCTTTATAGAACAATGAACACTAAAATAGTGAACCACCATACCTGGACCCCATACACAAGTTTCAATAGTCATAATAGGACATAAGAAAGCTACACAAACTAAAGGAACCAAGCCCAAGCCATTTTGAGCATGAGACTTGTTAAAATCACATTTTAAAGCCAAAATGCTTTGCTTTTGGACAATTCATAGTACGACCTTAAAGGACTATTATGAGAAGATACAAAGTTGCTCATACATGCTAGTAATGATTCCCAAACATGGTCATTAATAAAGCCAACAAGAAAACCAATTTAAGCTCTCTTTTCAAGCCTAAAGTGAGCTTTGATAAGTCAAAATGAGTTAGATGATTAAATAAAGTTTGGTGATGCTAAAAGTAACCTTAAGTAACTTAAATATACACGCCTAGACTATCCTAGTGGCCTAGACTATCCTATCCTATTGTCCTTTTGTTTACATACAATTACATATCCTGATGTTCTCTATATCCCCAGCATGTTTATGTACCTTTCATTTATAACTTATACTAACATCCTAAATTTTTATTTATAATGTCTTACGAACTCCGCAGATCTAAAGCCTTGAGTTGGGTCAGGGCCCTAATCATGTGCCGAAGGCTCCGGCTAATCCGGATGATCGCATTCTTATACAGATCCGTCCTCCTCCAGATAGCATGTAAGTTAAACATCATGTATATATATATAAGGGTTTAATATTTTCATTTTTATAAATATAGTAGTGATTTAAATGTAAGGGTTTTAATATAAATTATTGTATATTGTAGTGATTTTCAAGATAGTAAAATTGTGAAGTGCATTTCACAATTATGTTTGTAGCCCGCCACGCCGGTGATTACATGGGCGAAGCACACCTCTCGCCCATAAGGATGATTTAAATTTGAATTTGAGGTATATTTTTTATCACTCGATAGATAATACATAGTTAATCAAATAATATTGTTTAGTAATATAATGGTTTTAATATTATTATTGTTGTTTTATTTGCGTAAACGATATAGATGGGGACGACATACGTCATCGATTATTCGAGACACTATATTCGCGAGAAGTCTTGTAGTATGAACTAAAGATAATTTGAACAAGGAACGACAAAAAGCCTGCCACAATGTTGAGATTGACCATCCGGGGACGGGGTGAAGCGTATATGCGTAAGCATAGCCCACAGTGGTGCGCAGCCCGTATATGGGTGCGATGTGTGACCAAGTGAGAAGTGAGAGTCGGGTCAAGAAGGCGTAAGATCGCGCCTCGAGCAGATCCTCGTGTATCAGACGGAGAAGAGAAGGCAAAAGGCACGATCGAGGCGGCGATATATATCACAAACCGCTTTGTAGACGTCCCCAAAATAGGTATACATCACCCATTACGAGTTGTCATTACATAGTGCATGTAAACAACTACAACTTTATTATTACAACAAAGAAAGCTGTGAGTTTGAATACAAATATTATCTTCAGACAATATCCATACTCAAATAAATCCTCATCACATTTATTGATACATTATTTTACAAAATGGTGAGGACTACTAAACAACTTTCTAAAACCTTCATTCCATACCCACTTCGTACTCGCTATATTCTCGCCTCCCGAGAAAAATGGAACAAAAAGAAAAAGGGTGAGCTCAACTAGCCCATTAAAGAATATTATGACTAAGATAATATACAACAAATTACCGTTAGTCTTCAACGAGGGAAAAATCTAATAGAATACAATAGACAACAAATTTTAAATCAATATTCGCAAGTTAGAAATAATAATTCATTAGAAGAGTTAAGTAGAGAATGCAAACTACCATCTTCTATGTATGAATTTAAAAGTTCATCGCTCTATCTTTTATCCCCTGTAACATCAATCAATATACATCGGAATCAAATATTCATCTTTGCACTACTGAGCCAAAGATATTCATCGATTGGTCATGTTCATCTAAACACTGTTCATCTTTGCACTACTACCAAAGATATTCTTCAGAAATAATTCATCTTTGCACCTACTGTGCCAAAGATATTCAATAATATCACCATTTAAGACCGAGGATGATGAAAAATATTTTTAAAAAGCGAATCCGGTGAAACAAAATGACAAGGATTAAGGATTAAGGATTCGTACTTTGTTTTATCCATGTTCACAAATAATACCTCAAAAATAATCATAGTGGTGTAAAATTCAAAATTGATCAAAACATGGATACAATCAAAGCTAGTATCCGAATAGATATTTTGGACAAAAAGAAGAAATTTTATTTTTCGGTGAATAGTCAGAGTATCGTGAATAGTCCGTATACGTGAATAGTAACTCAGACACCAAAAGATAGAAATTCCACAAAAAAACATCTTCACGCTTCATGAATAGTACTCGTGAATAGTAACTTCGTGAATAGTAACTCATGAATAGTAAACTCTGAATAGAACTCATGAATAAGTAACCTCGATATGAAAAAGTTCCAAATTTGATAAAAGTTTCAACTAATATTTCAAAGATAATGATATTGAAGAAATAATATCATTTGAGAAGAAAATAACATCCCTTACCTCGAAAGATCAAGACTTTAATTTGAAACAGGATATAAAGCTATGACTTTGACTTGCATGCATAATGCAATACTCAAAGTATACTCAAAATACTCACAAGAAATACGCCGATAATATAGAGAGAAAACTTGGGTTACGGTGTGATTTTCAATTCTAACCTAAGCACACCTATTTATAGAAATCGCTAGAACACCAAAGCGTAAAATTTAATAAAATATTAATATATATATTATAATTTCCTACGCACACTTTCTAAGATTCAAATTATCAGATAAACAAATGGTCCCCCTCACCAAAATCAATAAAAACGTTTTTCTTAATAAAATTAATAAAACTCCCAAAAATCAATTATTCAGAATTTGAACATCAATAATTCATAATAAATAACCCTTTTATCAGAAAATTGAATCTCATGAGTTTTTATAGGAAATTCAATTCTCTACAACTTTACAGAAGAAAGTCTTTCCAAATTCCAAACATAAATTGACCGAAATCCACAAACCAAGCGATTTTAAAAGTTATAATCAAATTTCGAATAATAAATGGGGTCCGCCGACATGTTTAACATGTTTTAAACATTTATTGCAACAAAAATACTCTTCCTCCTCAGATACTCATATATCCCACATTCGTTGTAAAAATATCACCATTATTATATTATTAAAATATAATAATACATTATCTTATCGAAAAAGATAAAATTTTAATTTTCAACAATTGTCACATTAAAATTTTTCTCCATCTATATCCACATAAAATCAATATTTTCCTCATCATATGAATCAATAATTAATTATTCACAAATAATATTACGTAATCACAATATTGACAACCGTGCGGTTCACAGGAAGAGGGGCTTTCAATAAGAATTTCTTCTTCTTGGCAGCGCAATTAGGTGACCAAACCTCTCCTTAGACGAACTTTCTAGACATTGCCAATAATGTTATCTAATAATATTATTGAGGATAATATGAATTATTGCTTTGATAATGAAAAATATTGTGTAATGACAATTATGTAATAATAAAGAATATAAAATATCAACTCAAAGAATTATTAACTCAATAAAATCTTGAACAATAATTATCAGTAACCATTATTGAGTAGTGCCTTCTTACGTAAGAATCAATAATTGGTGCAAATCTGGTATCTTCGTGTTTTAACCATTAGAGTATTTTAACAATATTAATCTGTGAATAACTACGTCGTTATTTTTAACCAACTTATATTTGTCGCTTTCTTCATCCAATCGCTTTTTAGTTATGGGGCCCACATTTGGTCGCTACCGTCGCATTTAATATTCCCCGATAGTCACGAATATTCCACGACCAAACGAATATTCTCAAACAACAATGAATATTTTATAACCACTTGCTTATTTTGAAATATTTGCGTATTTTACCCCTAACTATCCACATTAATCAAATCAACCCTTACTATTTCAAAATAATAAATAGAGAAAATTAAATTTCATTAAGAATAAGTTGGGGTCTTACAACCTCCCCTCCTTATGAAATTTCGTCCTCGAAATTGACGACGACGACTGGTGTTTGAAAAGGTGAGGATACCTCGCTTTCATTTCCGTTTCCAATTCCCTGGGTCATTTCTCTATAGCATGATTCCTCCACAAAACTTTAACTTGTGGTATGACCTTTCTTGGCGTGGGACATGCTCCTTCCTATCCAAGATCTTAACAGTACCTCCTCATGCGTTAAGTCTTGGCTATTTCGTCCGGTTCTAACTCTATAACGTGGTTCGGGTCTTTCACATTTACTGAAATACGGATATGTGAAACACATTATGAACACGAGACATACTCGGAGGTAACGCAAGTCTATAGGCTACATTTCCTACCGGTCAAGAATTTGAAATGGACCAATAAATCGTGGATTGAGCTTTCTCTCTTCCCAAATCTTGTAACTCCCTTCCATGGAGCAACTTCAACAACAACATGATCCCCTACACTAAATTCCACATCCTTTCGATGAAGATCCGCATAACTCTTTTGTCGATCTTGTGCCGTTTGTATACGTTGTCGAATCATTTGGATCTTTTCGGTGAGTCATATACGTATTAACTTTCGGGTCCCAACAATGTTGCTTCACCCACCTCATCCCAACATATTGGAGAACGACATTTTCGTCCATATAATGCTTGAATGGAGCCACACCTATACTTGCTCGATAAGCGTTGTTGTAGGAGAATTCCACCAATGGTAAATACTTATCCCAACTACCCTTGAAGTCTTCAGGACACAGAGTCTTAATAGATCTTCAAGAGTTTGAATAGTCCTCTCGATTGTCCATCCGTTTGGGGATGGTATGTCAACTAAATCGCAAATCCGTGCCCATAGCTTTTTGCAAGCTAACCCAAAATCTTGAAGTGAATCTTGGGTCACGATCCCAAACTATGGATACTAGCATGCCACGCAACCTCACAATCTCATTCACGCACATACTAGCAAGACGTTCAAGGAATAAGTCTCCGTATCGGCAAGAAATGAGCGGAGACTTGGTTAATCTATCAACAATAACCCAAATAGCATTGATGCCTTGAGAAACCGTAGGAAGACCCCAGAACGAAATCCATGGTAATGTGTTCCCACTTCCATTCCGGAATCTCAAGTGGTTGCAATGGACCCTTAGGTACTAGATGTTCCGCCTTTACACGTTGACAAGTTAAACACATTGAGATAAACTTTGCAATCTCTCTTCATATTGTTCCACCAAAATGTATGTCGAAGATCACGATACATTTTAGTACTTCCAGGATGGATTGCAAATGGTGTATTGTGTGCCTCCATCATAATCTTGTACTTCAAATCGTAGTCGTTAGGAATACAAAGTCTAGAGTGGACTCAAGTATTCCTTCTTCATCAATTCTCGCTCCTAATAGCTCCTTCTTGTACTTTCTTCTTCATACGCATCATCTCCAAGATTCGGTGGCTTGAAAGCAACCTTAACTTTTTCTATTAAAGTTGGCTCTACGCGTATACTTGACATCATCGCACCTTGCGTTCTCAAGATATGATCTTCTACTCAACGCGCTACTACCACGTTCGCTTTTCGGGATGGTATTGAATAGTGTGGTCGTAGTCTTTCAATAGCTCGAGCCAACGTCACGCATTAGATGTTGAGTTCTTTTGAGTGAAGAAATATTTAAGGCTTTTATGGTCCAGAATATATCTCCACTTTCTCCCCATATAGATAGTGCCTCCATATCTTTAAGCAAAAACGATGGCCGCCAACTCTAGATCATGAGTAGGATAATTCCTCTCATACTCTTTTCAGATTGTCGCGAGGCATAGGCTATGACTTTCCCACGTTGCATGAGAACACATCCTAACCCTTTTCCTCAAGCATCATTCAGAGATAACAAATCCATCCGAACCGGATGGTATTGTTAGAACAAAAGCCGAAATAAGTCTCCTCTTAAGCTCTTGGAAACTCTTCTCGCATTCTTCACTCCAAACGAATTTTGTATCCTTCCGAAGTTATTTGGGTTAATGAAGTAGCGATTCGAGAAAACCCTTCCACGAATCTCCGATAATAACCAATTTAAGCCTCAAAAAACTACGTACTTCACCACCGACTTGGTTGCTCTCTAACTTTCAGTATTGCTTCAATCTTCACGGATCAACAGATACTCCATGTTTCGACACCACGTGCCCAAGGAATGCTACTTCCTCAAGCCGAACTCGCATTTCTTCAATTTGGCATATAGTTTGTTTTCACGAAGCCTTTGGAGTACAAAGCCAAATGGTGCTCATGATCTTCACGACTTTTGGAATATATGAGGATGTCATCAATAAAGACAACAACAAACCGATCCAAATATTCCTTAAATACTCGGTTCATCATATCCATGAAAGCCGCAGGAGCATTAGTCGGTCCGAAAGACATGCCTAAGAATTCATAATGCCCATACCGAGTTTTAAGGCGTCTTTTGAATATCCTCGATTCTAATCTTCAATTGATGATATCCGTAAGCTAAGATCAATTTTTGAAAAGAATTGTGTGCCCTTGAATGTTGGTCAAACAAGTCATCAATACGAGGTAGAGGATACCTATTCTTGATGGTGACATGGTTCAATTCCGATAGTAATACAAAGTCGCATATACCCGCTTTCTTTCTTCTTTACAAATAAAGCACAGAGCACCCCAAGGAGATGTACTAGGGCTAATGAAACCGATGTTCAACAATTCTCGTAGTTGGACCTTTAACTCCCGAAGTTCAATAGAGCCATTCGACATGGGGTTTTAGAAATGGGCTTTGTACGTGTTCAAGATCAATAAAGAATTCAACTTCACGCTCGGGGTAGACCGGGAAGTTCTTCAGAAATACGCCGGGAAAGTCAATAACAACAGAATATTATTCAAATTTGACGTGTCTTTATTCAAATCCATAACATGGGCTAAGAAAGCTTCGACATCCGCTTTTTCAATAAACGAATAGCTTTATGATTAGATGAGCGGTGATTGATTTTAATGGTTTAGTTGCTTGAATCCGCATAAACACGGGTTGGTTAGGAATATGAAAACTAACAACCTTACGAAAACAATCAATTTTGGCATGATGAGTAGTTAACCAATCAATCCCTAAAATCACATCAAAAGCAAGTATCTTTAAAGAGATAAGGTCAATGTAAGGTAATGGTGCCAACTTGAATCAAACAAGATTTATAAACAGTGGATGTGATGAAAATTTCTCTAACGGAGTTTCCACAGAGATAGGTCAAAGTCTAATTTCTCCGAGTCAAGTTTAAACGTTGAGCACATGCAGAGAGATAAATGAATGGGTAGTACCGGTATCAAGTAAGGTATAAACTTCGCAAGAATTTATAAATAGCTTACCCGTGATCACCTCGTTTGGGTTTCTCGATTTTGACCGGTCACAACAAACGCTTCTTCCGGAATCGTTGACTTTGACTTTTCGGGACGATCTTTTGAGTCACCGTCCCCTCATTGAACTAGGTTTCGCTACCATACAATCTCGAGCGATATGTCCTTCCTTTCCACAATTATAGCATACCTTGAACTGTTGTGGGCGCTTTGACCGATATGTCCTCTTTTTCGCATTTGTAATATATGACCGGTGGTCGTTCTCCTCCCTTAGAACCGATTCTTCGCAAGACCGCTGCGTCTTCATACATGGTCGTTATTAAATCTCCTCTTTTAAAATCTCCTCCCGACTCGCTTCTTCATTTTCATGGCCATGATTACCACCGAGTGGTTACCATTTTTGTCCAAATGCATTGCTTTTCTCCGTTGGTTATCATTATTCATTGATCGCTATCTCTCAGTACGATCCTAGTTATGGTCCCTCGATTGACAGTACTCGTTATCTCGCCTAATAATTGAGCCCATTGCTTACAACATCCGAATAGAGAGAAAATTTATGAGAAATGAGATCTTGGCGACGATGCCGGGTTTCAAACCTCTAAGAAACATCCGCGCCATACATCGCTCCTCATTCTCCACCAAATGAGGTGCAAAACTCGATAACTCGCAAACTTTGCCTCGTCTCGAGACACCGTCATGTTTTTTGTTCCAATCGATGAACTCCACTTCCTTCATATGACGAACACTTTCGTGAAAGTATTTGTCATTAAATAGCTTCAAACGTCTCCCAAGACATGCCGAAAGTGCGGTTTGGATGGGTACGCTTCACGCAGACTCCCACGATGTAGTCCGCCTTCGCCACGTAACATAAAGGTGGCGAATGGAACCTTCTGTTCCTCCGCATCCCAAGACATCGAATATCTTGGTAATTTGTTTGACCCATGTTTCCGCCATGATCGGATCCGCTTTCCTTAAATTTCGTGGTCCCAACTCTTTGAATCGCTGGGTCGCGGACAACCCGTGAATTGCTATCATTTCTCCTCAGATTTTGAACACGAGTCTCCTCGCTCGATTTTGCATGAATCGCAAAAAACTTCTAAACATCCCTCGCTCATCATCTCGCTCAATGGTGTTGTTCACGGGAGGAATATTGCCACTGTTGCAGACGTTCTCCTCGTTGGTGAGTAAAGCGCTCTCCACGGCCTCATTTCCATTGTTAATATTCTCATCGACATTCTCAAATATCGTCATAAAACAAGGGTTAATTAAGGAAATAAATATATCACATAATATCCCTATATTGACCAACTAACAAATAAGCTTAAGTAGGACACACTAGCGAAGGATTTTCTGCCCCTCCTAGTTCTATTCCCGATCTCCATGGAGATCATATCCCTAAGCTCTCGATAACAATCGTGGACGCCCCAAAAAATAGGTATACATCACCCATTCGAAGTTGTCATTACATGGTGCATGTAAACAACTACAACTTTATTATTACAATAGTAAAAGCGTGAGTTTGAATACAAATATTATCTTCTAGACAATATCCATACTCAAATAAATCCTCATCACATTTATTGATACATTATTTTACAAAAATGGTGAGGACTACTAAACAACTTTCTCTAAAACCATCATTCCATACCCCGACTCGTACTCGCTATATTCTCGTCTCCTGAGAAAAATGGAACAAAAAGGAAAAGGGGTGAACTCAACTAGTCTAGTAAAGAATATTATGACTAAGATAATATACAACAAATTACCGTTAGTCTTCAACAGGGAAAAATCTAATAGAATACAATAGACAACAAATTTTAAATCAATATTCGCAGCGGAAATAATAATTCATTAGAAGAGTTAAGTAGAGAATGCAAACTACTATCTTCTATGTATGAATTTAAAAGTTCATCGTCTACCTTTTATCCTTGTAACATCAATCAATATACATCTGGAATCAAATATTCATCTTTGCACTCTGTGCCAAAGATATTCATCATTGGTCATATTCATCTAAACACTGCTCATCTTTGCACTACTACCAAAGATATTTTTAGAAATCATTCATCTTTGCACTACACAGCCAAAGATATTCAATAATATCATCATTTAAGACCCGAGGATGATGAAAATATTTTTAAAGAAAATGAATCCAAAGGAAACAAAATGACAAGGATTAAGGATTAAGGATTAGTGACTTTGTTTTATCCATGTTCAAAAAATAATACCTCAAAAATAATCATAGTGGTGTAAAATTCAAGAATGATCAAAACATGGATACAATCAAAGCTAGTATCCGGAATAGATATTTTGGACAAAAAGAAGAAATTTTATTTTTAGGTGAATAGTGTCAGATACGTGAATAAGGCCAGATACGTGAATAGTAACTCAGACACCAAAAGATAGAAATTCACAAAAAACATCTTCACGCTTCACGCTTAATGAATAGTACTCGTGAATAGTAACTCGTGAATAGTAACTCATGAATAGTAACTCTGAATAGTAACTCATGAATAGTAACCTCGATATGAAAAAGTTCCAAATTTGATAAAAAGTTTCAACCAATATTTCAAAGATAATGATATCAAGAAATAATATCATTTGAGAAGAAAATAACATCCCTTACCTCGAAAGATCAAGACTTCTAATGTAAACACGGATATATAAGCTATGACTTGGACTTGCACCGCATAAACAATACTCAAAGTATACTCAAAATACTCACAAGAATACGCCGATAATATAGAGAGAAAACTTCAGCTTTACGGTGTGATTTTCAATTTAACCTAAGACCCTATTTATAGAAATTGCTTAGAACACCAAAGCGTAAAATTTAATAAAATATTAATATATATATTATAATTTCCTCACGCACACTTTCTAAGATTCAAATTATCACCAAACAAATGGTCCCCCTCACCAAAATCAATAAAAACGTTTTTCTTAATAAAATTAATAAAAACTCCCAAAAATCAATTATTCAGAATTTCGGAACATCAATAATTCATAATAAATAACTCTTTTATCGGAAAATTGAATCTCGCTAGTTTTTATAGGAAATTCAATTTCTACAACTTTCTGTAAGAAAGTCTTTCCAAATTCCAAATGAAATTGACAAGAAATCCACAAACCAAGCGATTTTATTGTGTTATAATCAAATTTCACCAATAAATGGGGTCCACCGACATGTTTAACATGTTTTAAACATTTATTGCAACAAAAATACTCTTCCTCCTCGTATACTCATATACCCCACATTCGTTGTAAAAATATCACCATTATTATATTATTAAAATATAATAATACATTATCTTATCGAAAAAGATAAAATTTTAATTTTCAACAATTGTCACATTAAAATTTTTCTCCATCTATATCCACATAAAATCAATATTTTCCTCATCATATGAATCAATAATTAATTATTCACAAATAATATTACGTAATCACAATATTGACAACGAGTGCGGTTGTGAGAGAAGGGGCTTTCAATAAGAATTTCTTCTTCGGGCGCGCAATTAGGTGACCAAACCTCTCCTTAGATGTAACTTTCTAGACATTGTCAATAATGTTATCTAATAATATTATTAGGATAATATGAATTATTGCTTCGATAATGAAAAATATTGTGTAATGACAATTATTGAAATAACAACAATATAAAATATCAACGCAAAGAATTATTAACTCAATAAAATCATCGAACAATAATTATTGTAACCATTATTGAGTAGTGCCTTTCTTACGTAAGAATCAATAATTGGTGCAATACCGCAGGTATCTTCGTGTGTTTTAACCCAGTTAGTATTTTAACAAAGATTAATCGGTAACAAATAACTACGCCCGTTATTTTTAACCAACTTATATTTGTCGTTTTCTTCATCCAATAGCTTTCCGTTATGGGGTCCATAAATGGTCTGCTACTGGTCGCATTTAATATTCCTCGATAAGATTTAATATTCCACCACCAAACGAATATTCTCAAACAACAATGAATATTTTATAACCACTTGCTTATTTTGAAATATTTAGATTTTACCCTAACTATCCACATTAATCAAATCAACCCTTACTATTTTAAAATAATAAATAGAGAAAATTAAATTTCATTAAGAATAAGTTGGGGTCTTACATTTGCAAAGACATTGTTTGTGGTACGTATGTTATGTTTGTTCTGATCATCTTTTGTAGCTAAAATATCTATGTTTACATAATAATATGAGAAAATGAACTATAAGAGTCTCGGTCTCAAGGTCAACCTATCAATTGGTTGGATGTGTATGTAGCCACCGCGATGATGGTCACAGGCCGTTGGATAAGCGGTAATAAGTTCACTTTATCCTAATATGTTGTTTATAAATTGTAACGACCTTCTTTAGTATTTTTTATTTTATTTTAACTATTTAATTGTTCATCTTCCGACAGACACTTATAAGGGCTTAATGAACGAAGCGTTATCCTCAAGGCACCCCGCGTCCGTCGATTGATCAAGAATTATGGGAGAGGCGCCCATCGCGAAGAAAAAAATTATGTCAAAGGCCAAGGACAAAGACGACGCTTCGACCATCAGATGCTGGTGCGGTAGCTCTCGCCACCGGTCCTACACAAATATCAAAGTTATCCACCTATCATACTCCCCGCCGATCGTGTGAGAGAGCGATCTGTCAGATCGTGATCTTCTTCAGATCTTTGGGCGGGCATCTGCGATCTCGAGTCTGATGAGTTGGCGGAAGCGAGGCAGGCATGGCGGCAGCAGAGAGCGAGAGGAGCAAGAAGACAACAACAGGAGCATGTATATATATATCGTTTATTGTTTAGCTACATTGTCTTATATGTTTATAGTCTCTGAGTCAATGTCTTAATTATATGTAACATATATGTTTTATTACTTTGATAATTACAGGATCCTAATTTGGATGATCCATGAAGAGCGCCTAGACTAATTTTTTTTAGATTTTTAAAGCCTTGTACTCTTTTAGATTCATTCTTTGGACAATTGTATTAGTTTATATGGATGTTTACGATATCGATTATATTGTGTTGGATGAATGTTTTGTATTGTATTGGATGAATGTTTATTCATGGATGAATGTTTATTCATGGATGTTAATATGGATGCTTGTATATATATATATATATATATATATATATATTGCTGTGTTGGGATTGAAAGCAGGTACAAAGCAAGTTATTTTTGGGAAATCAATAAAATATGCAAAAAATTTTTTTAAAAAGCATCAATCGATCGCGTCGCGGTCGCTAAAATCATATCGATCGCTTCAAACTTCTTTGAATCTAGCGGCCATTGCCGCGGTCGCTATTATTGGTCACCGACGACGCGTGTGACACGTCACGCATGACAAATGACTCAAAGATAAGTCATAATAGCGACAGTATCGGCCGCTAATTAATGCGTTCGCTAATAATTTTGGTCGCTATTGTTAATCAACGATGTCCTTCCAATGATCAGATTATCTCATGATTATATCGTCGATCGATACGGTCATAGATAGCCATCTCATGACATGATGCTGTCATCGATCTTGTCATTGATAAGCCTTTTTGTTGTAGTGTAAGGAGGAGAACGACCACCCGGTCATATGCTATAAATGCGGGAAAGAGGGACATATTAGTCCAAACCGCCCCACAACAGTTCAAGGTATGCTATAATTGTGGAAAGGAAGGACATATCGCCGAGATCAGACTGATAGCGAAACCTAGTTCAATGAGGGGACGGTGACTCAAAAGATCGTCCGGAAAAGTCAAAGTCAACGGTTCCTAAGAAAGCGTTTGTTGTGATCGGTCAAAATGCGAGGAACCCAAACGAGGTGATCACGGGTAAGCTATTTATAAATTCTTGCGAAGTTTATACCTTACTTGATACCGGTGCTACCCATTCATTTATCTCTCCGCTTGTGCTCAACGCTTAAACTTGACTCGGGAGAAATTAGACTTTGACCTATCTCGTGGAAACTCCGTTAGAGAAACTTTCATCACATCCATCGTTTATAAATCTTGTTTGATTCAAGTTGGCACCATCACCTTACCCGTTGACCTTATCTCTTTAAAGATACTTCCTTTTGATGTGATGTTAGGGATTGATTGGTTAACTACTCATCATGCCAAAATTGATTGTTTTCGTAAGGTTGTTAGTTTTCATATTCCTAACCAACCGTTGTTATTTAATTCAAGCAACTAAACCATTAAAATCAATCACCGCCATATCTAATCATAAAGCTATTCGTTTATTGAAAATGGATGTCAAGCTTTCTTAGCCCATGTTATGGATTTGAATAAAGACACGCCAAATTTGAATAATATTCCTGTTGTTATTGACTTTCTCGACGATTTGTTGAAGAACTTCCCGATCTACCCCGTAACGTGAAGTTGAATTCTTTATTGATCTTGAACTGGTACAAAGCCCATTTCTTAAACCCCATATCGAATGGCTCCTATTGAAATTCAGGAGTTAAAGGTCCAACTACAAGAATTATTGGACATCGGTTTTATTCTGGCCCCAAGACATCTCCTTGGGGTGCTCCTATTTTATTCAAGAAGAAGAAAGACGGGAGTATGCGACTTTGTATTGACTATCGGGAATTGAACCATGTCACCATCAAGAATTGGTATCCCTACCTCGTATTGATGACTTGTTTGACCGATTGTAAGGGCACAATTTTTTCAAAGATCGATCATCGCTCGGATATCATCACTAAAGATTAGAACCGAGGATATTCCAAAGACCGCTTTAGAACCTCGGCAGACGGCATTATGAATTCTTAATCATGTTTTTCGGATTGACTAATGCTCCTGCTGCTTTTATGGATATGATAAACCGAGTATTCAAGGAATATTTGGATCGAGTTTGTTGTTGTTTTATTGATGACATCCTCATATATTCCAAAAGTCGTGAAGATCATGAGCACCATTTGAAGTTGGTACTCCAAAGGCTTCGTGAAAACAAACTATATGCCAAATTGAAGAAATGCGAGTTCGGCTCGAGGAAGTAGCATTCCTTGGGCACGTGGTGTCGAAACATGGAGTATCCGTTGATCCGCCAAGATTGAAGCAATACAAAGTTAGGAGCAACCAAGTCGATGGATCAAGCACGTAGCTTTTGGGCTTTATTTGGTTATTATCGGAGATTCGTGGAAGGGTTTTCTAATTGCTACTCCATTAACCCAACTAACTCGGAAGGATACAAAATTCGCTTGGAGCGAAGAATGCGAGAAGAGTTTCCAAGAGCTCAAGAGGAGACTAATTTCGGCACTTGTTCTAACAATACCATCTGGTACGGATGGATTTGTTATTCTAAATGATGCTTCGGGCAAAGGGTTAGGATGTGTTCTCATGCAATGTGGGAAAGTCATAGCCTTTATGCCTCATGACAACTTAAAGAATATGAGAGGAATTATCCTACTCATGATCTAGAGTTAGCGTGATGTTGCGCTTAAAGATATGGAGGCACTATTTATATGGGGAGAAAGTGGAGATATATTCGCACCATAAAAGCCTCAAATATTTCTTCACATAAAAGGAACTCAACACGCGGCAACAACGTTGGCTTGAGTTGTTGAAAGATTACGACCACACTATTCAATACCATCCCGAAAAGCGAACGTGGTAGCCGACGCGTTGAGTAGAAGAAGATCATATCACGAGAACGAGTGCGATGATGTCAAGTATACGCATAGAGCCAACTTTAATAGAAAAAGTTAAGGTTGCTCAAGCCACCGACCCGGAGCCAACTTATTATTAATGAAATTTAATTTTCTCTATTTATTATTTTGAAATAGTAAGGGTTGATTTGATTAATATAGATAGTTATGGGTAAAATACGCAAATATTTTAAAATAAGCAAGTGGTTATAAAATATTCATTGTTGTCGGGGAATATTCGTTTAGTCGTGGAATATTCTCATTGTTTGGGAATATTCGCACGACCAGTAGCAGGTCTTTTGTGGGCCCCATAACTAAAAGCGATTGGATGAAGAAAACGACAAATATAAGTTGTTTAAAAATAACAGGTAGTTGTTATTCAAGTATTATCTTGTTAAAATACTCGGTGGTTAAAATACAAGAGTATACGGTATTGCACCAATTATTGATTCTTACGTAAGAAGGCACTACTCAATAATGGTTCACAGAATTATTCTTATCAAAGATTTTATTTTATTGATTTAATAATTTGCGTTGATATTTTATATTCCGTTGTTTCAATAATTGTCATTACAAGATTTTTCATTATCGAAGCAATAATTCATATTATCCGAATAATATTATTAGATAACATTATTGGCAATGTCTAGAAAGTTACTAAAGAGAGGTTTGGTCACCTAATTCCGCGCCCAAGAAGTGAGAAATTCTTATTCGAAAGCCCTCTTTCCAGAATCGCCTTGTTGTCAATATTGTGATTCTCGTAATATTATTTTTGAATAATTAATTATTGATTCATATGATGAGAAAAATATTGATTTTATGTGGATATAGATGGAGAAATTTTTAATGTGACAATTGTTGAAAATTAATATTTTATCTTTTTTTGATAAAATAATTTATTTAAATATATTATTTTAATAATATAATAATGGTGATATTTTTACAACGAATGTGGGATATATGAGTATATGAGGAGGAAGAGTATTTTTGTTGCAATAAATGTTTAAAACATGTTAAACATGTCGGTGGACCCCATTTATTGACTGAAATTTGATTATCGCTTGTAAAATCGCCCGTTTGTGGATTTTGGTCAATTTCTGTTTAGAATTTGGAAAAACTTTCTTCTGCAAAGTTGTAGAGAATTGGATTTCCTATAAAAACTCGCGAGATTCGAATTTTATGACAAAAGGGCTATTTATTATGAATTATTGAAGTTCAAGCTCAAAATAATTAATTTTGAAGTTTTAAATATTTTTTTACAAAAACGTTTTTTGCATGTGTGAGGCATGTGTTCAATTGCTGAATTTCAGATTCAAAGGTGTGCATGAAGATTTATATATATATATTAATATTTTAATAAATTTTCTACTTTTAGTGTTTCTAAAGATTTTCCTATAAATAGGTGCTTAGGTTAGAATTGAAAATCACAATTGTAAATCAAGTTTTCTCTCTATATTATCGGCGTATTCTTGTGAGTATTTTGAGTATATTTTGAGTATTGCTATACTTGCAAGTTCAAGTTATAGCTTTATATCCTGTTTCAAATTTAGAAATCGATCTTTCGAGGTAAGGGATATTTTTTTTCAGTAATGATATTATTTCTTCAATATCATTATCTTTGAAATATTGATCTCAAGTTTTATCAAATTTGAAACTTTTGTGTGTGAGAGTTTCTTATTCACGATATCTGTGACTATTCACGATATACTGTATTATTCACTTAATCTAAGACTATTCATCGAAAAATGAAAATTTTCCTTTTCGTCCCAAAATATCTATTGTGGATACTAACTTTGATTGTATCCATGTTTTGATTATTCTTGAATTTTACACCACTATGATTATTTTTGAGGTATTTTTGGACATGGATAAAATAAACTACGAATCCTTAATCCTTAATCCTTGTCATTTTGTTTCACTGGATTTGTTTCTTTAAAAATATTTTTCATCATCCTCAGTCTTAAATGATGATATTATTGAATATCTTTGGCCTGTAGTGCAAAGATGAATGATTTCTGATAAATATCTTTGGTCCGTAGTGTAAAGATGAATAGGTGTTTAGATGAACATGACCAACTGATGAATATCTTTGGCCTGTAGTGCAAAGATGAATATTTGATTCCAGATATATATTGATTGATATTACAGGGATAAAAGATAGGCGATGAACTTTTAAATTCATACATAGAAGATAGTTGTTTGCATTCTCTACTTAACTCTTCTAATGAATTATTATTTCTCTGCTGAATATTGATTTAAAAACTTGTTGTCTATCAGATTCTATTAGATTTTTCCTGTTGAAGACTAACGATAATTTGTTGTACATTATCTTAGTCATAATATTCTTTACTGGGCTAGTTGAGCTCACTTTTTTCCTTTTTGTTCCATTTTTCTTCTTAGGAGGCGAGAATGTAGCGAGTACTAGTCGGGGTATGGAATGAAGGTTCTAGAGAGAGTTGTTTAGTAGTCCTCACCATTTTTGTAAAATAATGTATAAATAATTATGATGGGGATTTATTTGCGTGTGGATATTATACAGATGGCAATATATCGTATTTAAACTCACAGTTTATATGTTATAATAATAAAGTTGTAGTTGTTTCTGTACCATGTATTGACAACTCAGAATGGGTGATGTATACCTATTTTGGGGGCATCACATAAGCCTCCCAATGTGCGATATACACTTGCCTCAAGGCCATGCAATCAACGACGACAAATCTATCTTCTTTTTCCTTTCTAAGTTCTTTGTGATTTTCTGCTGGAGATGGTATACCTTGTAAGAACCCATACTGTCTCATCACCTTGTCTGACATCTAGTATTCTACAATATCAAAATGGATCAAGGGGATTCTACCAGATCCCAACAATCTTCCTTCAAAATTAAATCCACCCATTTTGTCATCCCATCTCATGTAAGGGGGCCACACTACTTGCCATTCAGGCTGGACATGTAAGACCCCGAAATTTTTAAATAAAAAGGAATTTCCTTTATTTATTATTTTGAAATAGTAAGGGTTGATTTGATTAATGTGGATAGTTAAGGGTTAAATACGCAAATATTTCAAAATAAGCAAGTGGTTATAAAATATTCATTGTTGTCGGGGAATATTCGTTTGGTCGTGGAATATTAAATCAGATCGTCGTGAATATTAAATGCGACTCACAAGCAGACCATGTGTGGGCCCCATAACTGAAAGCGATTGGATGAAGAAAACGACAAATATAAGTTGTTTTTAAATAATCAGCGTAGTTGTTGCTTGAATTATCATTGTTGGAATACAAATTGGTTAAAACACTAATAATACGCGTTGTTTAACAAGAAGATTACCAGTATTGCACCAATTATTGATTCTTACGTAAGAAGGCACTACTCAATAATGGTTACGAATTATCGCTCAAAGATTTTATGAGTTAATAATTGTTGCGTTGATATTTTATATTCTTTGTTGTTTCAATAATTGTCATTACACGATTATCTTTCATTATCGAAGCAATAATTCATATTATCTGAATAATATTATTAGATAACATTATTGGCAATGTCTAGAAAGTTACATCTAAGGAGAGGTTTGGTCATCTAATTGCTAGGCCAAGAAGAAGAAATTCTTATTGGAAAGCCCCTCTTCTCAGGAACCCGCTGGTTGTCAATATTGTGATTACGTAATATTATTTGTGAATAATTAATTATTGATTTATATGATGAGGAAAATATTGATTTTATGTGGATATAGATGGAGAAAATTTTTAAAATGACAATTGTTGAAAATTAATATTTTATCTTTTTCTGATAAAATAATTCATTTAAATATATTATTTTAATAATATATTAACGGTAATATTTTTACAATGAATGTGGGATATATGAGTATATGAGGAGGAAGAGTATTTTTGTGGCATTAAATGTTTAACACATGTTTTGTGTGTTGGTGGACACAATTATTGACAGAAATTTGATTATAGCCTGTAAAATCGCCCGTTTGTGGATTTCGGTCGATTTTTGTTTGGAATTTGGAAAAACTTTCTTCTGCAAAGTTGTAGAGAATTGAATTTCCTATAAAAACTCGCGAGATTCGAATTTTCTGATGAAAGGGCTATTTATTATGAATTATTGAAGTTCCGAAGCTCCGAAATAATTGATTTTTGGGAGTTTAAATTATTTTTGTTAAGAAAAACGTTTTTGTATTTTTTGGACATCATTAACATGTGTGGCTGGTGTTTTGACCAAAAGGTGGGCTAAGGAAAATTTGTATAATTATATTAATATTATATTAAATTTTACGCTTTTTGGTGTTAAGCATTTTCCTATAAATAGGGTGCTTAGGTTAGAATTGAAAATCACACCAGAAACTGAAGTTTTCTCTCTATTTCTCTCTCGATATTTTGAGCGTATTCTTGTGAGTATTTTGAGTATACTTTGAGTATTGCTAGACGGTGCAAAGTTCCTTCAAAGACTATATACGTGATTCTAAATTAGTAAGCTTGATCTTTCGAGGTAAGGGATATTATTTTTTTGTAATGATATTATTTCTTCAATATCATTATGTTGAAATGTTGATCTGAAGTTTTTATCAAATTTGGAACTTTTTCATGTCGGGTTACTTATTCACGAAGTTACTATTCACGAGTTACTATTCATGAGTTACTATTCACGAGTTCTTATTCACGAAGTTACTATTCACGAAGTTACTATTCATGAGTTATTATTCACGAGTTACTATTCACGAGTACTATTCATGAAGCGTGAAGATGTTTTTTGTGGAATTTCTATCTTTTGGTGTCTGAGTTTCTTATTCACGATATCTAACGGACTATTCACGATATCTAAGACTATTCACGTATACTGTCTTATTCAATAGAAAAATAAAATTTCTTCTTTTCATCCAAAACATCTATTCGGATACTAACTCGATTGTATCCATGTTTTGATCATTCTTGAATTTTACACCACTATGATTATTTTTTTGAGGTATTTTTGGGCGTGGATAAAACCAAGTACGAATCCTTCGATCCTTAATCCTTGTCATTTTGTTTCTTTGGATTCGTTTCTTTAAAAATATTTTTCATCATCCTCGGCCTTAAATGATGATATTATTGAATATCTTTGGCTTTTGTAGTGCAAAGATTAATGATTACCGATGAATATCTTTAGCCTTTAGTGCAAAGATGAATAGGTGTTGAGATGAATATGAATTAATTGATGAATATCTTTGGCCCAGTAGTCAAAGATGAATGATTTTCGAAGAATATCTTTGGCACGTAGTGCAAAGATGAATGATTTCAAGAATATCTTTGGCTCAGTAGTGCAAAGATGAACAGTGTTGAGATGAACATGACCGATTGATTAATATCTTTGGCTCGTAGTGCAAAGATGAGCGGTGTTTAAATGAACATGACTAATCGATGAATATCTTTGGCTCAGTAGTGCAAAGATGAACATTTGATTCGGATGCATATTGATTGATGTTACGAGGATAAAATATTGATGATGGACCGTTAAATTCATAGATTATAGTAGATTTCATTCTCTACGTAACTCTTCTATGAATTATTATTTCATTGCGAATATTGATCCGAAACTTGTTGTCTATTGTATTCTATCGATTTTTTTTCCTGTTGAAGACTAACGATAATTTGTTGTATATTATCTTAGTCATAATATTCTTTACCGGGCTAGTTGAGCTCACCCTTTTCCTTGTTGTTCCATTTTTCTTCTCGAGAGGCGAGAATGTAGCGAGTACTAGTCTGGGTATGGAATGAAGATTCTAGAGAGAGTTGTTTAGTACTCCTCACCATTTTGTAAAATAATGAATCAATAATGTGATGAGGATTTATTTGAGTATAGATATTGTCTAGAAGATAATATTTGTATTCAAACTCACGATTTCTTGTTGTAATAATAAAGTTGTAGTTGTTTCTGTACCATGTATTTGGCGACTCAGAATGGGTGTTGTGTATACCTATTTTGGGGGCGCCATAGTTGGTATCGAGCTTAGGAATATGATCTCTGGCGGAGATCGGGGAATAGAACTAGGAGGGAGAGACGAGTAAATCCTTCGCTAAGTGTGTCCTACCTAAGCTTATTTGTTAGTTGGTCAAGATATAGGGATATTATGTGATATATTGATTTCCTTAATTAACCCTTATTTTATGACAAGTATTTGAGAATGTCGATCGAGAATATTAATGAGTGGAGTAAATGAGACCGTGGAGATGCCTCAGACTCACCAACGAGGAGAACGTGCAACAGTGGCAATGTTCCTCCCGTGAATAACACCACCGAAAGCGATGATGAACGAGGGGATGTTTAGAAGCTTTTTGCAGTTCATGCAAAATCGCACGAGGAGACTTGTGTTCAAAATACTGGAGGAAATGATAGCAATTCACACAGTGGTCACACCAAGCGATTCAAAGAGTTGGGACCACCGAACTCTGGGAAAGCCGGATCCGATTAAAGCGGAGACGTGGGTCAAAACAAATTACCAAGATATTCGGTGTCTTGGGATGCACGGAGGAACAGAAAGTTCCATTCGCCACCTTTATGTTCCGTGGCGAGCAGACATCTTGGTGGGAATCAGGAAGCGTACCCATCCATTTGCACTCAAAGATGTCATGGAGGAGCGTTTGAGAAGCAGATTCAATGACAAGTACTTCCACGAAAGTATTTCGTTATATGAAGGAAGTGGAGTTTATTAGACTAGAGAGTAATAACATGATGGTGTCCCAAAGACGAGGCGAAGTTCGCGGAGTTATCGAGTTTGCACCTCATTTGGTGGAGAATGAGGAACGATGACGCGGATGTTTCGAGAGGTTTGAAACCCGACATACGCCAAGATCTCATTTCTCATAAATTTTCTCTCTATTCAGATGTTGTCAACAGGCTCGATTGTTAGAGCGAGATAACGAAAGTACGTTCAACCGAGGGACCATAACCGAGGATCATACCAAGATAGTAGTCATCGTAATAACGATAACCAAATGGAGAAAGAAGAATATGGACAAAGGCGGAACCACCGGTGGTAATCGTGGCCATGAAAATAGAAGAAGCGAGAGGGAGGAGATTTTAAAAAGAGGAGATTCAACAACGACTATGTGAAGACGTCAGCGCCTGTAGCAACTAGTTTTAAGGGAGGAGAACGACCACCGGTCGTATATTACAAATGCGGGAAAGAGGGACATATCAGCCCAAACTGCCCACAACAGTTTAAGGTATGCTATAGTTGTGGAAAGGAAGGACATATCGCCGAGATTATGCAGAAGCGAAACCTAGTTCAGTGGGGACGGTGACTCAAAAGACCGTCCCGAAGTAAAAGTCAAAGTCAACGATTCCGGAAGAGCGCGTTTGTCGTGACCGGTCAAAATGCAAGGAACCCGACGAAGTTAAGACAGGTTAGTCAATTATAAATTCTTGCAGAAGTATACCTTACTAGATATCGGTTCTACCCATTCTTTTATCTCTCTTACTTGCGCTCAACGCTTAAACTTGACTCGGAGAAATTAGACTTTGACCTATCTGTGGAAACTCCGTTAGGAGAAACTTTCATCACATCCACTGCTTATAAATCTTGCTTGATTCAAAGTTGGCACTATCACATTACCGTTAACCTTATTTCTATAGAGATATTTGTTTTGATGTGATTTTAAGGTTAACTACTCATCATGCCAAGAAATTGATTATTTTCGTAAGGTTGTTAGTTTTCATATTCCTAAGCAACTCGTTATTCAATTCAAGCAATCAAACCATTGTAGTCAAACATTTTCATATCAAGCCATGAAGTCATTCGTTTATTACGGATGTCAAATTTTCTTAGTCCATGTTATGGATTTGAATAAAGACACGTCGATTTGAATAATATTCCTGTTGTTATTGATTTTTCCCGACGTATTTTCGAAGAATTTCTTGGCTTACTCCCAAAGCTCGATATTAAATTTTGTATCGACTTTGAACCCTGCAGACAAAACTCATTTCTAAAATCTCATATCGAATGGCTCTATTGAACTTCGTGGAGTTAAAAATTCAACTATAGAATTTGGTACCGAGTCTTTATCTTGTGACTTCCTTTGTGGAATTCACCTAAGCCGCACTCTCTCGTAGGGGCGTCATATTCGTATGCGATAGTAAATCGATAGGTGTCATTGTGACGTCTTTATCCAAGATTGGGATATGAGTCACGTTTGAGAGCAACCTAAGTCGAGAATCGAAATACGTAGCTTTTAGGCTTAGTTGGTTATTATCGGAGATTCGTTGAAGGATATTCTCGAATCGCTATTCCATTAACTTGGTGACTCGTAGAGATACAAAATTCGAAATGGAGCAAGGAATGTGGGAAGAGCTTCAAGAACTCAAGAGGAGACTCATTTCAAAGACATGTTCGACTCATGCCATCCCGAAAAGCGAACGTGGTAGGCGACGCGTTGAGTAGAAGATCATATGCGGAACGAAAAGTGCGATGATGTCAAGTATACGCGACAGAGCCAACTTTAATAGAAAAAGTTAAGGTTGCTCAAGCCACCACCCGAAATGATGCGTATGAAGAAGAAAGTACAAGAAGGAGCTATTAGGGCGAGAATTGATGAAGAAGGAATACTTGAGTCAACTCCGGACTTTGCATTCCTAATGATTTTGATTTGAAGCATAGAATCATGATGGAGGCACACAACACATTGTTTGCAATCCATCACAGGAGTACCAAAATGTATTATGATCTTCAACATACATTTTGGTGGAGCAATATGAGGAGAGAGATCGCGTAGTTTATCTCGATGTGTTTAACTTGCTAACGTGTAAAGCGCGAGCATCTTGTACCTAAGGGTCCGTTGCAACCACTTGAGATTTTGAAATGGAAGTGGGAACACATTACCTCGAATTTCATTACTAATCTTCCTGTGGTTTCTCAAGGCATAGATGCGATTTGGGTTATTGTTGATAGATTAACCAAGTCTACTCATTTCTTACCAATACGAGAGACTTATTCCTTGAACGTCTTTTCGTATATACGTAAATGAGATTGTGAGATTGCATGGCATGCCAAGATCCATAGTTTTAGATCGTGACCCAAGATTCACTTCATGATTTTGGGTTAGTTTGTAGAAAGCTATGGGCACGAATTTACGATTGATTTGGCATACCATCCTCAAACCGGATGGGCAATCGTAAAGGACTACTCAAACTCTTGAAGATATATTAAAACTCGGTCCTAGATTTCAAAGGAAGTTGGGATAAGTACTTGCCATTGGTGGAATTCTCATACAACAATAGTTATTAAACAAATATAGGCATGGTTCCATTCAAGCATTATATGGACAAAAATGTCGTTCTCCAATATGTTGGGATGAGGTGGGTGAAGCAACATTGTTGGGACCCGAAAGTTAGTACATGTATGACTAATGATTCGACAACGTATACAAAGCGGCACAAGATCGACAAAAAGAGTTATGCGAATCTTCATCGAAAGGACGTGGAATTTAGTGTAGGGGATCATGTATTGTCATGCGAGTTGCTCCATGGAAGGGAGTTACAAGATTTGGGAAGAGAGGAAAGCTCAATCCACGATTTATCGGTCCATTTCAAATTCTTGACCGAGTAGGAAATGTAGCCTATAGACTTGCGTTACTCCGAGTATGTCTCGTGTTCATAATGTGTTTCACATATCCGTACTTCAGAATATGTGAAAGACCCGAACCACGTTATAGAAGTTAGAAACCGGACGAGATAGCAGAAGACTTAACGTGTGAGGAGGTACTGTCAAGATTTTGGATAGGAAGGAGCATGTCCTACGCCAAGAAAGGTTATACCACAAGTTAAAGTTTTGTGGAGGAATCATGCTATAGAGGAAATGACCAGGAGTTGGAAATGGAAATGAAAGCGAGGTATCCTCACCTTTTCAAACACACAGGACGTCACGTCAATTTCGAGGACGAAATTTCATAAGGAGGGAGGTTGTAAGACCCTCAAATTTTTAAATAAAAGGAATTTCCTTTATTTATTATTTTGAAATAGTAAGGGTTGATTTGATTAATGTGGATAGTTAAGGGTTAAATACGCAAATATTTCAAAATAAAGCAGTGGTTATAAAATATTCATTGTTGTCGGGGAATATTCGTTTGGTCGTGGAATATTCGCATCGTCGGGGAATATTAAATGCATTTGACGGCCTTGACCATGTGTGGGCCCCATAACTGAAAGCGATTGGATGAAGAAAACGACAAATATAAGTTGTTTTTAAATAATCTGCCAGTAGTTGTTGCAATTAATCTTTTGTTGAATACCCGGTGGTTAAAACACACTAATACGGCGTTGTTTAACAAGAAGACACCAGTATTGCACCAATTATTGATTCTTACGTGAAGGCACTACTCAATAATGGTTACGTGAATTATGCTCAAAGATTTTATTGAGTTAATAATGCTTTGCGTTGATATTTTATATTCTTTGTTGTTTCAATAATTGTCATTACACAGTATCTTTCATTATCGAAGCAATAATTCATATTATCTGAATAATATTATTAGATAACATTATTGGCAATGTCTAGAAAGTTCTGTCTAAGGAGAGGTTTGGTCATCTAATCGCGCCAAGAAGAAGAAATTCTTATTGAAAAGCCCCTCTTTCCGGAACCGCTTGGTTGTCAATATTGTGATTACGTAATATTATTTGTGAATAATTAATTATTAATTTATATGATGAGGAAAATATTGATTTTATGTGGATATAGATGGAGAAAATTTTTAAAATGACAATTGTTGAAAATTAATATTTTATCTTTTTCTGATAAAATAATTCATTTAAATATATTATTTTAATAATATATTAACGGTAATATTTTTACAATGAATGTGGGATATATGAGTATATGAGGAGGAAGAGTATTTTTGTGACATTAAATGTTTAACACATGTTTTGTGTGTTGGTGGACACAATTATTAATGGTAGAAATTTGATTATAGCTTTGTAAAATCGCCCGTTTGTGGATTTGGTCGATTTTTGTTTGGAATTTGGAAAAACTTTCTTCTGCAAAGTTGTAGAGAATTGAATTTCCTATAAAAACTCGCGAGATTCGAATTTTCTGATGAAAGGGCTATTTATTATGAATTATTGAAGTTCAAGCTCAAATAATTGATTTTGGGAGTTTAAATTATTTTTGTTAAGAAAAACGTTTTTGTATTTTTTGGACATCATTAACATGTGTGGCTGGTGTTTTGACCAAAAAGGTGGGCTAAGGAAAATTTGTATAATTATATTAATATTATATTAAATTTTTCGCTTTGGTGTTCTAAGCATTTTCCTATAAATAGGTGCTTAGGTTAGAATTGAAAATCACACCGTAAACTCAAGTTTTCTCTATTTTCTCTCGATATTTTGAGCGTATTCTTGTGAGTATTTTGAGTATACTTTGAGTATTGCTAGGCGGTGCAAGTTCCCTTCAAAGACTATACCCGGTAGATTCTAGCTGTAAATCTTGATCTTTCGAGGTAAGGGATATTATTTTTTTGTAATGATATTATTTCTTCAATATCATTATCTTTGAAATGTTGATCTGAAGTTTTTATCAAATTTGGAACTTTTTCATGTCGGGTTACTATTCACGAGTTACTATTCACGAGTTACTATTCACGAAGTTACTATTCACGAGTTACTTATTCACGAGTTACTATTCACGAGTTACTATTCATGAGTTACTATTCACGAGTTACTATTCACGAGTACTATTCATGAAGCGTGAAGATGTTTTTGTGGAATTTCTATCTTTTGGTGTCTGAGTTACTTATTCACGTATACTTAAGACTATTCACGATACTCTGACTATTCACGTGATACAGACTATTCAATAGAAAAATAAAATTTCTTCTTTTCGTCTAAAACATCTATTCGGATACTAACTCGATTGTATCCATGTTTTGATCATTCTTGAATTTTACACCACTATGATTATTTTTGAGGTATTTTTGGGGTGGATAAAACCAAGTACTAATCCTTGATCCTTAATCCTTGTCATTTTGTTTCAATTGGATTCGTTTTTTTAAAAATATTTTTCATCATCCTCAGTCTTAAATGATGATATTATTGAATATCTTTGGCCTGTAGTGCAAAGATTAATGATTACCTGATGAATATCTTTAGCCTTTAGTGCAAAGATGAATAGGTGTTGAGATGAACATGACCAATTGATGAATATCTTTGGCCTGTAGTGCAAAGATGAATGATTTCTGAAGAATATCTTTGGCCTGTAGTGCAAAGATGAATGATTTCTGAAGAATATCTTTGGCCTGTAGTGCAAAGATGAACAGGTGTTGAGATGAACATGACCGATTGATTAATATCTTTGGCCTGTAGTGCAAAGATGAGCAGGTGTTTAAATGAACATGACCAACTGATGAATATCTTTGGCCTGTAGTGCAAAGATGAACATTTGATTCCAGATGCATATTGATTGATGTTACAGGATAAAATATTGATGATGGATCGTTAAATTCATAGATTATAGTAGATTTCATTCTCTACGTAACTCTTCTATGAATTATTATTTCATTGCGAATATTGATCCGAAACTTGTTGTCATTGTATTCTATCGAGATTTTTCCTCGTTGAAGACTAACGATAATTTGTTGTATATTATCTTAGTCATAATATTCTTTATCGGGCTAGTTGAGCTCACCTTTTTCCTTGTTGTTCCATTTTTCTTCTCGTGGAGGCGAGAATGTAGCGAAAGTACTTAGTCGGAGTATGGAATGAAGATTCTAGAGAGAGTTGTTTAGTAGTCCTCACCATTTTGTAAAATAATGAATCAATAATGTGATGAGGATTTATTTGAGTATAGATATTGTACAGTAAGATAATATTTGTATTCAAACTCACGCTTTTCTTGTTGTAATAATAAAGTTGTAGTTGTTTCTGTACCATGTATTTGGCGACTCAGAATGGGTGTTGTGTATACCTATTTTGGGGGCGTCACAGGACATCTAACTCCCCTCGGTAAAATTTTAAATGATGATGGGGATTTGGGCGCCTATCAGGGTAGCTGTAATTTTCTGAGTATGCCCAGGCTAGGGCCTTAGGTAACCATAACTGTGATTGAGGCCAGGGGTTAGGTCTGCCAATTATTATACGCTCGTATGCCCAAATTTATAAAAGAGTGACACAACCATTAATATATTTTGCTCCTTTCCTAGTGGCAGTATACAAAGACCTATACAAATAGCCTAACACAGCTGCACCCCAAGAATATGTTACATAATTTTCAGCGTTAGCAATAAAATACATATACTTGGGATGAACTTTGTTTTTATTCCTAGTGGGGAACAATATTGCCCCACACAACCAAAGAATATAGGCCTTCGTGCATCGACCAACAATTTCCTTACTTGCTTTAGGGGGACAATTATTAAAATGTTGCTGAAACCATAGTAATGAAATAGAGCCACATTTTTTTGATTCCTGATATTCAACAACTAATTCACTACCAAAATATTCTTTAAAATGAGTCAATGGAGTGTCAAATAACGGACAAGTTAAGGGTTTGCCAACCACAGGCAACCCAAGAATGAAGTGTACATCCTCTAAAGTGATTGTAATTTCCCCATAATTTAAGTAAAAACTATTGGTCTCCTGCGCCATCTCTACCAAGGTGAACGAGCCCAATGTCAACAGGGTATAATCACGGGAAAGAAAAATCTCAAACCCACATTTTTTTAGAAGAATTTTTTGAGCTTTTGTTAATATCCATTGATCATATTTTTTTCAGTTAATTGACATGAGAGTAGTCTTCCCCTGTCTTTCCCGTCATATATATCATCCGACACATGATTTTGTTGATCATTAAGGACACTTGGGTCAATTGGTCCATAAATCCAACTGTTCATCTAGTACCTAAAAAAATAACAACCACATATTTTTTTATATTGTTTAATAACTATGTAACGCAATTATTATATCTATATCCTATTAATCAAAAAATAAATTCATACTTAAATAATTTTAATAATTCTTTTTTTTTTTGCACATTTTCATAATAATTAATCATTATTAGTCACAATACTCACATGCATATTATATCCCACATAACTCACAATATTTTATCAAAATAAACATTCATAATAAAATAAAACACTACTCCATTACAATTATTAAGCAAATAATTTAATCATAAGTCAAAAATTATAATAACTACTTCACCACATAGTTATATAATTATCCAACACGTATACATAAATTACAATTTTTTTTAAATTCACATGCATATATGTAAACATAGAAATAATTGATCATTTTCCTTCAAAGTTTAAACATCTATTTTTTATAAATACATGTTAAAAAAATAATTATGTTATTTGAAAAGTAAATCTTGCCAAAATAATATCTGAATCTGAAAATTTGTAGGGTTAACCGGCTGTTGATCTTCAATTTTTACTGATAGTAAATTGTTGCAAGCTTTCTCTTCATGTAAATCAATTCTGTTTTGATGCTTGAATGGAGGATTTTTCAAGTTGGGAGGGTGTATGTGTAGCGGCAGTGTAAGTCGGTAAGGGAAGCATGAAGGATATGGGAGCGGCAGCTGGTTAAAAAGGGTGTGAGCCTGCCGCTACAAGCTGTAGAGGCAAGGCATGTTCTTCCGTGTAGTCACGTTTTGGCTTCCGTGCAGTTACCTTTTCAATTTTTTTGACTTCCGTGCAGTCAGTTTTGAATTCCGTGCGTTAGTCAAAATAAATTTAATGGTCTGCCGCATGAGGCTGTAGCGGCAGGGTTGATACATTTTTCAGGAGCAAATCTGTAACTTGGCTTATATTTCCTTTTTATATTGGCTGCCGCTACAGTCTGTAGCGGTAAGTTATAGAATGATTTAATCTGAGTCTTTCATTGCAAGGATCAACAAATATAAACTTGTTTGCTGAATAGTACTTCGAGCAAACATGTGCCATGGATTAATTCTATATATATATATATATATGTGTGTGTGTGTGTGTCCTTAAATAGCTAGGACTTCGATCTCCCTTCTTATAGCATTTGTTCTTTTAGTATCGCAAAACAGAAGAAAGGCATTTTATGTTAAGAAAATTTAACTTCTTCCATATATATATATATATATAAAATTTTAATCTTAATATTATCGATCAGTAAAATAAAACGGTAGTACTTAAAAGTATTATAAATTGGTAAAATAGTTCAAACTTATTCATCATTGCTGCATATAAACCTCTAACCTAAATTGTTAATTAATGGTATGAAAAAAGGAAGAACAAAAATAGGTCTAATTAAGATCTCAAATCTTTAGCACAATTTCGTAGAAGTTTCTATGCATAAGTTAATTGGCCGGCTGAATGTTTATATTTAACTTACACAAGGTTGAGTGGAATTAATATTGGTCCCTAGAGATTGTAATCATGCATGACATATTTTTGAGCTCATTTGACACTTCCTAAACCGTTGGATCTATGCTGAAAATCATGAATATTAGAGATATATTCATTCATTGGACCAGCAGCAATATATACTATTTTCTTTCACTTTTTCTACTATTTATATAGTAGTACATGCATTAGAATTAATGGGGTCAGTTATTAATACTTTAATTGTCATCTTTTTACATATATATATATATATATATATATATATATATATATATATGAGTAGGATCAGTCCGGATTCTAGGATCTATAAAATCTGGACCTTTTTTTTTTTTTTTTGAAAACAACTAAAAAAAATAAATAAATAAATTATGGAACTTGAATTTTTATATAATTCAGTGTTTTGAGTGATTTGAATACATATAACAAAATATGTTTGTACAGATTGTACAGACATATATATATCCAAATCACACTTAAAATACTGTATTATGTAAAAATTCAAGTTCCATAATTTATTTATTTATTTTTTTTAGTTGTTTTCAAAAAAAATAAAATAAAATAAAATTTGTGATCCGTAATTTAAGTCTGTCCGAGAGACCGGACAGGATCTATTCTCATATATATATATATATATATTTCCTGAAATCCCCCGTGAAGCAGGGCCAAGATTTTGGTTTTTAATTTTTTGTTTGTTTGCAAACAATTAATTGTCGAATGTTAATGAGTTAGACCTAGTCAAATGACCTAACAGGTGCTTTCTTTTGGCACTTGCAAATTTTGTAGGAGTCTCAAATTATTAAATGAATAAAGTTATATATAATAAAACATTAGCTTAAACGTTAACGTTAGCGTGTATTTATATAGGCTTGGCAATTAGCATAAGCGTTAACGTGTATTTATAAATATATATACCTTTCAAGGCATAATTAGTTTAAAAAATGAAAATACTGGTAAACTTACTTTTTAAGCATGTTGGCTAGCTTCTTTTGATTGGCTAATTAATTAACAGCCTAGCTAGCAGAATCAATTTGATTGTTGAATCTCTCCCTCTCTTTGTGGTGGAAGGAAGCTAGCCCAACCATTAACAAACACATAAGAAAGAGGTAATTATTTTTCATAATGTACTTATTAGGACCAAAGAATACGTACATACACTGATATATATATATATATATATATAGTGACAAAGTGGGACCCATTTACAAAAGTTTGATCAGGTGGAGTCTTATTATTATAATAGAAGTGTACACATTGTAGCGGCTGGGGTACTATATTTAACAAATTTTAGTCTTTCATGTAATCGATCAATTATGAAAATATTGATTGCTGGAATAGTGACTTCACTAATTAGTTGTCATTCATTGAAACTCATATATATATATATATATATATATATATATATATATATACTTTTTTGTGACGATGACAATACTCCCTAATGAGTCGTAATTTTCTAAAATTGTTTTGTAAAATAAAATTGTCGCACATAATTTAATATAATTTGCACTTCCTCCTTACACTAATGCCAGTACATGCATTAGATAAATAATTAATAGAAGACCTAATGATATATCGGACTGACTGTTAGTTTGATAATAAAAAATGGGGTTTTTTTATTTTTGGAATTAACTGCAAAAATGTTTCGCTTTGTGTTTAATAAATAAATTTACATCTTAATTAATTGTTAAATAAATAAATATAAAAAAACATACGTATGCATGTCATTAGCATAATGTAAGCATAATGCACGTATGATTCACGATTAAAGTTAGAATAGTTGAAAAAGAAAAACATTTTGCACTATATATTCTTTTGCCATTTGTTTGTATCTGCCAAAAAACCAAACCACTTTGTCATCAACTTAATTAAGTTCCCAACTACTGGTCTCTAAGCTCTTTCTGTTATGCTATTTTCTTACCTTTTGATTATTTAATATATTTTTATACACAAAACACTACGTTAATTATTTGTAAAAATTATGAGTGAAATGGGAATATTAATTATACTAGTTTAACATACTATTTTATTTCATGATTTATCTGCATAAGTAATATTTGTTATTTGACAGTACTTCAATAGGGAGATTAATTATATAACACTAGATTTTTACTGGTAATTATAATCTATCAACAAATGAACTTAAAAATACAAAACATAATATGTGAGATTAAATAAATTATAACTAATTATGAAATAAAATAATATGCGCGCAATGATATCATTAATATAAATAATATCCTTTATATCATTCTTGTAAATAAATTAACATAGCCCAACTAGCTCCTAAAGAATTTCTCATGACATTCTCTTACGTATATTACAATCAAATATTGATCCCTTTCTGGTGCGAGGTTTAATGGCCTTCATGGTACACTTCATTTCCATCTCCAAAAGAGTTTAATTAGATCTAATTAAGTGGAAGAGAATGGAATGGAAGGGGTAAGCCTAAACATCTAAAAACATTTATAACGTACGAATAAAAATTTTTAAAAGGAGAGCGTTTAACTTTCCCTTTCATTCTCTTTCTTTCCCCCAAAATAAAATAAAACTCACACACACATACATGCAATTAATAACAAGATGGAAAAATGAGGTGATAAATTAATCTATAAATTACACATGCATGAAGCAACTCAACTAGAGTTAATCCCTAAAAAATGGAGTACATATATATATATATATATATATATATATATATATATATATGGGAAATGATCCATAGCAAATATTTGTTATGGATGATAATTGGGCAAATAGCATCATAACCGTTTATTCCATAAATCAAGGGTGCAGATTAAAAATGGGATATTGACGTCCGCCAGTTCGTCCAGCGGACGAAAAATATTAAAGCCCCATACGCTACACCAAGTAGCCGGTTATAAAAAAAATATTCCATACCAAATATTGCCCCCAAGCCAACAGTTAGTTGATGTATTTGCCTGCCAAGTGTATAAGCCAATAAGCGTTAGTTGCGTGCCAAGTGTATTATCCAGATATGGCTTCAAGATAATGAGTATGGATCGGTATGGAAAAATGACATAGCACAACCATTTCTACATGATAAACCATGAAACCAAGCCAACAAGTAGCACAACGAGGAAAATGAAAAAGTAGCACGAAAAAGGAGAGAGGCAATCGATCAGAAATCGCAGTAGGAGAGGGTCTAGTTGAAGTCGTAGAAAAGGAGGGTTAGGGTCTAGTTGAAGTCGCAGGAAGGGAATCGCAGCGGCAGGGAGGGTTTAGGCACTCACACGGCAATTGCAGGTAGGAAATCGCAGTCGCAGTGGCAGGGAGGGAGATCGCAGTGGAAGGGAGGGAGGGTTTAGGCACTCACGCAGCAGCAGAACGCGAGAACGCGTGGCTTGGATCTGATATTAGATATAAATCCGCTACTTCAACTGATCTTGTAGCGGTTGAGTGAAAATAGCCCGGATTTCGCGTAAATTCGCGATTTCAAATTTTCTCTTTTTGTTGAATTTAATGAGGGCAAACTAGTCATAAAATTTATGGAATGAACATCAATATTCTATTTTTAATTTGCGCCCTTGATTTATGGAATGAACGATTATGATGCTATTTGTTCAATTATCATCCATAATATATATATACTTTTCCACCCGTAATAATTCGATGAAAAATGATTGATTATTCGCATATATAGTGTGAATGTGAGGGTTATGAGATCTATATATATACAGCAGTTTACGTACGGCAATACTCAATCAATCAACCGCATGACTGCATGCATGCATGCATGGTAGAAGCAGTATTAATTGACTCATAAACTGAATTAATGGTATGGTGAATGGTGAACCCCCACATGGTAAGTTATACGTAAAATAGTGGACAACACCCTTTACTTATAGACCTATATATGTCAAAAGGCAACCACTATCTCTACAAATAAATAAATAAATATATAAGTCAAAATTAAAGATAGATTTCATATATAACTATATATATACATCTCAAATTAATTCATATAAAATAATTCAATTGCCTATATATCTGAATTATTCATCTATTATCAATTTCTTTTTTCCAGAGGCGACGATTGACTTCATAATTATTGCTTGCTCGCTCAAATTAGAAGCCAATGAAAACAACAACTAGTGTACGTCATGAGAAAAAAGAGAAATTAAGAATTGTACGTACCTTAATTTTAATGATCTAATTAAATTGACATATATAGTAGTGTGAAGATTGTGAAAGTAAAACGATGATGTACGTAGATATTAATGATCTAGGGTAGGGTTTTGTGTATGAAAATTATATGCAGTTCTTCTATATATGAAATCAAAGGCAGGCCAGCCAGGAGGTAGAGTGCCTGAGAGCGTAGGATCACTAGCTTTAGGCTTTAGCTAGAATTTGAACAAAAGAGCGAGAAAATTAAGGAGGGATTTTGAATGGGTGGGTTTTATTTTATATAGATAGCTAGATAGATATGGAAAATGGGGCGGATTCTGTTTTAATATTTCTTCCGCGAGCTTCAAGTCTCAGATTGAGGCCAGGTTGGTTATTTCTTTTTCTTTTAGGATATATATATATATATATATATATATATATATATATATATATATATATATATATATTACGTCACTTGTTCTAAATGTAGTCATTTCAAAAATTAATCCCCCCCACATTCAATTGAGTGAGTTAACTTGATTGGTCGAGTTAATTAAAATGAGCTAGCTAGATAACTCAAACCAGTTGATATATATTTCATTTACTTCATCATCTCTTAATACCAAATTCTTTTTTCTTTATTTATTTTTTCATTTTCTCTCTTTGATCTTATTAAATAGAAAAACTCAGAAGTCTAATAATACTCCTAACTAAAGCCTTTCAACTTTTTCGGCAGGAATTAGGGTTCCTCCTTGGGAGTCGGGAGGGTCCTCCTCGTTAATTAAACCCGTAAATTGAGCAAACAGTTCGTACTCGATTCGTACTCGTTCGACTCGAATATCTTCAAATTGTAATTTTCTATTGATACTCGGTTCATATTCGTTCGAAAATTTCAAATTGCTCGGGCTCGATTCAAGATCGTGCTCGACTCGGTAGCTAAACGAAGTTCAATCAAACCTTATTTCATACTCGATAAATTTTGTGAACCAAATCTAAACAACTCAATATTCGGCTCAACTTAATTCATTTACATTCTTATTCCTGGTCATGGAATTATTTGAACACAGACTTATAATTGGGCGTACCTAGCTCACTTGGTCCAGATTGCTGTGTCATAGGCTAACTTGAATTATGAATTGGGTTGGAGAGTTCAATAATTGCTAGCTTCACAACATTAGCTAGCTCACTTAAATCACACGTAAAATTAAAAACAAGGCCTGACTAACTAGTTTAATTAGCTGAGGCATTTAGACTTAGAATATTCACCATTTTAATGGCAAGGCATGCATTCCTTAAGCATGTAAAATATATAGATTGGGCTCATACTTTTTGATGCCTAGTAATGTTGTCCTTTTATTATTATCAAGTAAAAAGAACTTCATTTCATCAAAAATAATAATTATTATGATAAATAATAAAAAAGTAAAAGAAAATCGGACTTTTCAAGTGATTAAAAATAATTGTTCCCTTTTGTGTTTTAATAATGATAATATATTTGGCTTGTGTAATGATCTTATTTGATTTATCTTGACTAATATGTATGTTTGTGCATGAAGATAATATACTTTGCAGGAAATATTATATTTTGCATGGACTGATTTTTTTTAGCAGGGTTGTTTTTTTTGGGACGGTCTAAAATGATATATGTGGTTTTCTTTATTAACCCAAAAATGTATTTATAGTCCATATGAATCTTCCTAATAGATCCAAGTCTTTTATATTTGCATGGAAATTTATAGCAGTCTTTAAATTTTTATTCGTTGTTGGAAGTCATTCCTTAAATATAGCATGTGAAGAATTCCTTTATAATATACGATCCTATTTGAAAAGGAGTCCAAAAAAATAACAGCTCTTAATAGTGCAATTGATTAGTTATTGGTCTGAAACAAACTTTATTTAATATCTTTTTCATTCCTTTAATTAAGTTATTTCAGTTTGTTTAGAAGTCCATATCATGGATATCTGATCATAATTAAGAAATATATTATATCCGTTGGGAATTTATTGTTGCTGATATTATGGGTTATTAATTTTATCCTTGATCTGAGCAGGTTATTCTATCCTTGATCTGAGCAGTCTTGTTAACCATCCTTAATTTATAGCCGTTAGTTCACTGCTTATGTGGTCTTGCAAAAAGGGCGAAACACGAGAAGCTACATCAAGCGGCTATTTCATAGAAAATTTTTATTGAGAGTTTTTGTTGTTTATTTCCAGCTAGTCATTGTACTATCTTTAATTCTTTGTGACCGAAAAATAAAAAGTCTACTATAATACTTTCTACTTTATTCTGAGTGTAAGCCTTCGTTAGCTTGGTCTATCTAGCAGTAGATAGGGTCTGTTCATAGAGAGTTTTCAAGGTTGCAAATGTGCAAATTAAAGGTCTCGGTGGTGAGAAAGGTTACATAGGTGCAAAGGGGGCAGAGGTGTCCATCGAATTGGAAAGCTTTATTTGAACAAGGAGTTATTTTTATTGTATTTAATTGAATATTAAGTTTAATAAAAAGAGTCTCCAATACCGTTTGGTATTGGACGTAGATTACGCCACTAGATTAGAGGATAGGTTGTAAGACCCCAACTTATAATAAATAAAATTGAATTTTCTCTATTCATTATTCTAAATTAATAAGGGTTAATTCGATATAATGCTTTGGTTATGGGTGAAATGTGCAAATTTTACAAAATAAGCAAGTAGTTATAAAATATTTATTTTTATCGGGGAATATTCTTTTTTTGGTAGTGGAATATTCTTTTTGTCAAAGAATATTAAATGACGAATGGCCAAAACCATTCGTAGGGCTCATAATGTAATAACTATCGGATGAAAAAAAGCGACAAAGTATGAGTTTTTATAAATAATCTGGCGTAAGTTCTCATGCTAACACTATTGGAATACCCTTGGTGGTTAAATTACGATGTCTGGCATTAGTAAAGAAGACACCTGTGACCTGACAAGATTACTGTATTGTTGAATTATTGATTAAATGCGTAAAAGCACTACTTTCAATAATTATTACGATGAATTCTTATTCAATATTTTATTTTATTGATTCAATAATTGTTGCGTTGATATTTAATATTATTGTTGTTTCAATAATTGTCAACCACACGATTTTCCATTATCGGATCAATAATTCATATTATTTGAATAATATTATTAGATAACATTATTGGCAATGTCTAGAAAGTTACATACAGGAGAAGTTTGGTAACCTAATCATGCGCCAAGAAGAAAAAATCCTTATTGGAAAGTCCCTCTTTCTTTGGAGAGCGGTCGTTGTCATAATTGTGATTCTGTAATATTATTTGTGAATAATTAATTATTGATTTATATGATAAGAAAATATTTATTTGATGTGGATATAAATGATGAATTTATTTATGTGATTATAAATGAAAGAATTAATGCTGAGGAGTTTTATCAGTATTTTGTCGGAATGGAGGTATTAAAAATCACCCGTTTGTGGATTTCGGATATTTTCTGTTTGGAATTTGGAAAAACTCAAAGCTTCAAAGTTGTAGAGAATTCAATTTCATGCAAAATGAACATAAAATTCGTATTTTTCTGATAAACGGGCTATTTTCTATGAATTATTGAAGTTTCAGAAAATAAAATGATTTTTATTAAAATTGGGTGGGACCCACTTTTGTTTTAACACATGTGGGCTGCTAAATTTTGTTCAAAGATGGCTGGTGGCTGATCTTGGTCAAGAAGCATGCGTAAAAAAGAAGAAATGAAATAATATTAATTTATTATTTAGTCTCCTATGACGTTCTAGCATTTTCCTATAAATCACACCAGAAACAAGTTTTCTTTCTCTCTAGATTATCGAGTGTATTTTGTGAGTATTTTGATACTTTGAGAGTTACTGTTCGGTACAAGTTTCCTTCGGCTCTATATCCGATATTCCGATCAGAAGTACCGTTATTTTGAGGTAAGGGATGTTATTTTCTTCTTAAATGATATTATTTTCTTCAATATCATTATGCCGAAATATTGGTGAACTTTTTAATCAAATTTGAAACTTTTTGTGTCGGGGTTACTATTCACGTATACGGCACTATTCACGATTATGACACTATTCACCGAAAAATAAAAATTTTCCTTGGATCCAAGATGTCTATTTTGGCTACTATCTTTGATTGTAACCATGTTTTGATCGTTATTTTTGAATTCTGGTTCAAAATTGGTTATTATGAAGTATTAGTGATCTTGGATAAATTGTAACACGAATCCCTAATATTTGTCCTTCTGTCTCACTGGATTCGCTCTCTAAAATGTTTTTCATCATCATCAGTCCTTAATGATGATATTATTGAATATCTTTGGCCTGTAGTGCAAAGATGAATGATTAACTGATGAATATCTTTGGCCCGTAGTGCAAAGATGAACAGGTGTTGAAATGAACATGACCAACCGGTGATACAAATGAATATCTTTGGTCTGTAGTGCAAAGATGAATATTTGATTAAAGATGTATATTGATTGTTGTTACAGGGATAAAATATTGATGATGGATTTTTAAATCTTTGAAAATAGTAGAACTCATTCTCTACGTGATTTCTTACAATGGATTGTTGTTTCATTTGCATTTGTTGATCTAAAACTTGTTGTCTATTATATTCTATCAGATTTTTCCCTGTTGAAGACTAATGATAATTTGTTGTATATTATCTTGGTCATAATATTCTTTACTGGGCTAGTTAAGCTCACCCTTTTCCTTTTTGTTTCATTTTTCTTCTCAGGAGGTGAGAATATAGCAGGATCGAGTCGGGGTATGGAGTGATGGTTCTTAAAAGATGTTTTAGCAGTCCTCACTATTTTTGTAAAATAATGTATGAATAATTGTAATGAGGACTTATTTGAGTGTGGATATTGTCTAGAAGACAATATTTGTATTTAAACTCACAGTATGTGTTGTCGTATTTTGCACGATAATTGTAATAATAAAGTTGTAGTTTGCTTTCTGTACCATGTATTTGGCGACTCAGAATGGGTGTTGTATACCTATTTTGGGGGAGTCACGGTTGGTATTAAAGCTTAGGGATATGGTCTCTGGCGGAGATCGGGGAATAGAACTAGGAGGGGAGAGATGAGTAAATCCTTCGCTAGTGTGTCCTATCTAAGCTTATTTGTTGGTTTGTCATAATATAGGGATATTATGTGATATGTTAATTTGTTTAATTAACCCTTGTTTTATGGCAGTATTTAAGAATGGCTGCTGAGAACGTTATGTGAGACCCCAGATTTTATGATTAAATATTTAATTTTCACGAAATAATTTTTTTAATATTATGGTGTGGATTTGATATAATGTTATAGTTGTGGGTAGTATTTATAAATTTTGCAAAGTATGCAAGTTGTCATATTATATTCGATTGGTCGAGGAATATTCTTTTTGTCGGGGAATATCCGTACGACAACGCAATCATTGGTGGACCCCACAACGAAATTATTATCGGATTGAGAAAACGACAAAAATATTTTATGAAAATAACGACGGAAGTTTTACCGTTAATACTGTTGAACTACTCGGTAGTAAAAATACAATAATACGCGTGGTTGCATAGTAGCACACGGTAATGATTATTGATGCTTACGTGAGAAGTCACTCAATTTTGCTTAATTTATGGACCCCCATTTACCCATTTTTCATAATAATCGGTAGAAAATTATTTTATATAATAAAAGTGGGGCCACTAGAAGAAAAGTGAGTTATGGGGAGGTGAAATTGTAGTGTCGGGTGGGAGAAATGAATTGATGGCGGTGGGTGAGTTTGGGTACTAATAGGTATATATATATATATATATAACATATGGGAAAGTTAAGTGGTGGTGGTAGTTTGGCAGGACATGCAATGTTTTTCAAAGCTTTCACTTTATTGATTGATGCTACCTAAATGATGAGTAAGGTCATTTTCTCATTGGTTAATGTCCTCAAGTGGTCAAGTGCTAGTTTGTTTTTCTTCTCTTTTAATTGGCCAACACCTTGAAAAATGATGCGGGTGGTAGGATTTTCTTTAACAAGCATGTGTTTATATTTTTATATATATTATTTTAATTTTTGTTTGTGTTAGGAAATTTCAATTGAATTCAATCAACCAAAGGATTCGTATGATATGAATTATTGCATCCGTAATAAATCCTTGCACAGTGTCTTTCCATTCTTCTATAAATAGAAGTTCATTCCTTCATTATTTCTTACGAATTCACTGAAACTCTAGAGAGAGAAATTATAGAGAAACTATAGAAAATTATTCTGCTACTTCTCTACTCTTATATCCAGTTTCTTTTACGGTAAGGGATATTATTCTTTTGTATTCATGAAGAGAACTACATTATTCCATTTCTTATTATTACATTGGAATAACTCGTGATCATGCTGAGCTACCCTATACTTGGTGACATTATTTTATTATTACATTTTTATTATTACATTTGGAACATCCATGCATGTGTTTTACAGGACTGGTTAAAATCTTTGTTATTAATACATTGGAATATCACATCGTGTGTTTTTACAGGACTGGTTAAAATCTTTATTTATTATTATGCAGCCGGAATATATCACATGCATGCGTTTTTCTGTGGGACTGGTTCCATTATTTATTATTCTCGCATTTATTATTACATTGGGACATCACATTGATTGTGAATTTCACGACACAGTTCTCGTTATTATTTTGTTGGAATAACATCATGCTAAGTACCACATGCATGGGGATTTCTTTTGTTATTCCATTTGTTATTATACTTAGTTGGTTAAAATTATGACTTCTATACTCCATGAAATTAGTGGAATATCCTTGATATTTGCGCTTCATCCAGTATTTTTCATGAAAATATTTTTACGAGCATTCTTGAATTTTACTCTACAAAGCAAAGATCATGTTGACAATTTGGACGTTATTAGTTCCTGAATAAATTAATTCGTGAACTTGTTTTATTGAATTCTTATATCATTGTCATCATCCTCATGTTTATATTTTTTTGAAAGTCATCCGTGGCCTGTAGTGCATAGATGGACTTGGTATGATTATGACTGAGGATTATTTGGTGTAATCATGGTAGTAATGTTACAAATGATGTGATAAAATTTCTCGTTGGCGTAGTGCATTGATGGACGAGTTGTTGGCATGATCATGACCATTGATGAATACACGAATATCCTCGCCCGTAGTGCATGGATAATTTGTGGTCGTGATGACTCGATGAATATCCTTGGCGTAGAGTGTGGGGATGATGTGGATTATTTAATGTTGAGTCTCATCGATAAAAGTGATGAAAATATTTTTAAATCATAAAAGATAGTAGATTTTATTCTCTACTTGACTCTTTTAATGGATTGCTTATTCAGCTAGATTAAACTTGATGTCTATTGTATATTATCGGTTTAACATTGTTGAAGACTAATGATAATTTATTTTGCATTATCTTAGTCATAATATTTTTCATTGGGCTAGTTGAGCTCACCCTTTCTTTCACCGTTGCTCTCTTCGGAAATGAGAACGTGGGCTGGACTTAGTCGGGGAGCGGAGTGATGGTGCGGATGATAGTATTAGCTAGTAGTCCTCACTATTACATTAAATAGTGTAACAATAAATGTAATGAGGCCTTATTTCGAGAGTGGATATTGTCTACAAGACAATATTTGTATTTAAACTCACAAATCTCTTGTTGTATAATTAAGATTGTATTTTTTATTACATCTTTATGTATTTGGCGACTCGAGAATAGGTGATGTATTCTATTTTGGGGCGTCACAGTTGGTATCAAAGCTTAGGGATATGATCCCTGGCTGAGATGTGAGACAAGAACTAGGAGGGGAGAGATGGGGATTTCCTTCGCTAGTATGACCTACCTAAGTTTACTTGTTATTTAATTGGTCGGTCAGAGTATAGAGATAATATGAAATACGTTATTTAACCCTTGTTTTGCGGCAGTATTTGAAAATGGCAACTGAAAATGTCAACAATGGAGTGAATGAGACCGTGGAGACACCTCAAATCACCAACCAGGATAATGTAATATCAGGCGAAGAAGGAATTAGAGATATCCATGTGGTGAGGGAAGAATTAATAGTTGCACCCGAGCTAGTCGCAGAGGTAGCAGCTGAGAGTGAGGAAAAAGAGGAACCTGAGGAGAATTTATTAGAAGAAATTTTTGATCAAAATATAGAATTGCGAGATCGTATTCGTGAGCTAGAAGAACAGGTTGAAGAACGGCAAGCGGTCGTGGAGAAAAGGGATGCAACAATTCAAAATTGTGTTACCCGATATGTGATGCTCAAACAAAATCACGCTTTAGCAGGGTGTAAGATATTAAAGTTGGAATCTGAGAATTCAAATATCAAAGATCAGCTGAAAGAAGAAACAACTGAATGAGTGAGAATGAAGGATGCGTGGGTAAAAGCCGCACGACATGTTGATATTGTAGAAGAGGCGTCCAGATCCAAAAAGGCTAAAATAGATGATATATATTTCTCTTTTTGACAAAGAATTGGAAGAACCCAACATCGAGTTTTGAATAACCACATGCAAGTGGTCAATCTCAATTCGATATGGATCGAAGATTGATGATTCAGATCATGAATCAGGAGTACGATGAAGCAGTTGAGGGTGGAATATGCCCTATAGAAAATTGTTCCGTGGAGAGGCAGATTACTGGTGGGAATCCGTGAAGCGTACCCAGCCAGTCGCACTCAACATGTCTTGGGAAAGATTTCAAAAATTGTTCAATGACAAGTACTTTTCTGAAAGTATTCGTCATATGAAGGAGGTAGAGTTTATTAGACTGGAGCAGAACAACATGACGGTGTCTCAGTACGAGGTAAAGTTCGCAGAGTTATCCAGGTTTGCACCTCATTTGGTAGAGAATGAGAAACGTATGACGCGGATGTTTCTAAGAGGTCTAAAACCCGAGAATCTTCAATACCTTATCTCTCATAAATTTTCTCTGTATTCAAATTTTGTTAACAGGGCTCAATTATTAGAGCGAGATAATGAGTATACTCAACCGAGGGATCATAACGAGGGTCATACCGGTGACAGCAGTCATCGGAGCGATGATAACCAGCGATGAGGGAAGAATACGGATAAAAGCTATAACCACTCGGGTGGTAATCATGGCCATGATAATAGAAGAGGTGAGTCTAGTGGAAATTTCAAAAAGATGAGATTCAACAATGACGGGAAGACATCAGCAGCAGCACCAGCACCAACAACAAATTCTAGGGGAAGAGAACGACCGCCAGTTAGATGTTACAAATGCGGGAAAGGGGGACATATCAGCCCAAACTGCCCACAACAATCCAAGGTGATCACGGACAAAACGTTTATACCTTAATAGATACCGATTCTACCCATTCTTTTGTCGTAACTGGACAAAACGTGAGGAACCCGAACGAGGTGATCACGGGTAAGCTAATCTTGAATTCTTGCGAAGTTTATACCTTAATAGATACCGATTCTACCCATTCTTTTATCTCTCCTACTTGTGCTCAACGTTTAAACTTGACTTCGGAGAAATTGGATTTTAACTTATCGGTTGAAACTCCGTTGGGTGAAACCTTCGTTACATCTACAGTTTATTAATCTTGCTTGATCCAAGTTGGCACTATCACATTACCTGTTGATCTTATCTCTTTAAAGATAATTGCTTTTGATGTGATTTTAGGAATAGATTGGTTAACCACTCATCATGCCAAAATTGATTATTTTCGTAAGGTTGTTAGTTTGCATATTCCTAACCAACCTGTCATATGAATTCAAACAACTAAACCACTAAAATCAGTCATTATTATATCAAGCCACAAAGCTATTCGTTTATTGAAAAATGGATGTCAAGCTTTCTTAGCCCATATTATGGATTTGAATAAAGACAAGTCAGATTTGGACAATATTTCTGTTGTTAGAGAATTTCCTGATGTATTTCCTGAAGAACTTCCGATTCTACCCCGAGCGTGATGTTAAATTCTTTATTGACCTTGAGGAACCGATACAAAGCCCATTTCTAAAACCCCATATTGAATGGCTCCTATTGAACTTCAGGAGTTAAAATTCCAACTACAGGAGTTATTAGACATCGGTTTCATTCGTCCTAGTACATCTCCTTGGGGTGCTCCTGTTTTATTTGTAAAGAAGAAAGACGGGAGTATGCGACTTTGTATTGACTACCGAGAATTAAACCATGTCACCATCAAGAATAGGTATCCGCTACCTCGCATTGATGACCTGTTCGACCAGTTGCAAGGAGCAAAATTCTTTTTAAAGATCGATTGTTACGCCCCCAAAATAGGTCCATTCCATCCAACCCATTCTGAGTCGCCAAATACATGGTACAGAAATAACTACAACTTTATTAATACATTTGTCGTGCAAAATACGACAACATATATACTGTGAGTTTAAATACAATTATTGTCTTCTAGACAATATCCACACGCAAATAAATCCCCATCACAATTATTGTGACGCCCCCAAAATAGGTATACATCACCCATTCTGAGTTGTCAATACATGGTAAAGAAACAACTACAACTTTATTATTACAATAGTAAAACTGTGAGTTTGAATACAAATATTATCTTCTAGACAATATCTATACTCAAATAAATCCTCATCACATTTATTGATACATTATTTTACAAAAATGGTGAGGACTACTAAACAATCCTTTCTAAAACCTTCATTCCATACCCCAGACTCGTACTCGCTTATATTCTCGCCTCCCGAGAAGAAAAATGGAAGAAAAAGGAAAAGGGTGAGCTCATTGGCCCGATAAAGAATATTATGACTAAGATAATATACAACAAATTACCGTTAGTCTTCAACGGGGAAAAATCTAATAGAATACAATAGACAACAAATTTTAAGTCAATATTCATAATGAAATAATAATTCATTAGAAGAGTTAAGTAGAGAATGCAAACTACTATCTTCATGTATGAATTTAAAAGTTCATCGTCTATCTTTTATCCTGTAACATCAATTAATATACATCGGAATCAAATATTCATCTTTTGCACTCTGAGCCAAAGATATTCATCGATTGGTCATGTTCATCTAAAACACTGTTCATCTTTGCACTACTACCAAAGATATTCTTGAAATCATTCATCTTTGCACTACACAGCCAAAGATATTCAATAATATCATCATTTAAGACTGAGGATGATGAAAATTTTTTTAAAGAAAACGAATCCAGTGAAACAAAATGACAAGGATTAAGGATTAAGGATTCGTACTTTGTTTTATCCATGTTCAAAAATACCTCAAAAATAATCATAGTGGTGTAAAATTCAAGAATGATCAAAACATGGATACAATCAAAGCTAGTATCCAGAATAGATATTTTGGACAAAAAAAAGAAATTTTATTTTTTGATTGAATAGTCAGTATCGTGAATAGTCTTAGATATCGTGAATAAGTAACTCAAACACCAAAAGATAGAAATTTCTCAAAAAAACATCTTCACGCTTCATGAATAGTACTCGTGAATAAGTAACTCGTGAATAGTAACTCATGAATAGTAACTCGTGAATAGTAACTTATGAATAGTAACCCGACATGGAAAAGTTCCAAATTTGATAAAAAGTTCCAACCAATATTTCAAAGATAATGATATTGAAGAAATAATATCATCTGAGAAGAAAATAACATCCCTTACCTCGAAAGATTAGTACTTTTATTTGGAATCTAGGGTATAGTCTTTGAAGGAACTTCAGACCGCCTAACAATACTCAAAGTATACTCACAAGAATACGCTCAATATATCGAGAGCGAAATAGAGAGAAACTTCAGTTTATGGTGTGTTTTTCAATTCTAACCTAACCACCCTATTTATAGGAAAATGCTTAGAACACCAAAGTAGAAAATTGAATATAATATTAATATATTTTTCACATTTTCTTTAGCCCACCTTAGACAACTGATCTCAGCCCATTTGAATCACATGTGAGGCCAACTTAGTTGCAAAAAACGTTTTTTCTCAAAATAATTAACTAAAACTCCCAAAAATTAATTATTTCGGAACTTCAGAACTTCAATAATTTATAATAAATAGCCCTTTTATCAGAAAATTCAAATCTCGCGTGTTTTTATAGGAAATTCAATTCTCTACAACTTTACAGAAAAAGGTTTTTCCGAATTCCAAATGTAAATTGACCCAAGAAATCCACAAACGGGCAATTTTATAAAGCTATATTCAAATTTGAACCAATAAATGGGGTCCACCGACATGTTTAACATGTTTTAAATATTTATTGCAACAAAAATACTCTTCCTCCTCGTATACTCATATATCCCACATTCGTTGTAAAATATCACCATTATTATATTATTATAATATAATAATATATTTAAATAAATTATTTTATCGGAAAAAGATAAAATTTCAATTTTCAACAATTGTCACATTAAAAATTTTCTCCATCTATATCCACATAAAATCAATATTTTCCTTATCATATGAATCAATAATTAATTATTCACAAATAATATTACAAAATCACAATATCGACAACCAGGCGGTTCAGGAAAGAGTGGGCTTTCAATAAGATTTTTCTCCTTCTTTGGCGCGCAATTAGGTGACCAAACCTCTCCTTGAAGCAGAACTTTCTAGACATTGCCAATAATGTTATCTAATAATATTATTCAGATAATATGAATTATTGCTTCGATAATGAAAAATCTTGTGTAATGACAATTATTGAAACAACAACAATATAAAATATCAACGCGAAGAATTATTAAATCAATAAAATCGAACAAAGATAATTATCGTAACCATTATTGAGTAGTGCCTTCACGTAAGAATCAATGATTGGTGCAATACCGTGTAAGCTTCGTGTGTTTTAACCACCGAGTATTTTAACGGTGATTAGCAGAATAACTACAATTATTATTTTTAAACAACTTATATTTGTCGTTTTCTTCATCCAATCGCTTTCAGTTATGGGCCCCACATGGTCGCTTGGTAAATACAAATATTCCCGACAAGCTGAATATTCCACGACCAAACGAATATTCCCAAACAACAATGAATATTTTATAACCACATGCTTATTTTGAAATATTTATGTATTTTACCCCTAACTATCCACATTAATCAAATCAACCCTTACTATTTCAAAATAATAAATAGAAAATTAAATTTCATTAATAATAAGTTGGGGTCTTACAATTATTGATACATTATTTTACAAAATGGTGAGGACTACTAAACAACTCTCTCTAGAATCTTCATTCCATACCCCGATTAGTACTCATTTACATTCTCGCCTCCCGAGAAGAAAAATGGAATAAAAGGGAAAGGGTGAGCTCAACTAGCCCGGTAAAGAAGAATATTATGACTAAGATAATATACAAAAATTATCGTTAGTCTTCAACGAGGAAAAATCTAATAGAATACAATAGAGAACCAGTTTTAAAACAATCTTCGCAGCGGAAATAATAATTCATTAGAAGACTTAAGTAGAGAATGCAAACTACTATCTTCTATATATGAATTTAAAAGTTCATCGTCGATATTTTATCCCTGTAACATCAATCAATATATATACGGAATCAAATATTCATCTTTGCACTCATGTGCCAAAGATATTCATCGATTGGTCATGTTCATCTACAAACACTGTTCATCTTTGCACTACGGGCCAAAGATATTAATAATCGATTAGTCATGTTCATCTCAACACACTGTTCATCTTTGACTACTGGGCCAAAGATATTCATCAAGAAATCATTCATCTTTGCACTATAGGCCAAAGATATTCAATAATATCATCATTTTAGATTTGAGGATGATGAAAAATATTTTAAAGGAAACGAATCCGGTGAAACAAAAGAACAAATATTAAGGTCAGTATTTTAAACAATCAAGTTCAAAAATACTTCATAAGTAATCAGAGTGGAGTAAAATTCAAGAATGATCAAAACATGGATACAATCAAAGCTAGTATCCATAATAGATATTTTGGACGAAAAATGAAAATTTAGTTTTTCTGTGAATAGTGTCGTATTCGTGAATAGTGCCGTATACGTGAATAGTGTCGTATATGTGAATAGTAACTCTGATACCAAAAGATAGAAATTTCACAAAAAAAACATCATCATGCTTCGTGAATAGTACTCGTGAATAGTAATTCATAACTAGTAACTCGTGAATAGTAACTCATGAATAGTAACTCATGAATAGTAACCCCGACATGAAAAAGTTCCAAATTTGATAAAAATTTCCAATCAATATTTTGGCATAATGATATTGAAGAAATAATATCATTTTCGAATAAAATAACATCTCTTACCTCGAAAGATAGTACTTCTAGTTGAAACACCGGATATAGGCTATGACTTGAACTTGCACCATATAGCAACACTCAAAGTATACTCAAAATACTCACAAGAATACGCTCAATAATATAGAGAGAGAAAATTTTAGTTTCTGGTGTGATTTTCAATTCTAACCTAAGCACCCTATTTATAGGAAAATGCTTAGAACACCAAAGTAGAAAATTTAATATAATATTAATATATATTTTCCAAAACCTCATACACACACTTGCCAGCTGAATTCAGCTCCTACACATGTTAAATGAGGCCACCTAAACATTCCAAAAACGTTTTTCTTTTTAAATATTTTAAACTTCCAAAATCAATTATTTTGAACTTGAACTTCAATAATTCATAATAAATAGCCCTTTTATCAAAAAATTCGAATGTCGCGTATTTTTATAGGAAATTCAATTCTCTACAACTTTACTGTAAGAAAGTTTTCCAAATTCCAAGCGAAATTGACCCAAATCCATAAAGCAGGCGATTTTACATGCTATAATCAAATTTCTAATTAATAATTGTGTCCACCAACACACAAAATATGTGTTAAACATTTAATGCCACAAAAAATACTCTTCCTCCTCATATACTCATATATCCCACATTCATTATAAAAATATCATAGTTAATATATTATTAAAATAATATATTTAAATGAATTATTTTATCGAAAAAGATAAAATATTAATTTTCAAAAATTGTCACATTAAAATTTTCTCCATCTATATCCACATAAAATTAATATTTTTCTTATCATATAAATCAATAATTAATTATTCACAAATAATATTACAGAATCACAATCTCGGGCAACCAGTAGTTCCAGGAAAGAGGGGCTTTCCATAATAAGGATCTCTCTATCTTGGCGCATGATTAGGTGACCAAACCTCTCCTTAGAATGAACTTTCTAGACATTGCCAATAATGTTATCCAATAATATTATTGAGATAATATGAATTATTGCTCCTATAATGGAAAATCTTGTGTAATGACAATTTATTGAAACAACAATAATATAAAATATCAATGCAAAGCATTATTGAATCAATAAAATAAAATCTTTGAGCGATAAGAATTATCGTAACAATTATTGAGTAGTGCCTTCTTTACGTAAGAATCAATAATTGGTGCAATGCCGTGCTATCTTCTTGTTCAACAACGGCGTATTAGTGTGTTTTAACCCTTTGGGTATTCCAACGAAGATAAGCAGTAATAACTACGCCGTTATTTATAAACAACTTATATTTGTCGTTTTCTTCATCCAATCGCTTTACGTTATGGGGCCAACAAAAGACTGCGCTGTCGTACAAATATTCCCCGACAGTACGAATATTCCACGACCAAACGAATATTCCCCGACAATAATAAATATTTTATAACCATTTGCTTATTCGAAATATTTGCGTATTTTACCCATAACTATCCACATTAATCAAATCAACCCTTACTATTTCAAAATAATAAATAGAGAAAAATAAATTTCATTTATTAATAATTTGGGGTCTTACAACCTCCCCTCCTTATGAAATTTCATCCTCGAAATTGACGTACGTACTTGATGTTTCGAAAAGATGAGAATACCTAGCTTTCATTTCCGTTTCCAACTCCCAGGTCATTTCCTCAATAGCATGGTTTCTCCATAAAACTTTAACTTGTGGTATAACCTCGGTACATAGGACATGTTCTTTCCTATCCAAGATCTTGTGGTGTACCTCCTCGTATGTTAAGTCTTGATTATATCTCGTCCGCTTCTAACTCAATGACGTGGTTCAGGTCGTCCACATATTTACGTAACATCGATACGTGAAAAACGTTATGAACACGCGTCATACTTGGCGGTAAAATGAGTCTACAGACCATAGTTCCTATTCGATCGAGGATTTCAAATGGATTAATAAATCGAAGGTTTGAGCTTTCCTCACCTCACCGATTCTCGCTTTTGAAATAACAACTTCTTGCATCTTCTTCTTCATATTCATCAACTCCAGGTCTGTAGCTTGATAAGCTTTAAATTTATTGATTAAAGTCGATTATACTCGTATATCATCACGTGGGTACCTAGAGTTTTCTGTTAGGTTTGTAATATTCATGAACGCAATCAAATTGCAAAATTAAAGCGGAAACGTGTAAAATCAGAGTTTAAAAATTTTACAAACCATATACCTGGATCACCCTTTATGCACAATTATTAATTAAACGAAAAGATATGAAGAACAAGAATCATACCCTTGAAGATTCGAGCTTCCTCAGGTACAAGTTCACCTCCAATCCTTTTCGCGTTCAACTTGAATCCACCGGGTTTGGTTCCTTCTTTTGATCAACGTTAGCCACCCAAATGTTTGGCCTCAGAGGTGATCCACCAAGGAATAATAAAGATTCAAGAAAATGGGTGGTTGGCTAAACCCTAGTTTTTCTATCTCTATAGAAAAGGCGTATTTCTCCCAACTATTGGAATTATTACGTATATCTTGATATCTCGATATAAGACTCTTCTTTATAAAGATATCGGTAACCTATTAAAATAAGGTATTTTTAATTAAACTCTTTTAATTAAATGGGCTCCACTAATCTTATTAGGGATAATTAATTAAACTCCTTTAATTAATTTTCCATCCTAATCCTATTAGGAATAAAATAAAGTACTTATATTAAATTAATTCCTAAACTCTTTTAGAAATTAAAATAATAATAATTGTAATAATATTAATAAGACTCCTCTTATTAATTTATATTTAATATTTCTAAAATATTAAATAATAAATATTAAGCTATTTAATTTATTTATCACCATAGATTAAATTAAATATACTTAACATATTATTACGATTATGCCATTAACTTCTTAAATAATTATTCTTCCTTTTATGGTGTGACCCTTTAGGTTCTCTATATTAAACAGGTTGTGAATAAATCAATTAGAACAATTTAATCTTATTTAAATAAATAAATTAAATAATTAATTTATTTAAATAAATAATATTTATTCTACTGATAGGGATAAGCCTCCCCAAATGATCAACGACTTTCCGGATAATATAGATTTCAACATTAATCATAAAAGAACCTTTGAGTAAATAGTTACTGACAATTCAATCCTTCCACCATCTGATGTCCCAATTAAATATAAGACATGGAATTACTATCAAGTCTTATTTTATTTAATTATATGTATTTCGATCCTTAAATGCATTAACTCAAATAATGCAAATTAGAAACTCCTTTCTAATTTCATTCTGCGTTAAGCCGAGGACTCTTTGGGTTGTCATTTATCGAATTACATAGGACATTCTCTTCTTTTAATAAGTGGTAGATTCTTTATTGATCATACATTATCTCCAAGTACAACTTATTATACCCAAGCATACCCTTTAATATACCCTAAGGGTCTTAAGGAATAAGTCAAAGTATAACTCATCATACACAAGATACTTATGATGATCTCAAGTCCAAGGATCACTTGTCTTACTATCACTACTGAATTCCTATTGACAAAAAGTAAAACTCCATTAGGTATTCCTTAGCGAGCCAACGCTCAAATGAACTTATTCTTTAATAAGCACTTACATACTTGCTTTAGTGTCTCCACACAAATGATCATGAGATCAATCATCCTCATCCAATGAGCAAGAACGACGTATGTACAATCTATCCGGATTTACTAATCCCCAATTTAGTAATCCAACGATCGGGAACTATTTTAGTTTTAAGCTTTCAAAGAATTTAGATCTCATTAGAATGATCATCATCATTATTCTAAAAGCATTGCTTAAAAACTATGGGTTTATCACATATTATAAAATAGCATCATGTAGATAATTAAAAGCCTTTAATAAATTAATACTTTTTATTAATAAATGAATAAGATTGTTACAAAGTATATGCTTTATCATCAAACATGATTGGCTTGTGTGCATACTACTTTCATTTTCATCTCCATCTCTATTATTTGTAAATTATACGAAATGAGTCTTTGACAATATCGTACTCGTACTTGTATACGATCTTCTACTCAACACGTCAGCTACCACGTTCTCTTTTCTAGGATGGCATGGTCAGAACATGTGATGAAATGAGAATCCTCTTGAGTTCTTCGAAGCTCTTCCCACATTCCTTGCTCCATTCGAATTTTGTATCTCTACGAGTCAGTTGCGTTAATGGAATAGCGATTCGAGAATATCCTTCAACGAATCTCGATAATAACCAACTAAGCCTGAAAAGCTACGTATTTCGATTACCGACTTAGGTTGTTCTCAATCGTGACTCATATCCCAACCTTGGATAAGACGTTACAATGACACCTATCGGTTTACTATCATGACGAATATGGTGTCCCCTACGGAGAATGCGGCGGTGCATTCCACAAAGGAAGTCACCGGATAAAGGCTCGGTACCAAATTCTATAGTTGAATTTTTGACTCTCGAAGTTCAATAAGAGCCATTCGATATGAGATTTTAGAAATGAGTTTTGTCTGGGATTCAAAGTCGATACAAAATTTAATATCGATCTTTTGGGAGTAAACCAAGAAATTCTTCAGAAATACGTCGGGAAAAATCAATAACAACAGAATATTATTCAAATCGGCGTGTCTTTATTCAAATCCATAACATGGACTAAGAAAACTTGACATCCAAGTAATAAGCGAATGACTTCATGGCTTGATATGAAAATGTTTGACTACTGATGGTTTGATTGCTTGAATTGAATAACAAAGTTGCTTAGGAATATGAAAACTAACAACCTTACGAAAGTAATCAATTTCGGCGTGATGAGTAGTTAACCTTAAAATCACATCAAAAGCAAATATCTCTATAGAAATAAGGTTAACGAGTAATGTGATAGTGCCAACTGAATCAAGCAAGATTTTTAAACAACGGATGTAATGAAAGTTTCTCTAACGAGTCTCCATAAATAGGTCAAAGTCTAATTTCTCCGTAGTCAAGTTCAAATGTTGAGTGCAAGCAAGAGAGATAAAAGAATGGGTAGAGGCCGGGTATCTAGTAAGGTATAAACTTCACAAGAATTTATAATTAACTAACCCGTGCTAACTTCGTTCGGGTTCCTCGATATTTGATTTGGTCACGACAAACGCTTCTTCCAAGAACCGTTGACTTTGACCTTTCGGGACATCCTTTTGAGTCACCATTTCCGCTTTGATTGGGTTTTGATACCGCATAATCTCGGCGATATTTCCTTCTTTTCTACAATTATAGAATACCTTAAAGCTGTTGTGGGCGGTTTGGGGTGATATGTCCCTCTTTCCGCATTTGTAATATACGACCGGTGGTCTTTCTCCTCCCTTGGAACCGATTCTTCTCTGGCCGGCGTCTTCACATGGTCGTTGTTGAATCTCCTCTTTTAAAATCTCCTCCACTCTTCGCTTCTATTTTTATGGCCCACGATTACCACCGAGTAGTTACGCCTTTGTCTCGTATTCTTCTTTCTCCATTTGGTTATCATTATTCGATGGATCTGCTATCTTGATATAATCTCGGTTATGGTCCTCGGTTGAACGTACTCGTTATCTCGCTCTAACAATCGAGACATGTTGACAACATCTGAATAGAGAAAATTTATTAGAAATGAGATACTAACGTATGCGGGTTTCAAACCTCTCGAAACATCCGCGTCATCGTTCCTCATTCTCCACCAAATGAGGTGCAACACGGATAACTCCATGAACTTCGCCTCGTATTGGGACACCGTCATGTTATTTCGCTCCGATCTAATAAACTCCACTTCCTTCGTATAGCGAATACTTTCGTGGAAGTACTTGTCATTGAACTGTATTTTGAAACATCTCCCATGACATCTTTGAGTGCAAATTTGGATGGGTACAACCATAGATTCCCACCAAAGAAGCTACCTCATTACGGAACATAAAAGTAGCGAATGGAACTTTCTGTTTCCTCGCATCCCAAGACATCGAATATCTTGGTAATTTGCTTGACCCATGTTTCCGCCATGATCGAATTTGGCTTTCCCTAAAAATTCGGTGGTCCCAACTCATTGAAGCTGCTGGTTGTGACCACCCGTGAATTGCTATCATTTCCTCCTATATTTTGAACACGAGTCTCCTAAATCGATTTTGCATGAGCTGCAAAAAGCTTCTAAACATCCCTCATTCATCATCTCTCTTCGGTGGTGTTGTTCACATGAGGTACATTGCCTGACTGTTGCACGTTCTCCTCGTTGGTAACAAGCATCTCCATGGTCTCATTTACTCCTTTGTTAATATTCTCGATTCGACATTCTCAAATCTTTATGTCATAAAACAAGGGTTAATTAAAGAAATCAATATATCACATAATATCCCTATATCTTAACCAACTAACAAATAAGCTTAGGTAGGACACACTTTAGCGATGGATTTACTCGTCTCTCCGCTCCTAGTTCTATTCCCCGATCTCATGGAGATCATATCCTAAGCTCGATATTAACCATGACGCCCCAAAATAGGTCCATTCCATCCAACCCATTACGAGTCGCCAAATATATGGTATGAAATAACTACAACTTTATTAATACATTTGTCATACAAATTACGACAATATATATCTTGTGAGTTTAAATACAATTATTGTCTTACAGACAATATCCACATAAATAAATCCCCATCACAATTATTGATACATTATTTTACAAAAATAGTGAGGACTACTAAACAAACTCTCTAGAACATTCATTCTATACCCCACTAGTACTTTCATTACATTCTCGCCTCACGAGAAGAAAAATGGAACAAAAAGGAAAAGGGTGAGCTCAACTAGCCCAAGTAAAGAATATTATGACTAAGATAATATACAACAAATTATCGTTAGTCTTCAACAGGGAAAAATCTAATAGAATACAATAGACAACCGTTTTTAAATCAATCTTAGCAGAGAAAATAATAATTCATTAGAAGAGTTAAGTAGAGAATGCAAACTACTATCTTCTATATATGAATTTAAAAGTTCATCGTCGATATTTTATCCACCGTAACATCAATCAATATATATCTCGGAATCAAATATTCATCTTTGCACTACTGGGCCAAAGATATTCATCGATTAGTCATGTTCATCTAAACACTGTTCATCTTTGCACTACGGCCAAAGATATTAAACGATTAGTCATGTTCATCTCAACACTGTTCATCTTTGCACTACGGGCAAAGATATTCATCAAGAAATCATTCATCTTTGCACTCTGGGCCAAAGATATTCATAATATCATCATTTAGGACCGAGGATGATGAAAAATATTTTAAAGGAAGCGAATCCGGTGAAACAAAAGAACAATATTAAGGATTAGTATTTTAAACAATCCAAGTTCAAAAATACTTCATAAGTAATCGAGTGGAGTAAAATTCAAGAATGATCAAAACATGGATACAATCAAAAGCTAGTATCCATAATAGATATTTTGGACGAAAAATGAAAATTTAGTTTTTACGTGAATAAGTGTCGTATTCGTGAATAGTAAGGTAGTATCACGTGAATAATTAATCGTATATGTGAATAGTAACTACGATACCAAAAGATAGAAATTTCACAAAAAAACATCATCATGCGCCGTGAATAGTACTCGTGAATAGTAATTCATAACTAGTAACTCGTGAATAGTAACTCATGAATAGTAACTCATGAATAGTAACCTAGACATGAAAAAGTTCCAAATTTGATAAAAATTTCCAACCAATATTTTGGCATAATGATATTGAAGAAATAATATCATTTTGAATAAAATAACATCTCTTACCTCGAAAGATAAGATTTAGTTGAAACAGGATATAAAGCTATGACTTGAACTTGCACCATATAGCAACACTCAAAGTATACTCAAAATACTCACAAGAATACGCTCGATAATATAGAGAGAAAATTTGGTTTACGGTGTGATTTCAAATTCTAACTAAAGACCCTATTTATAGGAAAATGCTTTTAACACCAAAGTAGAAAATTTAATATAATATTAATATATATTTTCCAAAACCTCATACACACACTTGCCAGCTGAATTCAGCTCCAACACATGTTAAATGAGGCCACCTAAACATTCCAAAAACGTTTTTTCTTTTTAAATATTTTAAACTTCCAAAAATCAATTATTTCGGAGCTTCGGAACTTCAATAATTCATAATAAATAGCCCTTTTATCAAAAAATTCGAATGTCGCGTATTTTTATAGGAAATTCAATTCTCTACAACTTTACAGAAGAAAGTTTTTCCAAATTCCAAACAGAAATTGACCGAAATCCATAAAGCAGGCGATTTTACATGCTATAATCAAATTTGATCGATAATTGTGTCCACCAACACACAAAATATGTGTTAAACATTTAATGCCACAAAAATACTCTTCCTCCTCATATACTCATATATCCCACATTCATTATAAAAATATCATAGTTAATATATTATTAAAATAATATATTTAAATGAATTATTTTATCGAAAAAAGATAAAATATTAATTTTCAAAAATTGTCACATTAAAAATTTTCTCCATCTATATCCACATAAAATTAATATTTTTCTTATCATATAAATCAATAATTAATTATTCACAAATAATATTACAGAATCACGATCTTGCAACCAGTAGTTCCCGGAAAGGGGGCTTTCAATAAGGATCTCTCTCTTACTTGGCATGATTAGGTGACCAAACCTCTCCTTGAGCGTAACTTTCTAGACATTGCCAATAATGTTATCCAATAATATTATTAGGATAATATGAATTATTGCTCCTATAATGGAAAATATTTGTGTAATGACAATTTATTGAACAACAATAATATAAAATATCAATGCGCAATTATTGAATCAATAAAATAAAATCTTTAAGCAAGAATTCTTGAACAATTATTGAGTAGTGCCTTCTTTACGTAAGAATCAATAATTGGTGCAATGCTTGAGTGTCTTCTTGCTCAACAACGCGTATTAGTGTGTGTTTTAACCATCGGGTATTCCAACAAGATTAATCTAGTAATAACTACGCCGTTATTTATAAACAACTTATATTTGTCGTTTTCTTCATCCAATCGCTTTACGTTATGGGGCCAACAAAAGACTGCGCTGTCGTACAAATATTCCCCGACAGTACGAATGATCAAAACATGGATACAATCAAAGCTAGTATCCATAATAGATATTTTAGACGAAAAATGAAAATTTAATTTTTACGTGAATAATTGTCGATTCGTGAATAGTCTTAGATATCGTGAAATGTAAAGGTCGATACGTGAATAGTAACTCTGATACCAAAAGATAGAAATTTCACAAAAAAAACATCATCATGCTTCGTGAATAGTACTCGTGAATAGTAATTCATAAATAGTAACTCGTGAATAGTAACTCATGAATAGTAACTCATGAATAGTAACCCCGACATGAAAAAGTTCCAAATTTGATAAAAATTTCCAACCAATATTTTGGCATAATGATATTGAAGAAATAATATCATTTTCAAATAAAATAACATCCCTTACCTCGAAAGACAAAGACTTAGTTGAAACAGGATATAAAGCTATGACTTGAACTTGCATCAGATATAGCAACACTCAAAGTATACTCAAAATACTCACAAGAATACGCTCGATAATATAGAGAGAGAATATGAAAACTAACAACCTTACGAAAACAATCAATTTTGGCATGATGAGTAGTTAACCAATCAATCCCTAAAATCACATCAAAAGCAAGTATCTTTAAAGAGATAAGGTCAACAGGTAAGGTGATGGTTCCAACTTGAATCAAACAAGATTTATAAGCGATGGATGTGATGAAAGTTTCTCTAACGGAGTTTCCACAGATAGGTCAAAGTCTAATTTTTTAGGAGTTAAATTTAAGCGTTGAGCACAAGTAGGAGAGATAAATGAATGGGTAGACCGGTATCAAGTAAGGTATAAACTTTGCAAGAATTTATAAATAGCTTACCCCGTGATCACCTCGTTTGGGTTCTAGCATTTTGAGCGATCATAACAAACGCTCTTCCAGAACCGTTGACTTTGACTTTTTCGGGGACGGTCTTTTGAGTCACCGTCCCCATCGAACTAGGTTTTCGCTATCGCATAATCTCGAGCGATATGTCCTTCCTTTCCACAATTATAGCATACCTTGAATCTGTTGTGGGCGGTTTGGTGATATGTCCCTCTTTCCGCATTTATAAGCATATGGGTGGTGGTCGTTCTCCTCCTTAGAACCGGATGTTGCCAAGACTTGTCGTCTTCATATGGTCGTTGTTAAATCTCCTCTTTTTAAAATCTCTCCTCGACTCGTTTCTTCTATTTTCATGGCCATGATTACCACTAGAGTGGTTACTATTTTTTTGTCCGCCTTTTTCTTTCTCCATTGGTTATCGTTGTTTTGTTGACCGCCATCTCCCAGATGATCCTGGTTGTGGTCCCTCGGTTGACCGTACTTTCGTTATCTCGCTCTAATAATTGAGCCATGTTTACAACATCCGAATAGAGAGAAAATTTATGAGAAATGAGATCTCGACGTATCTTAGGGTTTCAAACCTCTAAGAAACATCCGCGTCATCGTTCCTCATTCTCCACCAAATGAGGTGCAAACACGGATAACTCGCAAACTTTGCCTCATCTTGAGACACCGCCATGCCGCTTTTGTTCTAATCGATGAACTCTACTTCCTTCATACGAATTAACACTTTCAAGAAAGTATTTGTCATTAAATAGTTTCAAACGTCTCCCAAAGACATCTTGAAGTCGAATTTGGATGGGTACGCTTCACAAACTCCCACTAGTAGTCCCTTTCGCCACGGAACATAAAGGTGGCGAATGGAACCTTCGTTCTCTCCGCATCCCAAGACATCGAATATCTTGGTAATTTGCTTTGACCCATGTTTCCACCATAATTGGATCTCGCTTTCCCTTAAATTTCGTTGTCCCAACTTTTAAAGCGCTTGGTTGTGACAACCATTGAATTGCTATCATTTTCTCTCGTGTTTTGAACACGAGTCTCCCTCGTCTAATTTTGTATGAATCGCAAAAAGCTTCTAAACATCCCTCGTTCATCATCTCGCTTTCAGTGGTGTTGTTCACAGGAGAACATTGCGACTGCAGCACGCGTTCTCCTCGTTGGTAAATACGAGTATCAGAAGACCCCAACTTATTATTAATGAAATTTAAATTTTTCTATTTATTATTTTGAAATAGTAAGGGTTGATGTGATTAATGTGGATAGTTAGAGGTAAAATACTTAAATATTTCAAAATAAAGAAGTGGTTATAAAATATTCATTGTTGTTGGGAATATTCGTTTGGTCGTGGAATATTCGCATGCATGTGGGAATATTATTAAATGCGACGGTAGCATGACCATGTGTGGGCCCCATAACGGAAAGTGATTGGATGAAGAAAATGACAAATATAAGTTGGTTAAAAATAACTTGGCGTAGTTATTCAAGTATTATCTTGTTAAAATACTCAAAGTGGTTAAAACACAAGAAGACACCAGTATTGCACCAATTATTGATTCTTACGTGAAGAAGGCACTACTCAATAATGGTTACATGAATTATCGCTCAAAGATTTTATTGAGTTAATAATTGTGCGTTGATATTTTATATTCTTCGTTGTTTCAATAATTGTCATTACACAATATTTTTCATTATCGAAGCAATAATTCATATTTTCGAATAATATTATTAGATAACATTATTGGAAATGTCTAGAAAGTTCGCATCTAGGAGAGGTTTGGTCACCTAATAATTGCGCGCAAGTAAGGAGAAATTCTTATTGAAAGCCCCCTCTTCTTGGGACCGCACGGTTGTCGATATTGTGATTCTCGTAATATTATTTGTGAATAATTAATTATTGATTCATATGATGAGGAAAATATTAATTTTATGTGGATATAGATGGAGAAAATTTTAATGTGACAATTGTTGAAAATTGAAATTTTATCTTTTTCGATAAAATAATTATTTAAATATATTATTATATTTTAATAATATAATAATGGTGATATTTTATAACGAATGTGGGATATATGAGTATACGAGGAGGAAGAGTATTTTTGTTGCAATAAATGTTTAAAACATGTTAAACATGTCGGTGGACCCCATTTATTGAATGAAATTTGATTATAGCCTGTAAAATTGCCCGTTTGTGGATTTCGATCAATTTCATTTGAAATTCGGAAAAACTTTCTTCGCAAAGTTGTAGAGAATTGAATTTCCTATAAAACGCGCGAGATTCGAATTTTTCGATAAAAGAGCTATTTATTGTGAATTATTGAAGTTCAAGTTCAAATAATTGATTTTGGAAGTTTTAATTATTATTTTAAAGAAAACGTTTTTTTGCATTTAAGTGGACTAACATGTGATATTAATTATTGAAATCAGATCTTCAAAGATGGGCTAAGGAAATTTATAATATATATTAATATTTTATTAAATTTTTTTCGCTTTGGTGTTCTAAGCATTTTCCTATAAATAGGGTGCTTAGGTTAGAATTGAAAATCACACTTAAACTCAAGTTTTCTCTCTATATTATATCGGCGTATTCTTGTGAGTATTTTGAGTATACTTTGAGTATTGTTAGACGTGCAAGTTCCTTCAAAGACTATACCCTTAGATTCCATTTGTAAGTACTAATCTTTCGAGGTAAGGGATGTTATTTTCTTCTCAAATGATATTATTTCTTCAATATCATTATCTTTGAAATATTGGTTGGAACTTTTATCAAATTTGGAACTTTTTCATGCGTGGGGTTACTATTCATGAGTTACAATTCACGAAAGTTACTATTCACAGTACTATTCATGTAAGCGTGAAGATGTTTTTTTGTGGAATTTCTATCTTTTGGTGTTTGAGTTACTATTCACGATGATCTGGACTATTCACGATACTCAAGACTATTCATAGAAAAATAAAATTTCTTCTTTTGTCCAAAATATCTATCTCGGATACTAGCTTTGATTGTATCCATGTTTTGATCATTCTTGAATTTTACACCACTATGATTATTTTTGAGGTATTTTTGAACATGGATAAAACAAAGTACTTAATCCTTAATCCTTAATCCTTGTCATTTTGTTTCATTTGGATTCGTTTCTTTAAAAAAATATTTTCATCATCCTCGGTCTTAAATGATGATATTATTGAATATCTTTGGCCTGTAGTAAAAGATGAATGATTTCTAAAGAATATCTTTGGGTCGTAGTGCAAAAGATGAGCAGTGTTTAGATGAACATGACTAATCGATGAATATCTTTGGCTTTGTAGTGCAAAAGATGAATATTTGATTCAGTATGTATATTGATTGATGTTACGAGAGATAAAAGATGAGCGATGAACTTTTAAATTTATACATGTAAGATAGTAGTTTGCATTCTCTACTTAACTCTTCTAATGAATTATTATTTTTCTTTGTAATATTGATTTAAAATTTGTTGTCTATTGTATTCTATTAGATTTTTCCCTGTTGAAGACTAACGGTAATTTGTTGTATATTATCTTAGTCATAATATTCTTTAATGGGCTAGTTGAGCTCACCCTTTTTCTTTTTGTTCCATTTTTCTTCTCAAGAGGCGAGAATATAGCGAGTACGAGTTGGGGTATGGAATGAAGGTTTTAGAAAGGATTGTTTAGTAGTCCTCACCATTTTTGTAAAATAATGTATCAATAAATGTGATGAGGATTTATTTGAGTATAGATATTGTCTAGAAGATAATATTTGTATTCAAACTCACGCTTTTCTTGTTGTAATAATAAAGTTGTAGTTGTTTCGTATTCCATGTATTGACAACTCGGAATAGTGTGATGTATACCTATTTTGGGGGGGCGTCACGGTTGGTATCGAGCTTAGGATATGATCTCTGGCGGAGATCGGGGAATAGAACTAGAGGGGAGGCGAGTAAATCCTTCGCTAGTGTGTCCTACCTAAGCTTATTTGTTAGTTGGTCAAGATATAAGGATATTATGTGATATATTGATTTCCTTAATTAACCCTTGTTTTATGGCGATGATTTGAGAATGTCGAATGAGAATATTAACAATGGAAATGAGGCGTGGAGACGCTTTGTACTCACCAACGAGAGAACGTGTAACAGTGGCAATGTTCTCTTGTGAACAACACCACCGGAAAGCGAGATGATGAACGAGGATGTTTAGAAGCTTTTTGCGTTCATGCAAAAATCGGGCGAGGAGAATCGTGTTCAAAATCTGAGGAGAAATGATAGTACTTCATGGGTTGTCACACACAAGCGATTCAAAGAGTTGAGACCACGAATTTAAGGAAAGCCGATCCGATCACGGCGGAAACATGGGTCAAGCAAATTACCAAGATATTCGATGTCTTGGGATGCACGGAGGAATGAAGGTTCCATTCGCCACCTTTATGTTCCATGGCGAAAGCAGACTACTTTGGTGGGAGAATCGTGAAGCGCACCCATCCAAAGAACTCGGCATGTCTTGGGAAACGTTTGAGAACTATTTAATGACAAATACTTTTCCGAAAGTGTTAGCTATATGAAAGAAGTGGAGTTTATTAGACGGGAGCAGAACAACATGACGGTGTCTCGAAGACGAGGCAAAGTTTGCAGAGTTATCCGTGTTTGCACCTCATTTGGTGGAGAATGAGGAACTTATGACGCGGATGTTTCTTAGAGGTTTGAAACCCAAGATACGCCAAAGATCTCATTTCTCATAAACTTCTCTCTATTTAGATGTTGTAAACAGGTTCAATTATTAGAAGCGAGATAACGAGTACGGTCATGTTGAGGACCACAAACCGAGGTTCGTACCGTAGATAGCAATCAATGTAATAATGATAACCAAATGGAGAAAGAAAGCAGACGGACAAAAATGGTAAACCACTGGTGGTAATCATGGCCGTGAAAGCGAAGAAGCGAGTCGGGAAGAGATTTTAAAGAGGAGATTTAACAGCGACCGTAAGAGGAGATTTAACAAGCGGGTTTAGGGAGGAAGCGACCACCGGTCATATAGTAACTATTCATGAGTTCTTATTCACGAGTTACTATTCATGAGTTCTTATTCGGGATTCTTATTCACGGTACTATTTATGAGCGTGAAGATGTTTTTGTGGAATTTACATCTTTTGGTGTCGGAGTTACTATTCACGTATCTGGCCTTATTATAGAAAAATAAAATTTCTTCTTTTTGTCCAAAATATCTAATACGGATTCTAGCTTTGATTGTATCCATGTTTTGATCATTCTTGAATTTTACACCACTAGTTACTATTCATGAGTTACTACATGGATAAAACACGATGCTGAATCCTTAATCCTTAATCCTTGTCGTTTTGTTTCCTTTGGATTCGTTTCTTTAAAAAAATATTTTCATCATCCTCGGTCTTAAATGATGATATTATTGAATATCTTTGCTTTTGTAGTGCAAAGATGAATGATTTGAAGAATATCTTTGGTTTGTAGTGCAAAGATGAGCAGTGTTTAGATTGACCAATTGATGAATATCTTTGGCACGTAGTGCAAAGATGAATATTTGATTCGGATGTATAATGATTGATATTTACGGGGATAAAAGATGAGCGATGAGCTTTTAAATTCATCATAGAAGATAGTAGTTTGCATTCTCTTAACTCTTCTAATGAATTATTATTTCATTGCGAATATTGATTTAAAATTTGTTGTCTATTGTATTCTATTAGATTTTTCCTGTTGAAGACTAATGGTAATTTGTTGTATATTATCTTAGTCATAATATTCTTTCTTTGGGCTAGTTGAGCTCACCCTTTTCCTTTTGTTCCATTTTTTCTTCTCGGGAGGCGAGAATATAAGCGAGATGCAGTTAGGGGTATGGAATGAAGGTTTTAGAAAAGGATTGTTTAGTAGTCCTCACCATTTTTGTAAAATAATATATCAATAAATGTGATGAGGATTTATTTGAGTATAGATATTGTCTGCAGAAGATAATATTTGTATTCAAACTCACAGTTTCTTGTTGTAATAATTAAGTTGTAGTTGTTTACATACCATGTATTGACAACTCGAGAATAGGTGATGTATACCTATTTTGGGGCGTCATGAGGCATCTCACGGTCTCATTTACTCCATCTGTTAATATTCTCGATTCGACATTCTCAAATCTTGTCATAAAACAAGGGTTAATTAAAGAAATCAATATATCACATAATATCCCTATATAATAACCAACTAACAAATAAGCTTAGGTAGGACACACTAAAAAGGATTTACTCGTCTCTCCCTCCTAGTTCTATTCCCCGATCTCCGCAGAGATCATATCCTAAGCTCGATACCAACCGTGATGCCCCAAAATAGGTATACATCACCCATTCCGAGGTGTCAATACATGGTATGTAAACAACTACAACTTTATTATTACAACAAGAAAGCGTGAGTTTGAATACAAATATTATCTTCTAGACAATATCTATACTCAAATAGATCCTCATCACATTTATTGATACATTATTTTACAAAATGGTGAGGACTACTAAACAACTCTCTAGAACCTTCATTCCATACCCCGACTGCACTCGCTATATTCTCGCCTCCCGAGAAGAAAAATGGAACAAAAAGGAAAAGGGTGAGCTCAACTAGCCCAAAAGAAGAATATTATGACTAAGATAATATACAACAAATTATCATTAGTCTTCAACAAGGAAAAATCTAATAGAATACAATAGACAACAAGTTTTTAAATCAATATTCGCAATGAAATAATAATTCATTAGAAGAGTTAAGTAGAGAATGCAAACTACTATCTTCTATGTATGAATTTAAAAGTTCATCGCTCATCTTTTATCCATGTAACATCAATCAATATACATCCGAATCAAATATTCATCTTCGCACTACATGTGCCAAAGATATTCATCATGGGTCATGTTCATCTAAACACTGCTCATCTTTGCACTACGGGCCAAAGATATTCATCGAAATCATTCATCTTTGCACCAAGCCAAAGATATTCAATAATATCATCATTTAAGATTGAGGATGATGAAAATATTTTAAAGAAACGAATCCAAAGTGAAACAAAATGACAAGGATTAAGGATTAAGGATTCAGACTTTGTTTTATCCATGTCCAAAAATACCTCAAAAAAATAATCATAGTGGTGTAAAATTCAAGAATGATCAAAACATGGATACAATCAAAGCTAGTATCCACAATAGATATTTAGATTTAAAAGGAAAATTTTCATTTTTCGATGAATAAGGCCAGATTCGTGAATAAGATCAGATATCGTGAATAAAGTCGATATCGTGAATAGTAACTCGACACCAAAAGTTCCAAATTTGATAAAAAACTTCAGATCAATATTTCAAAGATAATGATATTGAAGAACTAATATCATTACAAAAAATAATAATATCCCTTACCTCGAAAGATCAAGATTTTAAATTGAAACACAGGATATAAAGCTATGACTTGAACTTGCACATATATAGCAATACTCAAAATACTTACAAGAATACGCCGATAATATAGAGAGAAAACTTTAGTTTCGGTGTGATTTTCAATTCTAACCTAAGCACCCTATTTATAGGAAAATGCTTGTAACACCAAAGCGTAAAATTTATTATAATATTAATTTATTATTTTTATTCCTACGCCCACATTTAGAGATCTGAATTCAACCACTTCTAACACATGTAAGACCCACAATAATGACAAAAAACGTGTTTGTCATTTTAAATATTTTATACTTCAAAAATCAATTATTTTGAGCTTCAAACTTCAATAATTCACAATAAATAGCCCTTTTGTCGTAAAAATTGAAACTAGCAAATTTTTATAGGAAATTCAATTCTCTACAACTTATGTAAGAAAGTTTTTCCGAATTCCAAACAAAATTGAACCAAATCCACAAACCAGGCGATTTTACTGTGCTATAATCAAATTTCATCAATAAATGGGGTCCAATTGACATGTTTAACATGTTTTAAACATTTATTGCAACAAAAATACTCTTCCTCCTCAGATACTCATATATATCCCACATTCGTTGTAAAAATATCACCATTATTATATTATTAAAATATAATAATATATTTAAATGAATTATTTTATCGAAAAAGATAAAATTTCAATTTTCAACAATTGTCACATTAAAATTTTTCTCCATCTATATCCACATAAAATCAATATTTTTCTCATCATATGAATCAATAATTAATTATTCACAAATAATATTACTGAGAATCACAATATTGATAACCAAAGCGCTCCTCAGGAAGAGGGGCTTTCCAATAAGAATTTCTCCTCATGGCGCGCAATTAGGTGACCAAACCTCTCCTTAGATGTAACTTTCTAGACATTGCCAATAATGTTATCTAATAATATTATTAAGAGAATATGAATTATTGCTTCGATAATGAAAAATAATGTGTAATGACAATTATTGAAAACAACAAAGAATATAAAATATTAACGCAAAGAATTATTGACGCCCCAAAATAGGTATACACAACACCCATTTCGAGTCGCCAAATACATGGTACGTAAACAACTACAACTTTATTATTACAACAAGAAATCTGTGAGTTTGAATACAAATATTATCTTCTAGACAATATCTATACTCAAATAAATCCTCATCACATTATTGATTCATTATTTTACAAAATGGTGAGGACTACTAAACAACTCTCTCTAGAATCTTCATTCCATACCCCGACTAAGACTCGCTACATTCTCGCCTCCCTAAGAAGAAAAATGGAACAACAAGGAAAAGGGTGAGCTCAACTAGCCCAAGAGAAAGAATATTATGACTAAGATAATATACAACAAATTATCGTTAGTCTTCAACAGGAAAAATCTGATAGAATACAATAGACAACAAGTTTCAGATCAATATTCGCAATGAAATAATAATTCATGTAAGAGTTACGTAGAGAATGAAATCTACTATAATCTATGAATTTAAAAATTCATCATCAATATTTTATCCTCAGAACATCAATCAATATACATCTCGAATCAAATATTCATCTTTGCACTATGTGCCAAAGATATTCATCAATCGGTCATGTTCATTTAAACACTGCTCATCTTTGCACTAAAGGCCAAAGATATTCATCATCTCGGCCATGTTCATTTAAACACTGATCATCTTTGCACCATGTGCCAAAGATATTCTTCAGAATCATTCATCTTTGACCACAGCCAAAGATATTCAATAATATCATCATTTAAGACCGAGGATGATGAAAAATATTTTTAAAGAAACGAATCCAAAAGAAACAAAATGACAAGGATTAAGGATTAAGGATTCGATTTGGTTTTATCCACGCCCAAAAAATACCTCAAAATAATAATCATAGTGGTGTAAAATTCAAGAATGATCAAAACATGGATACAATCAAAGTTAGTATCCGTAATAGATATTTTGACAAAAAGAAGAAATTTTATTTTTCTATGAATAAGCAGTCAGACACGTGAATAAAGGTCAGATACGTGAATAAGGCCGATACGTGAATAGTAATCCGACACCAAAAGATAGAAATTCCACAAAAACATCTTCACGCTTCATGAATAGTACTCGTGAATAGTAACTCATGAATAGTAACTCAGAATAAGAACTCGTGAATAAGAACTCATGAATAAGAACTCGTGAATAAGAACTCGTGAATAAGAACTCATGAATAAGAACTCGTGAATAGTAACCTATATGAAAAAGTTCCAAATTTGATAAAACTTCAGATCAATATTTCAAAGATAATGATATTCAAGAAATAATATCATTACAAAAAATAATATCCCTTACCTCGAAAGATCAAGATTTCTAATTGTAATAACGTGTATAAGGTCAAGGAACTTGCACCGCCTAGCAATACTCAAAGTATACTCAAAATACTCACAAGAATACGCCAAAATATCGAGAGAGAAATAGAGAGAAAACTTCAGCTTTCGTGTGATTTTCAATTCTAACCCAAGACCCTATTTATAGTGAAAACGCTAGAACACCAAAGCGTAAAATTTAATATAATATTAATATAATTATACAAATTTTCCTTAGCCCACCTTTTGGTCAAAAACACCAGCCACACATGTTAATGATGTCCAAAAAATACAAAAAACGTTTTTCTTAACAAAAATAATTTAAACTCCCAAAAATCAATTATTTTGAGCTTCTAACTTCAATAATTCATAATAAATAGCCCTTTCATCAGAAAATTTGAATCTCGCGAGTTTTTATAGGAAATTCAATTTTCTACAACTTTGCAGAAGAAAGTTTTTCCAAATTCCAAACAAAAATCGACCAAATCCACAAACCAAAGCGATTTTAAAAGCTATAATCAATTTTTGGCCAATAATTGTGTCCACCAACACACAAAACATGTGTTAAACATTTAATGCCACAAAATACTTTTCCTCCTCATATACTCATATATCCCACATTCATTGTAAAATATCACCGCTAATATATTATTAAAATAATATATTTAAATGAATTATTTTATCGTAAAAGATAAAATATTAATTTTCAACAATTGTCATTTTAAAAATTTTTCCATCTATATCCACATAAAATCAATATTTTCCTCATCATATAAATCAATAATTAATTATTCACAAATAATATTATGTAATCACAATATCGACAACCGTGCAGCTCCAGAGAGAGGGGCTTTCCAATAAGAATTTCTTCATCTGGCGCCGCAATTAGATGATCAAACCTCTCCTTAGATGTAACTTTCTAGACATTGCCAATAATGTTATCTAATAATATTATTCAGATAATATGAATTATTGCTTCGATAATGAAAGATAATCGCAGTAATGACAATTATCAAACAACAAAGAATATAAAATATCAACGCAAAGAATTATTAACTCAATAAAATATCGAATAAAGAATTATCGTAACCATTATCGAGTAAAGGCCTTCACGTAAGAATCAATAATTGGTGCAATACAAAGCTATCGCTCAACAACGCCAGATTAGTGTGTTTTAACCACCGGTATTCCAACAAAGATAATCAAGAATAACTACGCCGCTATTTAAAAACAACTTATATTTGTCATTTTCTTCATCCAATCGCTCACATGGGCCCACACATGGTCGCTACCGCCGCATTTAATATATTCCCGACAAAGCATTTAATATTCCACACACCAAACTAATATTCCCCGACAACAATGAATATTTTATAACCACTGCTTATTTTGAAATATTTATGATTTAACCCTTAACTATCCACATTAATCAAATCAACCCCTTACTATTTCAAAATAAAAAATAAAGGAAATTCCTTTTATTTAAAAAATTTTGGTCTTACAACCTCCCTCCTTATGAAATTTCGCCTCTAAATCGACGTGACGTATTCGGTGTTTTGAAAAGGTGAGGATACCTCGCTTTCATTTTCGCTTTCCAATTCCTGTGTCATTTCCTCTATAGCATGATTCCTCCACAAAACTTTAACTTGTGGTATAACCTTTTCGCTGCAGTAGGACATGCTCCTTCCTATCCAAAATTTGACAGTACCTCCTCATACGTTAAGTCTTCTGGCTATCTCGTCCTGCTTCTAACTCAATAACGTGGTTCGGTCTTTCACATATTTATTTAAGTACGATATGTGAAACACATTATGAACACGAGACATACTTTGAGGTAACGCAAGTCTATAGCTACATTTCCTACTCTGGTCAAGAATTTGAAATGGACCAATAAATCGTGGATCGAGCTTTTTCTCTCTTCCCAAATCTTGTAACTCCCTTCCACGGAGCAACTCGCAACAATACATGATCCCCTCACATTAAATTCCACGCCCTTTCGATGAAGATCCGTGATAACTCTTTTGTCGATCTTGTGCCGTTTGTATACGTTGTCGAATCATTTCGAATCATTAGTCATACGCATTAACTCTAGTCCCAACAATGTTGCTTCACCCACCTCATCCCAACATATCGAGAACGACATTTTTTGTCCATATAATGCTTCAATGGAACCATGCCTATATTTGTTTAATAACTATTGTTGTATGAGAATTCCACCAATGGCAAGTACTTATCCCAACTTCCTTTGAAATCTAGGACACGTAGTTTTAATATATCTTCAAGAGTTTGAGTAGTCCTTTCGATTGCCCATCCGCTTGAGGATGGTATGCCAAACCGAATCAGAAATTGCGCTCCATAGCTTTTTACAAACTAACCCAAAATCATGAAGTGAATCTTGGGTCACGATCTAAAACTATGGATACCGGCATGCCATGCAATCTCACAATCTCATTTACGCATATACGAGAAAGACGCTCAAGGAATAAGTCTCTCAGATTTGAAGAAGAAATGAGCAGATTTGGTTAATCTATCAACAATAACCCAAATCGCATCTATGCCTTGAGAAACCCCGGGAAGATTAGTAATGAAATTGTGGTAATGTGTTCCCACTTCCATTTCAAAATCTCAAGTGGTTGCAACGGACCCTTAGGTACAAGATGCTCCGCCTTTACACGCTGGTAAGTTAAACACATCGAGATAAACCACGATCTCTCTCTCATATTGCTTCCACCAAAATGTATGTCAAGATCATAATACATTTTGGTACTCCAGATGGATTGCAAATGGCGTATTGTGTGCCTCCATCATAATCTTGTACTTCAAATCGTAGTCGTTAGAACACAAAGTCTAGAGTGGACTCAAGTATTCCTTCTTCATCAATTCTCGCCCTAATAGCTCCTTCTTCTTGACTTTCTTCTTCATACGATCGCCTCCTAGCCTGGTGGCTCGAGCAATCTTAACTTTTTCTATTAAAGTTGGCTCTACGCAGATACTTGACATCATCGCACTCGCTCTCAAGATATGATCTTCTACTCATCGCGCCGCCTACCACGCTCGCTTTTCCAAGATGGCATAACGGTTAATATGTTTAAATGAGTCTCTCTCGAGTTCTTGGAAAATCTTCCCACATTCCTCGCTTCCATTCGAATTTTGTATCTCTTCGAGTCACCAAGTTAATGGAATAGCGATTCGAGAATATCCTTCAACTAATCTCCGATAATAACCAACTAAGCCTAAAGCTACGATTTCGACATCGATTTAGGTTGCTTCTCAATCGCGACTCATATCCCAATCTTGGATAAGACGTCACAATGACACCTATCACGCTTTACTATCGCATCTAATACGACGCCCCCTACAGAGAGTTCGCTTAGTGAATTCCACAAAGGAAGTCACAAGATAAAGGCTCAGTACCAAATTTATAGTTGAATTTTAACTCCTCAAGTTCAATAGAGCCATTCGATATGAGATTTTAGAAATGAGTTTTTGTACCGGGTTCAAAGTCGATACAAAATTTAATATCGCTTTGGGAGTAAGCCAAGAAATTCTTCGTAAAATACGCCAGAAAAATCAATAACAAACAGAATATTATTCAAATCGACGTGTCTTTATTCAAATCCATAACATGGACTAAGAAAATTTGACATCCGTAATAAACGAACGACTTCATGGCTTGATATGAAAATGTTTGACTACAATGGTTTGATTGCTTGAATTCAATAATAAAAGTTGTTTAGAATATGAAAACTAACAACCTTATTTAAAACAATCAATTTTGGCATGATGAGTAGTTAACCTTAAAATCACATCAAAAACAAATATCTCTATAGAAATAAGGTTAATGTGTAATGTGATAGTGCCAACTTGAATCAAGCAAGATTTATAAACAAAATGATGTAATGAAAGTTTCTCCCAAACGGAGTCTCCATAAAGACAGTCAAAGTCTAATTTCTCCTGAGTCAAGTTCAAACGCTGAGCGCAAGTAAGAGAGATAAAAGAATGGGTAGAACCGATATCTAGTAAGGTATATACTTCGCAAGAATTTATAATCGACTAACCCCGTGCTAACTTCGTCGTTCCTTCAGATTTTGACCGGCCACGACAAACGCTTCTTCCCTAATCGCTGACTTTGACTTTTCTCGGGATGTTTTCGAGTCACCTCCTCATTGAACTAGGTTTCGCCATCGCATAATCTCGAGCGATATGTCCTTCCTTTCCACAACTATAAAGATACCTTAAACTGTCAGGGCGCTTCAATGATATGTCCCTCTTCCCAAGATTTGTAATATACGACCGGTGGTCGTTTCTCCTCCCTTAAAACTAGTTACATATAGCGCCGACGCCTTCACATGGTCGTTGTTGAATCTCCTCTTTAAAATCTCCTCCCGACTCGCTTCTTCTATTTTCACGGCCACGATTACCACCAGAGTGGTTACCGCTTTGTCTCAGTATTCTTCTTTCTCCGCCGGTTATCGTTATTCGATGATCGCTATCTTCTAGATGATCCTCGTTATGGTCCCCATTGAACGTATTTCGTTATCTCGCCTAACAATCGAGCCCTCGCTGACAACATCCAATAGAGAGAAAATTTATGAGAAATGAGATATCGACGATGCTCTAAGTTTCAAACCTCTCGTAAACATCCGCCATACACGCTCCTCATTCTCCACCAAATGAGGTGCAAAACTCGATAACTCCGCGAACTTCACCTCGCATCGGGACACCGCCATGTTATTCTCGCTTCTAGTCTAATAAACTCCACTTCCTTCATACGATTTAATACTTTCTGTGGAAGTACTTGTTATTGAACTTATTTCAAACGCTCCCACGACATACGCCGAAAGGCAATGGATGGGTACGCTTCACGATTCCCACCAAGAATCCGCCTTCGCCACTTTAACATAAAGGTGGCGAATGGAACTTTCGCTTCTCTCCGCATCCCAAGACATCGAATATCTTGGTAATTTGTTTGACCCACGCCTCCGCCTTTAATCGGATCCCGCTTCCCTGCACTCGTGGTCCCAACTTCGAATCGCTTGGTCGTGACCACCGTGAATTGCTATCATTTCTCCTCGTATTTTGAACACGAAGTCTCCTCGTCTCGATTTTGCATGAACCGCAAAAAGCTTCTAAACATCCCCTCGCTCATCATCCGCGCCAGTGGTGTTGTTCACAGGAGGAACATTGCCATTGTCAGACGCTCTCCTCGCTGGTGAAAGACAGCATCTCCACTGGCCTCATTTACTCCATCATAATATTCTCAACGACATTCTCAAACACCGCCATAAAATAAGGGTTAATTAAGGAAATCAATATATCACATAATATCCCTATATATCGACTAACTAACAAATAAGCTTAGTAGACACACTAGCCAAGGATTTACTCGCCTCCCTCCTAGTTCTATTCCCCGATCTCCGCCAGAGATCATATCCCTAAGCTCGATATTAACCGTGCGACCCCAAAATAGGTATACACAACACCCATTCTCGAAGTCGCCAAATACATGGTATGTAAACAACTACAACTTTATTATTACAACAAGAAAAATCGTGAGTTTGAATACAAATATTATCTTCTAGACAATATCTATACTCAAATAAATCCTCATCACATTATTGATTCATTATTTTACAAAATGGTGAGGACTACTAAACAACTCTCTCTAGAATCTTCATTCCATACCCCGACTAAGACTCGCTACATTCTCGCCCCCGAGAAGAAAAATGGAACAACAAGGAAAAGGGTGAGCTCAACTAGCCCAAGAAAGAATATTACGACTAAGATAATATACAACAAATTATCGTTAGTCTTCAACAGGAAAAATCTGATAGAATACAATAGACAACAAGTTTCAGATCAATATTCGCAGTGAAATGAAATAATAATTCATGTAAGAGTTACGTAGAGAATGAAATCTACTATAATCTATGAATTTAATAGTCCATCATCAATATTTTATCCTCAGAACATCAATCAATATTCATCTCGAATCAAATATTCATCTTTGCACTATGTGCCAAAGATATTCATCAACTGGTCATGTTCATCTAAACACTGCTCATCTTTGCACTAAAGGCCAAAGATATTCATCAATCATGGGTCATGTTCATTTAAACACTGATCATCTTTGCACTACAAAGCCAAAGATATTCTTCAGAAATCATTCATCTGCACTACAAAGCCAAAGATATTCAATAATATCATCATTTAAGACCGAGGATGATGAAAAATATTTTTAAAGAAACGAATCCAAAGAAACAAAATGACAAGGATTAAGGATTAAGGATTCGACTTGGTTTTATCCACGCCCAAAAAAATACCTCAAAAATAATCATAGTGGTGTAAAATTCAAGAATGATCAAAACATGGATACAATCAAAGTTAGTATCCGTAATAGATATTTTGGACAAAAAGAAGAAATTTTATTTTTCTATGAATAAGGTGTCAGAGATACGTGAATAAGGCCGATATACGTGAATAGTAAATCTCGACACCAAAAGATAGAAATTCCACAAAAACATCTTCACGCTTTGAATAGTACTCGTGAATAGTAACTCGTGAATAGAATCATGAATAAGAACTCGTGAATAAGAATCGTGAATAAGAACTCATGAATAAGAACTCGTGAATAAGAACTCGTGAATAAGAACTCGTGAATAAGAACTCATGAATAGAATCCCGATATGAAAAAGTTCCAAATTTGATAAAACTTCAGATCAACATTTCAAAGATAATGATATTGAAGAAATAATATCATTATTAAAAAAAAATAATATCCCTTACTCGAAAGATCAAGATTTCTACTTGTAATACCGTATATAAGGTCAAGGAACTTGCACCGCCTAGCAATACTCAAAGTATACTCAAAATACTCACAAGAATACGCCAAAATATCGAGAGAGAAATAGAGAGAAAACTTCAGCTTTCGTGTGATTTTCAATTCTAACCCAAGACCCTATTTATAGAAAACGCTAGAACACCAAAGCGTAAAATTTAATATAATATTAATATAATTATACAAATTTTCCTTAGCCCACCTTTTGGTCAAAACACCAGCCACACATGTTAATGATGTCCAAAAAAAAAATACAAAAACGTTTTTCTTAACAAAAATAATTTAAACTCCCAAAAATCAATTATTTTGAGTTTCTAACTTCAATAATTCATAATAAATAGCCCTTTCATCAGAAAAATTCGAATCTCATGAGTTTTTATAGGAAATTCAATTTTCTACAACTTTGCAGAAGAAAGTTTTTCCAAATTCCAAACAAAATCGACCGAAATCCACAAACGGGCGATTTTATAAGCTATAATCAAATTTCTATTAATAATCAGGTCCACCAACACACAAAACATGTGTTAAACATTTAATGCCACAAAAAATACTTTTCCTCCTCATATACTCATATATCCCACATTCATTGTAAAATATCACCGTTAATATATTATTAAAATAATATATTTAAATGAATTATTTTATCGTAAAAAGATAAAATATTAATTTTCAACAATTGTCATTTTAAAAATTTTCTCCATCTATATCCACATAAAATCAATATTTTCCTCATCATATAAATCAATAATTAATTATTCACAAATAATATTATGTAATCACAATATTGACAACCAGCAGCTTCCTCAGAGAGAGGGGCTTTCCAATAAGAATTTCTTCATCATCGCTGCCAATTAGACGATGACTCAAACCTCTCCTGTATGTAACTTTCTAGACATTGCCAATAATGTTATCTAATAATATTATTCAGATAATATGAATTATTGCTTCGATAATGAAAGATATCGTAATGACAATTATCAAACAACAAAGAATATAAAATATCAACGCAAAGAATTATTAACTCAATAAAATATCGAACAAAGAATTATCGTAACCATTATCGAGTAGTGCCTTCACGTAAGAATCAATAATTGGTGCAATACCGTGCTATCGCTCAACAACGCCAGATTAGTGTGTTTTAACCACCGGTATTCCAACAAAGATAACTAAGAATAACTACGCTGCTATTTAAAAACAACTTATATTTGTCGTTTTTTCTTCATCCAATCGCTTTCGCATGGGCCCACACATGGTCGGTCGCTACTGGCCGCATTTAATATTCCCCGACAAAGATTTAATATTCCACGACCAAACTAATATTCCCCGACAACAATGAATATTTTATAACCACTTGCTTATTTCAAAATATTCATGATTTAACCCTTAACTATCCACATTAATCAAATCAACCCTTTATTTCAAAATAATAAATAAAGGAAATTCTTTTTATTTAAAAATTTCGGTCTTACATAACTATCCGCATTAATCAAATCAACCCTTACTATTTCAAAATAATAAATAGAGAAAATTAAATTTCATTAATAATAAGTTGGGGTCTTACAACCTCCCTCCTTATGAAATTTCGTCCTCGAAATCGACGACGACTGGTGTTTCAAAAGGTGAGGATACCTCGCTTTCATTTCCGTTTCCAATTCCCTGTGTCATTTCCTCTATAAGATGATTCCTCCACAAAACTTTAACTTGTGGTATGACCTTTCATGCAGTAGGGACATGCTCCTTCCTATCCAAGATCTTGACAGTACCTCCTCCTCATACGTTAAGTCTTGGCTATCTCGTCCGATTCTAACTCTATAACGTGGTTTAGGTCTTTCACATATTTGATAAGTATGATATGTGAAACACATTATGAACACGGGACATACTCTGAGGTAACGCAAGTCTATAGGCTACATTTCCTACTCGGTCAAGAATTTGAAATGGACCAATAAATCGTGGATCGAGTTTTCTCTCTTCCCAAATCTTGTAACTCCTTCCATGGAGCAACTCGCAACAATACATGATCCCCTATACTAAATTCCACGTCCTTTCGATGAAGATCCACATAACTCTTTTGTCGATCTTGTGCCGTTTGTTATACGTTGTCGAATCATTTGGATCTTTTGGTAGTCATACGTACTAACTCGGGTCCCAACAATGTTGCTTCACCCACCTCATCCCAACATATTGGAGAACGACATTTTCGTCCATATAATGCTTCGAATGGAGCCACACCTATACTTGCCTGATAACTGTTGTTGTAGGAGAATTCCACCAATGGTAAATACTTATCCTAACTGCCCTTGAAGTCTAGGACACAGAGTCTTAATAGATCTTCAAGAGTTTGAATAGTCCTCTCTGATTGTCCGTCCGTTTGGGGATGGTATGCCGAACTAAATCGCAAATCCCGTCCCCATAGCTTTTTGCAAGCTAACCCAAAATCTTGAAGTGAATCTTGGGGCACGATCCAAAACTATGGATACTTTGGCATACCATGCAACCTCACAATCTCATTCACGCATATACTAAGCAAGACGTTCAAGGAATAAGTCTCCGTGACGGCAAGAAATTAGAAGACTTGGTTAATCTATCAACAATAACCCAAATAGCATTGATGCCTTGAGAAACCGTAGGAAGACCCAGAATCTAAATCCATGGTAATGTGTTCCCACTTCCATTTCGGAATCTCAAGTGGTTGCAACGGACCCTTAGGTACTAGATGCTCCACCTTTACACGCTGGAAAGTTAAATGATCGAGATAAACTTTGCAATCTCTCTCTCTTCATATTATTCCACCAAAATGTATGTCAAGATCACGATACATTTTAGTACTTCCAGGATGGATTGCAAATGGTGTATTGTGTGCCTCCATCATAATCTTGTACTTCAAATCGAGTCGTTAGAACACAAAGTCTAGAGTGGACTCAAGTATTCCTTCTTCATCAATTCTCGCCCTAATAGCTCCTTCTTGTACTTTATTCTTCATACGCATCACTCCGGCTCTGGGTGGCTCGAGCAACCTTAACTTTTTCTATTAAAGTTGGCTCTATACGTATACTTGACATCATCGCACTCGCTCTCAAGATATGATCTTCTACTCACGCGCGCCTACTCTGCGCGTTCTCTTTCCAGGATGGTATTGAATAGTGTGGTCGTAGTCTTCAATAGCTCGAGCCAACGTCTCCGCCGCGATGTTGAGTTCTTTTTTGATTGAAGAAATATTTAAGGCTTTTTATGGTTCGAATATATCTCCACTTTCTCCCCATATAGATAGTGCCTCCATATCTTTAATAAAAAACGATCATCGCTAACTCTAGATCGAAGTAGGATAATTCCTCTCATACTCTTTAAGTTGTCGCGAGGCATAGGCTATGACTTTCCCACGTTGCATGAGAACACATCCTAACCCTTTGCTCAAGCATCATCAGAGATAACAAATCCATCCGAACCAGATGGTATTGTTAAAAAAGGTGCCGAAATAAGTCTCCTCTTAAGCTCTTGGAAACTCTTCTCGCATTCTTCGCTCCAAACGAATTTTATATCTTTCTGAGTCAGCTGAGTTAATAGAGTAGCGATTTGAGAAAATCCTTCCACGAATCTCCGATAATAACCAGCTAATCCCAAAAAAATATGTACTTCGGTCACCGACTTCGGTTGCTCCCAACTTTGTATTGCTTCAATCTTCGCCGGGTCCACGGATACTCCATGTTTCGACACCACATGCCAAAGGAATGCTACTTCCTTAAGCCAGAACTCGCATTTCTTTAATTTGGCATATAGTTTGTTTTCACAAAGCCTTTCGAGTACCAAATTTCAAATGGTGCTCATGATCTTCACGACTTTTAGAATATATGAGGATGTCATCAATAAAACAACAACGAATCGATCCAAATATTCCTTGAATACTCTTGGTTCATCATATCCATGAAAGTCGTTAGAGCATTAGTCAGTCCGAAAGACATGACTAAGAATTCATAATGCCCGCATCGAAGTTTTAAAGGCGTCTTTGAATATCCTCGATTCTAATCTTCATTGATGATATCCGTAATGAAGATCAATTTTTGAAAAGAATTGTGCCCTCAGAATCGGGTCAAACAAGTCATCAATACGAGGTAGAGGATACCTATTCTTGATGGTGACATGGTTCAATTCCGATAGTCAATACAAAGTCGCGATACTCCCGTCTTTCTTCTTTACTTAATAAAATAGAGCACCCCAAGGAGATGTACTAGACGAATGAAACCGATGTCCAACAATTCTCGTAGTTGGACCTTTAACTCCTCAAGTTCAATAGAGCCATTCGATATGGGGTTTTAGAAATGGGCTTTGTACGTGTTCAAGATCAATAAAGAATTCAACTTCACGCTCGGGGTAGACCGGAAGTTCTTCGTGAAATACGCCAGAAAGTCAATAACAATAGGAATATTATTCAAATTTGACGCGTCTTTATTCAAATCCATAACATGGGCTAAGAAAGCTCGACATCCGCTTTTTCAATAAACGAATAGCTTTATGATTAGATATGACAAATGATTGATTTTAATGGTTTAGTTGCTTGAATTGCATAATAACAAAGTTGGTTAGAATATGAAAACTAACAACCTTATTTAAAACAATCAATTTTGGCATGATGAGTAGTTAACCAATCAATCCCTAAAATCACATCAAAAGCAAGTATCTTTAAAGAGATAAGGTCAATGTGTAAGGTGATGGTGCCAACTTGAATCAAACAAGATTTATAAACAAGTGGATGTGATGAAAGTTTCTCCTAAACTGAGTTTCCACAGATAGTCAAAGTCTAATTTTTCCGAAGTCAAATTTAAACGTTGAGCACAAGTAGAGAGATAAATGAATGGGTAGAGACCCAGATCAAGTAAGGTATAAACTTCGCAAGAATTTATAAATAGCTTACCCGTGATCACCTCGTTTGGGTTCCTCTCATTTTGACCACCATAACAAACGCTTCTTCAGAACCGTTGACTTTGACTTTTCTAGGATGTCTTTTGAGTCACCGTCCCCACTGAACTAGGTTTCGCCATCGCATAATCTCGAGCGATATATCCTTCCTTTCCATAATTATAGCATACCTTGAACTGTTGGGGCGTTTGACCGATATGTCCTCTTCTTTCCGTGATTTATAGAATACGACCGGTGGTCGTTCTCCTCCCTTAGAACCCGGGCTTGTCGCCAGACCGCTGCCTTCACATGGTCGTTGTTAAATCTCCTCTTTTAAAATCTCCTCCCCGACTCGCTTCTTCTATTTTCATGGCTATGATTACCACCTAGAGTGGTTACCATTTTTGTCCGTCTTTTTCTTCCTCCGCCGGTTATCGTTGTTTTGTTGATTGCCATCTCCGGTATGATCCTCGGTTGTGGGTCCTCAGTTGATCGTACTTTCGTTATCTCGCCTAATAATTGAGCCCTGTTTACAACATCCGAATAGAGAGAAAATTTATGAGAAATGAGATATCGACGTACGCCGGTTTCAAACCTCTCGTAAACATATCCGTTATAACGCTCCTCATTCTCCACCAAATGAGGTGCAAACTCGGATAACTCGCAAACTTTGCCTCAGAGAGAGACACCCGCCATGCTGTTTTGTTCTAATCTGATGAACTCCACTTCCTTCATACGATTTAACACTTTCGAGAAAAGTATTTGTTATTAAATAGTTTCAAACGCTCCCCAAGACATGCCGAAAAGGGCCGATGGGTACGCGTTTCACGCACTCCCACTAGTAGTCCGCTTCACCACGGAACATAAAGGTGGCGAATGGAACTTTCGTTCCTCCTCGCATCCCAAGACATCGAATATCTTGGTAATTTGCTTGACCCATGTTTCCGCCTATAATCGGATCCGGTTTTCCCTTAAATTTCGGGTGGTCCCAACTCTTTAAATCGCTTGGTTGTGACAACCCTTGAATTGCTATCATTTCCTCCTCAGATTTTGAACACGAGTCTCCACAAATCGATTTTGCATGAACCGCAAAAAGCTTCTAAACATCCCCTCGCTCATCATCTCGCTTTCGGTGGTGTTGTTGTCAGAGGAGGAACATTGTCACTGTTGCACGTTTCTCCTCGTTGGTAAGTACAGCATCTCCACGGTCTCATTTACTCCATTGTTAATATTCTCACCGACATTCTCAAACATCGCCATAAAACAAGGGTTAATTAAGGAAATCAATATATCACATAATATCCCTATATACTAACCAACTAACAAATAAGCTTAGTAGGACACACTTTAGCGAAGGATTTACTCGCTCTCCCTCTTAGTTCTATTCCCCGATCTCCGCCAGAGATCATATCCCTAAGCTCGATACCAACCGCGACGCCCCCAAAATAGGTATACATCACCCATTTCGAAGTTGTCAATACATGGTACGTAAACAACTACAACTTTATTATTACAACAAGAAACTCGTGAGTTTGAATACAAATATTATCTTCTAGACAATATCTATACTCAAATAAATCCTCATCACATTTATTGATACATTATTTTACAAAATGGTGAGGACTACTAAACAACTCTCTCTAGAACCTTCATTCCATACCCCTCCCACTGCACTCGCTATATTCTCGCCTCCCGAGAAGAAAAATGGAACAAAAAAGAAAAGGGTGAGCTCAACTAGCCCAAAGTAAAGAATATTATGACTAAGATAATATACAACAAATTATCATTAGTCTTCAATAGGAAAAATCTAATAGAATACAATAGACAACAAGTTTTTAAATCAATATTCGCAAGCTGAAATAATAATTCATTAGAAGAGTTAAGTAGAGAATGCAAACTACTATCTTCTATGTATGAATTTAAAAGTTCATCGCTCATCTTTTATCCATGTAACATCAATCAATATACATCCGAATCAAATATTCATCTTTGCACCATGTGCCAAAGATATTCATCGCCTGGTCATGTTCATCTAAACACTGCTCATCTTTTGCACTACGGCCAAAGATATTCATCGAAATCATTCATCTTTGCACTTGAAGCCAAAGATATTCAATAATATCATCATTTAAGACCGAGGATGATGAAAATATTTTTAAAGAAACGAATCCAAAGGAAACAAAATGACAAGGATTAAGGATTAAGGATTCGTACTTTGTTTTATCCATGTCCAAAAATACCTCAAAAAAAATAATCATAGTGGTGTAAAATTCAAGAATGATCAAAACATGGATACAATCAAAGCTAGTATCCACAATAGATATTTTGATTTAAAAGGAAAATTTTCATTTTTCGATGAAATAGTCATCGATTCGTGAATAAGATCAAGTATACGTGAATAGTGTCATGAGATATGTGAATAAGAATCGACACCAAAAGTTCCAAATTTGATAAAAACTTCAGATCAATATTTCAAAGATAATGATATTGAAGAACTAATATCATTACAAAAATAATAATATCCCTTACCTCGAAAGATCAAGATTTCTAATCAAAAACACTGGATATAAAGGCTATGACTTGAACTTGCACCATATATATAATAATACTCAAAATATACTCAAAATACTCACAAGAATACGCCGATATATAGAGAGAGAAAACTTTAGTTTCGGTGTTATTTTTAATTCTAACCCAAGACCCTATTTATAGGAAAATGCTTAGAACACCAAAAGCAGTAAAATTTATTAAAATATTAATTTATTAATTTTATTCCTACGCCCACATTTAGAGATCTGAATTCAGCCACTTCTAACACATGCAAGACTCCACAATAATGACAAAAAATGTTTTTGTCATTTTAAATATTTTATACTTCCAAAAATCAATTATTTTGAACTTCAAAATTCATAATTCACAATAAATAGCCAGAAAAATTTTTCTCATGAGAAAATTGAAACTCAATTCTCTACAACTTTGCGTAAGAAAGTTTTTCCAAATTCCAAACAAAAATTGACCGAAATCCACAAACCAGGCGATTTTACGGTGTTATAATCAAAATTTCAATTCAATAAATGGGGTCCACCGACATGTTTAACATGTTTTAAACATTTATTGCAACAAAAATACTCTTCCTCCTCGTATACTCATATATCCCACATTCGTTGTAAAAATATCACCATTATTATATTATTAAAATATAATAATATATTTAAATGAATTATTTTATCGTAAAAGATAAAATTTCAATTTTCAACAATTGTCACATTAAAAATTTTCTCCATCTATATCCACATAAAATCAATATTTTCTCATCATATGAATCAATAATTAATTATTCACAAATAATATTATGTAATCACAATATATGACAAACGTGCAGCTTCCAGTGAAAGAGGGACTTTCCAATAAGAATTTCTCCTCATCATGCCAGCAATTAGGTGACCAAACCTCTCCTTAGATGTAACTTTCTAGACATTGCCAATAATGTTATCTAATAATATTATTCAGATAATATGAATTATTGCTTCGATAATGAAAAAATTGTGTAATGACAATTATCAAACAACAAAGAATATAAAATATCAACGCAACAATTATTAAATCAATAAAATAAAATTGAATAAGAATTACTATAACCATTATGAGAAGAAGTGCCTTTCACGTAAGAATCAATAATCGTGCAATACCGTAAAGCATCGTGTTTTAACCCACCGAGTATTTTAACAAGATAATCTGTGAATAACTACTACGCCGTTATTTTTAAACAACTTATATTTGTCATTTTCTTCATCCAATCGCTTTCGTTATGGGGCCCATTAAAAGATCGCTACCGTTGCATTTAATATTCCCCGACAAAGCAAAGAATATTCCACGACCAAACTAATATTCCCCTAACAACAATGAATATTTTATAACACTTGCTTATTTTGAAATATTTCATGATTTTACCCATAACTATCCATATTAATCAAATCAACCCTTTTTATTTCAAAATAATAAATAGAGAAAATTAAATTTCATTAATAATAAGTTGGGGTCTTATAACCTCCCTCCTTATGAAATTTCATCCTCGAAATCGACGTCACGTACTACAGTGTTTCGAAAAGGTGAGGATACCTTGCTTTCATTTCCGTTTCCAATTCCCGTGTCATTTCTCTATAGCATGATTCCTCTACAAAACTTTAACTTGTGGTATGACCTTTCTTGGCGTAGGACATGCTCCTTCCTATCCAAGATCTTGACAGTACCTCCTCATACGTTAAGTCTTGGCTATCTCGTCCCGGATTCTAACTCTATAACGTGGTTGGTCTTTCACTTATTTATTTAAGTACGGATATGTGAAACACATTATGAACACGGGACATACTCGGAGGTAACGCAAGTCTATAGGCTACATTTCCTACTCGGTCAAGAATTTGAAATGGACCAATAAATCATGGATTGAGTTTTCCTCTCTTCCCAAATCTTGTAACTCCCTTCCGTGGAGCAACTCGCAACAATACATGATCCCTATACTAAATTCCACGTCCTTTCGATGAAGATCCGCATAACTCTTTTGTCGATCTTGTGCCGGTTTGTATACATTGTCGAATCATTTGGATCTTTTCGGTGTGAGTCATACGTCTTAACTTTCGGGTCCCAACAATGTTGCTTCACCCACCTCATCCTAACATATTGGAGAACGACATTTTCGTCCATATAATGCTCGAATGGAGCCACACCTATACTTACCGATAAGCTGTTGTTATAGGAGAATTCTTCTTTGTCGGGGAATATTAAATACGACTGGTAGCAAATCTTTAATGGGCCCCATACTTAAAAAGCGATTGGATGAAGAAAACGACAAATATAAGTTGTTTATAAATAACAGGCGTAGTTGTTACAGTTAATAATCGTTAAAATATACTTGGTTAAAACACATTAGTTACATGGTATTGTACTCAATTATTGATTCTTATGAAGGCACTACTCAATAATGGTTACTGAAGTAATTATCGCTCAAGATTTTATTGATTTAATAATTATTCGTTGATATTTTATATTGTCATGCGCTTCAATAATTGTCATTACACAAAGATTTTTCATTATCGAAACAATAATTCATATTATCCGAATAATATTATTAGATAACATTATTGGCAATGTCTAGAAAGTTCTGCTTAAGGAGAGGTTTGGTCACCTAATCAAGGCCAAGAAGGAGAAATTCTTATTGGAAAGCCCTCTTTCGGGAACTACCCGGTTGTCAATATTGTGATTCTGTAATATTATTTGTGAATAATTAATTATTGATTCATATGATGAGGATAATATTGATTTTATATGAATATAGATGGAGAAAATTTTTAATGTGACAATTGTTGAAAATTGATTTTTTTTTTTTGATAAAATAATTCATTTAAATATATTATTATATTTTAATAATATAATAATGATGATATTTTTACGATGAATGTAGGATATATGAGTATATGTGGAGGAGGAGTATTTTTGTTACCAAAAATATTTAAAGCATGTTTTATGTGTCGGTGGACCCCATTTCTTGACTGAAATTTGATTATAACTTGTAAAATCGCCCGTTTGTGAATTTCGATCAAATTTTGTTTGGAATTTGGAAAAACTTTCTTCTGCAAAGTTGTAGAAAATTGAATTTCCTATAAAAAATCGCGAGTTTCAATTTTTACGATAAAAGGGCTATTTATTGTGAATTATTGAATTCAAGCTCAAATAATTGATTTTGGAAGTTTAAAATATTTTAAATAACAAAACGTTTTTTTTTTCATTATGGTGTGTTACACATGTGTGTTGAATGAGTGAATTCAGTTCTTGAAGGTTGGCGTAGGAAAATTTAATTTATATATTAATATTATATTAAATTTTCGCTTTGGTGTTCTAAGCATTTTCCTATAAATAAGGTGCTTAGGTTAGAATTGAAAATTACACTTTAAACGAAGTTTTCTCTCTATATTATCGGCGTATTCTTGTGAGTATTTTGTGTGACGCCTCAAAAATAGGTATACATCACCCATTCTCGAGTTGTCAATACATGGTACGTAAATAACTACAACTTTATTATTACAACAAGAAAGCTGTGAGTTTGAATACAAATATTATCTTCTAGACAATATCTATACTCAAATAAATCCTCATCACATTTATTGATACATTATTTTACAAAATGGTGAGGACTACTAAACAACTCTCTCTAGAACATTCATTCCATACCCCGACTCGTACTTTCATTTATATTCTCGCCTCCCGAGAAGAAAAATGGAACAAAAGGAAAAGGGTGAGCTCAACTAGCCCAAAGAAAGAATATTATGACTAAGATAATATACAACAAATTATCATTAGTCTTCAACAGGAAAAATCTAATAGAATACAATAGACAACAAATTTTAAATCAATATTCGCAATGAAATAATAATTCGTTAGAAGAGTTAAGTAGAGAATGCAAACTACTATCTTCTTATGTATGAATTTAAAAGTTCATCGCTCATCTTTTATCCCCTAACATCAATCAATATATATCGGAATCAAATATTCATCTTTGCACTTCTGGGCCAAAGATATTCATCGATTAGTCATGTTCATCTAAACACTGCTCATCTTTGACTACTACTGACAAAGATATTCTTCAGAAATCATTCATCTTGCACTATGTGCCAAAGATATTCCATAATATCATCATTTAAGATCGAAGATGATGAAAAATATTTTAAAGAAGCGAATCCAATTGAAACAAAATGACAAGGATTAAGGATTAAGGATTCGTACTTTGTTTTATCCACGTCCAAAAATACCTCAAAAATAATTACAGTGGTGTAAAATTCAAGAATGATCAAAACATGGATACAATCAAAGCTAGTATCCAGAATAGATATTTTGGACGAAAAAAAAAATTTCATTTTTCGATGAATAGTGCCGTATTCGTGAATAGTGTCGTATACGTGAATAGTGCCTTATACGTGAATAGTAACTCCGACACCAAAAGTTCCAAATTTGATAAAAACTTCAGATCAATATTTCAACATAATGATATTGAAGAAATAATATCATTACGAAAAAAAAATTATCCCTTACCTCACAAAGACAATACTTCTAGTTGAAACACCGGATATAGGCTATGACTTGAACTTGCACCGTATAGCAATACTCAAAGTATACTCAAAATACTCACAAGAATACGCCGATAATATAGAGAGAAAACTTGATTTACGGTGTGATTTTCAATTCTAACCCAAGCACCCTATTTATAGGAAATTGCTTAGAACACCAAAGTAGAAAATTTAATATAATAATAATATATATAATCAAATTTCCTACGCACATGTGCCAAAAACAATTAAAACATTTTTCTTAATAAAAATAATTAAAACTTCCAAAAATCAATTATTTCGGAGCTTCGGAACTTCAATAATTCATAATAAATAGCCCTTTTATCAAAAAATTTGAATCTAGCGAGTTTTTATAGGAAATTAAATTCTCTACAACTTTGTAGAATAAAGTTTTTCCAAATTCCAAACAGAAATTGACCGAAATCCACAAACGGGCGATTTTACAGGCTATAATCGAATTTCAGTCAATAAATGGGGTCCACCTACATGTTTAACATGTTTTAAATATTTATTGCAACAAAAATACTCTTCCTCCTCGTATACTCATATATCCCACATTCGTTGTAAAAATATCACCATTATTATATTATTAAAATAATATATTTAAATGAATTATTTTATCAGAAAAAGATAAAATATTAATTTTCAACAATTGTCATTTTAAAAATTTTCTCCATCTATATCCACATAAAATCAATATTTTCCTCATCATATAAATCAATAATTAATTATTCACAAATAATATTACAGAATCACAAGATCTTGCAACTGTGTAGCTTCAGGAAAAGAGGGCTTTCAATAAAGATTTCTCCTTCTTGGTGGCCGCAATTAGGTGACCAAACCTCTCCTGTAGATGAACTTTCTAGACATTGCCAATAATGTTATCCAATAATATTATTCAGATAATATGAATTATTGCTCAGATAATAGAAAATACCGTGTAATGACAATTTATTGAAACAACAAGAATATAAAATATCAACGCGCAATTATTGAATCAATAAAATAAAATCTCGAAGCAAGAATTATCGTAACCATTATTAAGTAGTGCCTTCACGTAAGAATCAATAATTGGTGCAATACCGTAATAGCATCTTGTGTTTTAACCAATCGAATATTTTAACAAAGATAATTCAGTAATAACTACGCCTGCTTATTTTTAAACAACTTATTTTTGTCGTTTTCTTCATCCAATCGCTTTCGTTATGGGGCCCACATGGTTTGTCTTGGTTGCCGCATTTAATATTCCCCGACACGAGCACGAATATTCCACGACCAAACAAATATTCCCAACAACAATGAATATTTTATAAACCACTTGCTTATTTTGAAATATTTCATAGTATTTTACCCCTAACTATCCACATTAATCAAATCAACCCTTACTATTTCAAAATAATAAATAGAGAAAATTAAATTTCATTAATAATAAGTTGGGGTCTTACATTTTGAGTATATTTTGAGTATTGCTATACGGTGCAAGTTCAAGTCATGCCTTTATATCCAGGTGTTTCAAATTTAGAAACCGATCTTTCGAGGTAAGGGATATTATTTTTTTAATGATATTATTTATTCTAATATCATTATGTCAAGTATTGATCTGAACTTTTTAATCAAATTTGGAACTTTTAGTTTGGGGTTACTTATTCACGATTATCTGACTATTCACGTATACCAGATTATTCACGATTATGGCACTATTCATCGAAAAATGAAAATTTTCCTTTTAAATCTAAAATATCTATTCGGATACTAGCTTTGATTGTATCCATATTTTCAACATTCTTGAATTTTACACCACTATGATTATTTTTGAGGTATTTTTTGGACATGGATAAAACAAAGTACCTAATCCTTAATCCTTAATCCTTGTCATTTTGTTTCAATTGGATTCGTTTCTTTAAAAATATTTTTCATCATTCTCGGTCTTAAATGATGTTATTATTGAATATCTTTGGCTGTGAGGCAAAGATGAATGATTTCGATAAATATCTTTGGCCCGTAAGTGCAAAGATGAACATGTGTTTAGATGAACATGACTAATCGATGAATATCTTTGGCCCGTAGTAAAAGATGAATATTTGATTTCGAGATATATATTGATTGATGTTACTGAGGATAAAAGATAGAGCGATGAACTTTTAAATTCATATATGAAGATAATAGTTTGCATTCTCTACTTAACTCTTCTAATGAATTATTATTTCACCGCCAATATTGATTTAAAACTTGTTGTCTATTGTATTCTATTAGATTTTTCCCCTGTTGAAGACTAACGATAATTTGTTGTATATTATCTTAGTCATAATATTCTTTCATCGGGCTAGTTGAGCTCACCCTTTTCCTTTTTGTTCCATTTTTCTTCTGAAAGCGAGAATATAGCGATACTGAGTGGGTATGGAATGAAGGTTCTAGAGAGTTGTTTAGTAGTCATCACCATTTTTGTAAAATAATGTATCAATAAATGTGATGAGGATTTATTCGAGTATAAATATTGTCAGAAGATAATATTTGTATTCAAACTCAGATTTCTTGTTGTAATAATAAAGTTGTAGTTGTTTCTGTACCATGTATTGACAACTCAGAATGGGTGATGTATACCTATTTTGGGGGCGTCACAGTGAAGATCATAAGTACCATTTGAAGTTGATATTTGAAAGGCTTCGTGAAAACAAGCTTTATGCTAAGCTGATGAAATGAGAGTTCTGGCTTGAGGAAGTAGCATTCCTTGGGCACGTAGTGTCAAAATATGGAGGATCTGTTGACCCGACGAAGATTGAAGCAATACAAAGTTGGGAGCAACCGAAGTCGGTGACCGAAGTACGCAGCTTTCTGGGCTTAGCTAGTTATTATCGGAGATTCGTGGAAGGATTTTCTCGAATCGCTACTCCGTTAACTCAGCTGACTCGGAAAGATACAAAATTCGTATGGAGCGAGGAATGCGGAAAGAGTTTCTAAGAGCTCAAGAGGAGACTCATTTCTGCACCTGTTCTGGCAATACCATCTGGTTCGGATGGATTTGTCATCTACAGCGATGCTTCAGGCAAAGGGTTAGGATGTGCTCTCTGCAACATGGGAAAGTCATAGCCTATGCCTCGCGACAACTCAAAGAATATGAGAGGAATTATCCTACTCATGATCTGGAGTTGGCAGCAGTCGTATTCGTGTTGAAGATATGGAGACACTATTTGTATGGGGAGAAAGTGGAGATTTATACGGACCATAAAAGCCTTAAATATTTCTTCACCCAAAAAGAACTTAACATGTGACAACGACGTTGGCTTGAGCTTTTGAAAGATTATGATCACACTATTCAATATCATCCTGGAAAAGCGAACGTAGTAGCTGACGCATTGAGTAGAAGATCATATGCAAGTACGAGTGCGATATTGTCAACGCGAAGGCCCATTTTGTATGACTTGCAAAGGATGGAGATAGAGTTAAAGACTCCAGGGACCCACGTGATGATGGTGAATATACGAGTAGAACCGAATTTAATCGATAAAGTTAAAGTTGCTCAAGCTACGGATCTGGGGCTGATGCGTATAAAGAAGAAAGTGCAAGAAAAAGCTATTCTAGAAGTAAGAATCGATGAAGAAGGAATACTTCGAGTCAACTCTAGAATTTGCGTTCCTAACGATTCTGACTTGAAGCATAGAATCATGATGGAGGCACACAACACCCCGTTTGCAATCCATCCTGGGAGTACCAAAATGTATCATGATATTCGACATACATTTTGGTGGAACAATATGAAGAGAGAGATCACAGAGTTTATCTCGAGGTGTTTAACTTGTCAGCGAGTAAAGGCGGAGCATCAAGTGCCAAAAGGTCCATTGCAACCACTTGAGATTCTGGAATGGAAGTGGGAACACATTACCATGGATTTCGTTACAGGTCTTCCCAAAGTTTCTCAAGTCATAGATGCGATTTGGGTTATTGTTGATAGATTAACCAAGTCTGCTCATTCCTTGCCGATACGTGAGACTTATTCCCTTGAACGTCTTGCTCGTATGTACGTGAATGAGATTGTGCGATTGCATGGCATGCAAGTATCCATAGTTTTGGATCGTGACCCAAGATTCACTTCACGATTTTGGGTTAGCTTGCAGAAAACTATGGGCACGGATTTACGATTCAGTTCAGCGTACTATCCTCAAACGGACGGACAATCAGAGAGGACTATTTAAACTATTGAAGATCTATTAAGACTCTGTGTGCTAGATTTCAAAGGAAGTTGGGATAAGTACTTGCCACTGGTGGAATTCTCCTACAACAACAGTTATCAAGCAAGTATAGGCATGGCTCCATTTGAGGCGTTGTATGAACGAAAGTGTAAGACCCCAACTTATTATTAATGAAATTTAATTTTCTCTATTTATTATATTGAAATAGTAAGGGTTGATTTGATTAATGTGGATAGTTAGGGGTAAAATACGCAAATATTTCAAAATAAGCAAGTGGTTATAAAATATTCATTGTTTGGGGAATATTCGTTTGGTCGTGGAATATTCAGAATGTTTGGGAATATTAAACGACTGCGCATGACCCATGTGTGGGCCCCATAACTGAAAGCGATTGGATGAAGAAAACGACAAATATAAGTTGTTTAAGAATAACAACAGAAGTTAGTTATTACCAGTTAATACCGTTAAAATACTGGGTGGTTAAAAACAAGAAGATACACTCAGATTGCACCAATTATTGATTCTTACGTAAGAAGGCACTTACTTAATAATGGTTACGTAATTAATTCAAAGATTTATTTTATTGATTTAATAATTGTTGCGTTGATATTTTATCATTGTTGTTTCAATAATTGTCATTACACAAGATTTTTCATTATAGAAGCAATAATTCATATTATCGAATAATATTATTAGATAACATTATTGGCAATGTCTAGAAAGTTCGCTCTAAGGAGAGGTTTGGTCACCTAATTCGCGCGCCAAGAAAGAGAGAATTCTTATTGGAAAGCCTCCTCTTCCCGGAACCGCCTCGTCACAATATTGTGATTTCGTAATATTATTTGTGAATAATTAATTATTGATTCATATGATGAGAAAAATATTGATTTTATGTGGATATAGATGAAGAAAATTTTAATGTGACAATTGTTAAAATTGAAATTTTATCTTTTCTCGATAAAATAATTTATTTAAATATATTATTATATTTTAATAATATAATAATGGTGATATTTTTTACAACGAATGTGGGATATATGAGTATACGAGGAGGAAGAGTATTTTTGTTGCAATAAATGTTTAAAACATGTTAAACATGTCGGTGGACCCCATTTATTAACTAAAATTTGATTATAGCCTATAAAATCGTCCGTTTGTGGATTTCGGTCAATTTTTGGTTGGAATTTGGAAAAAACTTTCTTCTGCAAAGTTGTAGAGAATTGAATTTTCTATAAAAAGTCGCGAGATTCGAATTTTCTGGGAAAAGGGCTATTTATTATGAATTATTGAAGCTCCGAAGCTTCGAAATAATTGATTTTTGGAAGTTTAAAATATTTAAAATTAGAAAAACATTTTTTTTTGTTGTTAGTCTTGTGTAGTAAGGTGGTTGGTGGTGATGTTGGGCAAATTATTAATGCGTTGGAAAAATATATATATATATATATATATATATATTATTAATTTATTAAATTTTCTCGCTTTGGTGTTCTAAGCAATTTCTATAAATAGGGTGCTTAGGTTAGAATTGAAAATCACACCGTAAATCAAGTTTTCTCTCTATATTATCGAGTTTATTCTTGTGAGTATTTTGAGTATACTTTGAGTATTGCTATACTGTGCAAGTTCAAGTCATAGCCTTTATATCCTGTTTCAACTGTAAATCTTGTCTTTCGAGGTAAGTGGATATTATTTTTTTCAGAATGATATTATTTCCTCAATATCATTATGTTGAAATATTGATCCAAGTTTTTTTTATCAAATTTGGAACTTTTGGTGTCTGAGTTACTATTCACGATACTTGACTATTCATTCACGATACTGCAGATTATTCATTTAATACTAAGACTATTCATCGAAAAATAAAAATTTTCTTTTCATTCAAAATATCTATTCTATATACTAGCTTTGATTGTATCCATGTTTTGATCATTCTTGAATTTTACACCACTATAATTATTTTTGAGGTATTTTTGGACATGGATAAAACAAAGTACTAATCCTTAATCCTTAATCCTTGTCATTTTGTTTCAATCGGATTCGCTTTTTTAAAATATTTTTCATCATCCTCGCCTTAAATGATGATATTATTGAATATCTTTGGCTCAGTAGTGTAAAGATAAATGATTTTCGAAGAATATCTTTGGCCCGTAAGTAAAGAGATGAACAGTGTGTTTAGATGAACATGATTAATCGATGAATATCTTTGGCCTCGTAGTAAAAAGATGAATATTTGATTCCGTATATATATTGATTGATGTTACAGGATAAAAGATAGATGATGAACATTTAAATTCATACATGAAGATAGTAGTTTGCATTCTCTACTTAACTCTTCTAATGATATTATTATTTCGCCGCTAATATTGATTTAAAACTTGTTGTCTATTGTATTCTATTAGATTTTTCCCCGTGAAGACTAACGATAATTTGTTGTATATTATCTTAGTCATAATATTCTTTATCGGGCTAGTTTGAGCTCACCCTTTTCCTTTTTGTTCCATTTTTCTTCTTAGAGGCGAGAATATAGCGCGAGTATTTAGCCTGGGGTATAGAATGAAGGTTCTAGAGAGAGTTGTTTAGTAGTCCTCACCATTTTGTAAAATAATGTATCAATAAATGTGATGAGGTTTATTTGAGTATAGATATTGTCTAGAAGATAATATTTGTATTCAAACTCACGCTTTTTTGTTGTAATAATAAAGTTGTAGTTGTTTTCGCATCATGTATTGACAACCCGTAATGGGTGATGTATACCTATTTTGGGGGCGCCACAGGTTGGTATCGAGCTTAGGATATGATCTCTCCGCGGAGATCGGGGAATAGAACTCAGAGGGAGAGAGACGAGTAAATCATTCGCTAAAGTGTGTCCTACCTAAGCTTATTTGTTAGTTGGTCAAGATAGGGATATTATGTGATATATTGATTTCCTTAATTAACCCTTATTTTATGACAAGATTTGAGAATGTCGATCGAGAATATAAACAATGGAAATGAGACGTGGAGACGCTCAGACTCACCAACGAGGAGAACGTAACAGTCGGGCAATGTTCCTCCCGTGAACAACACCATCGAAAGCGAGATGATGAACGAGGGTATGTTTAGAAGCTTTTTTTAAGTTCATGCGCAAAATCGCACGAGGAGACTCGTGTTCAAAATACAGGAGGAAGTGATAGCAATTCACGGGTTGTCATGCCCAAGCATTCAAAGAGTTGGGACCACCATAATTTAAGGGAAAGCCGATCCGATCATGGCGGAAACATGGGTCAAGCAAATTACCAAGATATTCGATGTCTTGGGATGCACGGAGGAACAGAAGGTTCCATTCGCCACCTTTATGTTCCATGGTATGAAAGTGAGATCATCGTGGAGTCTCGTGAAGCGCATCCATCCACCAAGACTCAAAGATGTCTTGGGAGACGTTTCAGAAACTATTTAATGACAAATACTTTCCGAAAGTGTTCGGCTATATGAAGGAAGTGGAGTTCATCGATTAGAACAAAACAACACGACGATTTGTCTCAAAGACGAGGCAAAGTTTGCAGAGTTATCCGTGTTTGCACCTCATTTGGTGGAGAATGAGGAACGATGACGCGGATGTTTTCGAGAGGTTTGAAACCCTAAGATACTACAATATCTCATTTCTCATAAATTTTTCTCTATTCAGATGTTGTTAATGTGGCTCAATTGTTAGAGCGAGATAACGAGTATGTTCAACCGAGGGACCATAACCGTGGATCGCCGTAGATAGCAAATCAAGAGAATAATGATAACCAAATGGAGAAAGAAACAGACGGACAAAATGGTAACCACTCGGTGGTAATCATGGCCATGAAAATAGAAGAAGCGAAGTCAGAGGAGATTTTAAAAGAGGAGATTTAATAACGACCATGTGTGAAGACGATAAAGGTTTAAGCAAAGAATCGGTTCTAAAGGAGGAGAACGACCACCCATCATATGCTATAAATGCGGAAAGAGGGACATATCACCAAACCGTCCACACGATTCAAGGTGTGCTATAATTGTGGAAAGGAAGGACATATCGCTTCGAGATTGTACGCAGAGCGAAACCTAGTTCAATGGGGGACGGTGACTCAAAAGATCGTCCCGTAAAAGTCAAAGTCAACGATTCCGGAAGAGCGTTTTTGTGTGATCTGGTCAAAATGCGAGGAACCCAAACGAGGTGATCACGGTAAGCTATTTATAAATTTCTTGAAGTTTATACCTTACTTGATACCGGTGTTACCCATTCATTTATCTCTCCCGCTTGTGCTCAACGCTTAAACTTGACTCGGAGAAATTAGACTTTGACCTATCTGTGGAAACTCCGTTAGAGAAACTTTCATCACATCCACTATTTATAAATCTTGTTTGATTCAAGTTGGCACCATCACCTTACCCGTTGACCTTATCTCTTTAAAAATACTTGCTTTTGATGTGATTTTAGGGATTGATTGGTTAACTACTCATCATGCCAAAATTGATTGTTTTTCGTATGGTTGTTAGTTTTCATATTCCTAACCAACCTGTTGTATTTAATTCAAGCAACTAAACCATTAAAATCAATCACCGCTCATATCTAATCATAAAGCTATTCGCTTATTGAAAAATGGATGTCAAGCTTTCTTAGCCCATGTTATGGATTTGAATAAATACACGCCAAATTTGAATAATATTCGTTGTTATTGACTTTCCCGACGATTTTCAAGAACTTCCTGGCCTACCCCGTAACGTGAAGTTGAATTCTTTATTGATCTTGAACTTGGTACAAAGCCCATTTCTAAAACCCCATATCGAATGGCTCCTATTGAACTTCGTGGAGTTAAAGATCCAACTACAAGAATTGTTGGACATCGGTTTCATTCGCCCTAGTACATCTCCTCGGGGTGCTCCTGTTTTATTCAGTAAAGAAGAAAGACGGAGTATGCGATTTTGTATTGACTATCGGAATTGAACCATGTCACCATCAAGAATAAGTATCTCTACCTCGTATTGATGACTTGTTTGACCAATTGCGTAAGGGCACAATTCTTTTTCAAAATCGATCTTCGCTCGGATATCATCAATTGAAGATTAGAATCGAGGATATTCCAAAGACCGCCTTCGAAAACTCAGATGGGCATTATGAATTCTTAGTCATGTCTTTCGGACTAACTAATGCTCCTGCGACTTTCATGGATATGATGAACCGAGTATTCAAGGAATATTTGGATCAGTTTGTTGTTATCTTTATTGATGATATCCTCATATATTCCAAAAGTCGTGAAGATCATGAGCACCATTTGAAGCTGGTACTCCAAAGGCTTCGTGAAAACAAACTATATGCCAAATTGAAGAAATGCGAGTTCTGGCTTGAGGAAGTAGCATTTCTTGGGCACGTGTTGTCAAAACATGGAGTATCCGTGGACCGGGAAGATTGAAGCAATACAAAGTTGGGAGCAACCAAGTTTGTGGATCAAGACGTAGCTTTTTCTAGGTCTAGTTGGTTATTATCGGAGATTCGTGGAAGGGTTTTCTAATCGCTACTCCATTAACCCACTAACTCGGAAGGATACAAAATTCGCGTTTGGAGCGAAGAATGCGAGAAGAGTTTCCAAGAGCTTAAGAGGAGACTTATTTTCACACTGCTTTCTAACAATACCATCCGGTTCGGATGGATTTGTTATCTATGCCGATGCTTCGTGCAAAAGGTTAGGATGTGTTCTCATGCAACGTGGGAAAGTCATAGCCTATGCCTCGCGACAACTTAAAGAGTATGAGAGAAATTATCCTACTCATGATCTAGAGTTGGCGCAAGCAATGTTTTTTGCCGCTTAAAGATATGGAGGCACTATCTATATGGGGAGAAAGTGGAGATATATTCGCACCATAAAAGCCTTAAATATTTCTTCACTCAAAAAGAACTCAACACGTGGCAATGACGCTGGCTCGAGCTATTGAAAGACTACGACCACACTATTCAATACCATCCCGAAAAGCTTAACGTGGTAGCCGACGCGTTGAGTAGAAGATCATATGTGGGAATGAGTGCGATGATGTCAAGTATACGACAGAGCCAACTTTAATAGAAAAAGTTAAGGTTGCTTTCAAGCCACCGACCCGAAAGTCGATGCGTATATGAAGAAGAAAGTACAAGAAGGAGCTATTCCTAAGTTTAAAATTGATGAAGAAGGAATACTTGAGTCCACTCTAGACTTTGTGTCCCTAACGACTCGATTTGAAGTACAAGATTATGATGGAGGCACACAATACACCATTTGCAATCCATCTCGGAAGTACCAAATGTATCGTGATGTTCGACATACATTTTGGTGGAACAATATGAAGAGAGAGATTGCAAAGTTTATCTCAATGTGTTTAACTTGTCAACGTTTAAAGCGGAGCATCTAGTACCTAAGGGTCCGTTGCAACCACTTGAGATTCGAAATGGAAGTGGGAACACATTACTATGGATTTCGTATACGGGTCTTCCTACGGTTTCTCAAGGCATCAATGCTATTTGGGTTATTGTTGATAGATTAACCAAGTCCGCTTTCATTTCTTGCCGACACGGAGACTTATTTCTTGAACGCCTTGCTAGTATATACGTGAATGAGATTGTGAGGTTGCATGGCATGCCAAGATCCATAGTTTTGGATCGTGACCCAAGATTCACTTCAAGATTTTGGGTTAGCTTGCAAAAAGCTATGGGCACGGATTTACGATTGGGCTTTCGCATACCATCCTCAAACGGACGGACAATCGAAAGGACTATTCAAACTCTTGAAGATTTATTAAGACTCTGTGTCCTAGACTTCAAGGCGGTTGGGATAAGTATTTTTACTTGGTGGAATTCTCCTACAACAACAAAGCTTATCGTGCAAGTATAGGTGTGGCTCCATTTGAAGCATTATATGGACGAAAGTGTCGCTCTCCAAAGATGTTGGGACGAGGTGGGTGAAGCAACATTGTTGGGACCCGAAGTTAGTACGTATGACTACTTAAAAGATCCAAATGATTCGACAACGATACAAAACGGCACAAGATCGACAAAAGAGTTATGCGGATCTTCATCGAAAGGACGTGGAATTTAGTATAGGGGATCATGTATTGTCATGAGTTGCTTCCATGGAAGAGAGTTACAAGATTTGGGAAGAGAGGAAAGCTCAATCCATGATTTATTGGTCCATTTCAAATTCTTGACCGAGTAGGAAATGTAGCCTATAGACTCGCGTTACCTCCGAGTATGTCTCGTGTTCATAATGTGTTTCACATATCCGTATTTCAGTAAATATGTGAAAGACCGAACCACATATATAGATTTAGAACCGACGAGATAGTCAAGACTTAACGTATGAGGAGGTACTGTTAAGATCTTGGATAGGAAGGAGCATGTCCTACGCCAAGAAAGGTCATACCACAAGTTAAAGTTATGTGGAGGAATCATGCTATAGAGGAAATGACGGGAATCGGAAACGAAAATGAAAGCGAGGTATCCTCACCTTTTCAAACACTGTGTACGCACGCCAATTTCGAGGACTAAATTTCATAAGGAGGGGAGGTCAGAAGACCCCAACTTATTATTAATGAAATTTAATTTTTTCTATTTATTATTTTGAAATAGTAAGGGTTGATTTGATTAATGTGGATAGTTAGGGTAAAATACGCAAATATATCAAAATAAGCAAGTGGTTATAAAATATTCATTGTTGTTTGGGAATATTCGTTTGGTCGTGGAATATTCAGATCGTCGTGGGAATATTCGCACGATGCAAAGTAGCCATGTGTGGGCCCCATAACGAAAAAGCGATTGGATGAAGAAAACGACAAATATAAGTTGGTTATAAATAACTACAGAAGTTGTTATCAAGTAATAATATCGTTAAAATACTCGGTGGTTAAAACACAAGAAGACGCCAGTATTGCACCAATTATTGATTCTTACGTAAGAAGACACTACTCAATAATGGTTACAGAATTATCGCTCAAAGATTTTATTGATTTAATAATTGTCGCGTTGATATTTTATATTCATTGTTGTTTCAATAATTGTCATTACACAAGATTTTTCATTATAGAAGCAATAATTCATATTATCCGAATAATATTATTAGATAACATTATTGGCAATGTCTAGAAAGTTCTGCTCTAAGGAGAGGTTTGGTCACCTAATCAGCGCCGCCAAGAAGGAGAAATTTTATCGAAAGCCCCTCTTTCCAGGAACCGCCCGTCATCAATATTGTGATTCTCGTAATATTATTTGTGAATAATTAATTATTGATTCATATGATGAGAAAAATATTGATTTTATGTGGATATAGATGGAGAAAATTTTAATGTGACAATTGTTGAAAATTGAAATTTTATCTTTTCTCGATAAAATAATTCATTTAAATATATTATTATATTTTAATAATATAATAATGGTGATATTTTTTACAACGAATGTGGGATATATGAGTATACGAGGAGGAGAGTATTTTTGTTGCAATAAATGTTTAAAACATGTTAAACATGCTCGGTGGACCCCATTTATCGATCGAAATTTGATTATAGCTTTATAAAATCGCCTCGCTTGTGGATTTTTGGCCAATTTTGTTTGGAATTTGGAAAAACTTTCTTTCGCAAAGTTGTAGAGAATTGAATTTCCTATAAAAATCGCGAGATTCAATTTTCCGCAAAAGGGCTATTTATTATGAATTATTTAAGTTCAAGCTCAAATAATTAATTTTGGAAGTTTAAAATATTTAAAATTAGAAAAACATTTTTTTTTGTTGTTAGTCTTGTGTAGTAAATTTGGTTGGTGGTGATGTTGGGCAAATTAAATTGTGCGTTGAAAAACTTATATATATATATATATATATATATATTATTAATTTATTAAATTTTTCGCTTTGGTGTTCTAAGCAATTTCCTATAAATAGGGTGCTTAGGTTAGAATTGAAAATCACACCGTAAACTCAAGTTTTCTCTCTATATTATCGAGTTTATTCTTGTGAGTATTTTGAGTATACTTTGAGTATTGCTATACGATGCAAGTTCAAGTCATAGCCTATATCCTGTTTCAACTAAGTACCGATCTTTCGAGGTAAGGGATATTATTTTTTCAGTAATGATATTATTTCTTCAATATCAATATGTTGAAATATTGATCCAAGTTTTTTTTATCAAATTTGGAACTTTTGGTGTCTGAGTTACTATTCACGATATACTAAGACTATTCACGATACTAAGATTATTCACTTAATACAAAGACTATTCATCGAAAAATGAAAAATTTTCTTTTTGTCCAAAATATCTATTCGGATACTAGCTTTGATTGTATCCATGTTTTGATCATTCTTGAATTTTACACCACTATAATTATTTTTGAGGTATTTTGGACATGGATAAAACAAAGTACGTAATCCTTAATCCTTAATCCTTAATCCTTGTCATTTTGTTTCAATCGGATTCGCTTTCTTTAAAAATATTTTTCATCATCCTTAGTCTTAAATGATGATATTATTGAATATCTTGGCCTCAGTAGTGCAAAGATGAATGATTTTTGAAGAATATCTTTGGCCAGTCATCGCAAAGATGAACAGTGTTTAGATGAACATGACTAATCGATGAATATCTTTGGCTCAGTAGTGCAAAAAGATGAATATTTGATTCCAAATATATATTGATTGATGTTATAGGATAAAAGATAGACGATGAACTTTTAAATTCATACATGTAAGATAGTAGTTTGCATTCTCTACTTAACTCTTCTAATGAATTATTATTTCACCGCTAATATTGATTTAAAACTTGTTGTCTATTGTATTCTATTAGATTTTCCCCGTTGAAGACTAACGGTAATTTGTTGTATATTATCTTAGTCATAATATTCTTTTATCGGGCTAGTTGAGCTCACCCTTTTCCTTTTTGTTCCATTTTTCTTCTCGTGAGGCGAGAATATAATGAAAGTATTTAGCCTGGGGTATGGAATGAAGGTTCTAGAGAGAGTTGTTTAGTAGTCCTCACCATTTTTGTAAAATAATGTATCAATAAATGTGATGAGGATCTATTTGAGTATAGATATTGTCTAGAAGATAATATTTGTATTCAAACTCACAGTTTTACTGTTGTAATAATAAAGTTGTAGTTGTTTCTGTACCATGTATTGACAACTCAGAATAGGTGATGTATACCTATTTTGGGGGCGTTACAGAAAGTGTCGTTCTCCAGTATGCTGGGACAAAGTGGGAGAAGCAACGTTGTTGGGACCAGAATTAGTATGCATGACTACAAAAAAAATCTAAATAATTCGACAACGTATTCAAACCTCGCAAGATCGACAAAAGAGTTATGATGATCTTCATAGAAAAGACGTGGAGTTTAATATTGGAGATCATGTACTGTTACGTGTTGCTCCATGGAAGGGAGTTACAAGATTTAGAAAGAGAGGAAAGTTCAATCCAAGGTTTGTTGGTCCATTTGAGATTCTTGACCGAATAGGAAATGTAGCCTATAGACTCGCGTTACCTCCAAGTATGTCTTGTGTTCACAATGTTTTCCACATATCTATGCTTCGTAAATATGTGAAAGATCCAAACCATATTATTGCGTTCGAACCAGACGAGATAGCCGAAGATTTAACGTACGAGGAGGTAGCTGTTAAGATCTTGGATAGGAAAGAGCATGTCCTACGCACCAAGGTTATACCACAAGTTAAGGTTTTGTGGAGAAACCATGCTATTGAGGAATTGACCTGGGAGTTGGAATCGAAAATAAAAGCGAGGTACCCTCACCTGTTCGAAACACCAAGTACGTACGTCAATTTCGAGGAAGAAATTTTATAAGGAGGGGAGGTTGTAAGACCCCAACTTATTATAAATAAAATTGAATTTTTTCTATTCATTATTCTAAATTAATAAGGGTTAATTCAATATAATGCTTTGGTTATGGGTGAAATGTGAAAATTTTACAAAATAAGCAAGTGGTTATAAAATATTCATTTTTGTCGGAGAATATTCTTTTGGTCGTAGAATATTCTTTTTGTTTGAGAATATTAAATGACACAGCAGACCATTCGTGGGGCTCATAACAGAATAATTGTCGGATGAAGAAAACGACAAAGTATGAGTTTTTATAAATAACGGCGTAGTTGTTACCATTAACACTGTTGGAATACCTGGTGGTTAAATTACAGTAATACTCGTGGTTGCACAGTAGCACACGGTATTGCACAGTATTGTTGAATTATTAATTCGTACGTAAGAAGACACTACTCAATAATTGTTACAGTAGTTACTGTTCAATATTTTATTTTATTGATTTAATAATTGCTGCGTTGATATTTAATATTATTATTGTTTCAATAATTGTCACTGCACAGTATTTCCCATTATCAAATCAATAATTCATATTATTTAAATAATATTATTAGATAACATTATTGGCAATGTCTAGAAAGTTCTGTCAAGGAGAGGTTTGGTCACCTAATTGCGCCGCCCAAGAAGGAGAAATCCTTATTGGAAAGTCCCTCTTTCACGGGGCTGATTTGGTCATCATAATTGTGATTCGTAATATTATTTGTGAATAATTAATTATTGATTTATATGATAAAAAAATATTTATTTTATGTGGATATAAATGATGGATTTATTTATGTGGTTATAAATGAAAGAATTAATATTGAGGTGTTTTATCAGTATTTTGTCAGAATGGAGGTATTAAAAATCACCCTTTTGTGGATTTCGAATATTTTCTGTTTGGAATTTGGAAAAACTCAAAGCTACAAAGTTGTAAAGAATTCGATTTCATGCAAAATGGACATAAAATTCGTATTTTTCTGATAAACGGGCTATTTTCTATGAATTATTGAAGTTTTGGAAAATAAAATAATTTTTATTAAAATTGGGTGGGACCCACTTTTGTTTTAACACATGTGGGCTGCTAAATTTTGTTCAAAGATGGCTGGTGGCTGATCTTGGTCAAGAAGCATGCGTAGAAAAGAAGAAATAAAATAATATTAATTTATTATTTAGTCTCCTATGACGTTCTAGCATTTTCCTATAAATAGACGCTTAGGTTAGAATTGAAAATCACACTAGAACAAGTTTTCTTTCTCTCTAGATTATCGAGTGTATTTTGTGAGTATTTTGATACTTTGAGAGTTCTTTGTTGAACAAGTTTCCTCTTACTTCTATATCAGATATTCCGATCAAGTACTGCAAGTTATTTTGAGGTAAGGGATGTTATTTTCTTCTTAAATGATATTATTTTCTTCAATATCATTATCTTAGAAATATTGGTGAACTTTTTAATCAAATTTGAAAATTTTTGTGTCGGGAGTTATTCACGATACGTATCTGGACTATTCATGAATACGGCACTATTCACCTAAAAATAAAAATTTTCTTTTTTGTCCAAGATGTCTATTTTGGCTACTATCTTTGATTGTATTCATGTTTTGATCGTTATTTTTGAATTCTGCTTCAAAATTGGTTATTATGAAGTATTAGTGATCTTGGATAAACTGTAACACGAATCCCTAATATTTGTCCTTCTGTCTCACTGGATTCGTTCTCTAAAATATTTTTCATCATTATCAGTCATTAATGATGATATTATTGAATATCTTTGGCCTGTAGTGCAAAGATGAATGATTAACTAATGAATATCTTTGGCCCAGTAGTGCAAGAAGATTTAAGCAGTGTTGAGATGAACATGATTAATTTGGTGATATAAAATGAATATCTTTGGCCTGTAGTGCAAAGATGAATATTAGATTAAAGATGTATATTGATTGTTGTTACAGGGATAAAATATTGATGATGGATTTTTAAATCTTAGAAGATAGTAGATCTCATTCTCTACGTGACTCTTCTAATGAATTATTGTTTCCGCTGCATTTGTTGATCTAAAACTTGTTGTCTATTATATTCTATCAGATTTTTCCCTGTTGAAGACTAATGATAATTTGTTGTATATTATTTTGATCATAATATTCTTTACTGGGCTAGTTGAGCTCACCCTTTTCCTTTTTGTTCTATTTTTTTTTCTCAGGAGGTGAGAACATAGTAGGATCGAGTCGGGGTATGGAGTGATGGTTCTAGAAAGATGTTTTAGCAGTCCTCACTATTTCTGTAAAATAATGTATGAATAATTATAATGAGGACTTATTTGAGTGTGGATATTGTCTAGAAGACAATATTTGTATTTAAACTCACAGTATGTGTTGTCGTATTTTGCACGACAATTGTAATAATAAGTTGTAGTTTGCTTTCTGTATCATGTATTTGGCGACTCCGAATGGGTGTTGTATACCTATTTTGGGGGCGTCACATAGGGGCTGAACCACGTAAAAATCTTGACGTGATTTATTGTCCTGTTCTTTTTTTTATTTGCTTTAGTTTATGCATATTCAGTTTTAGTTCGTACTTGAAGACACACTAAAACAGACATGTATTTGTTGTCCGATTATAACATACAAAGAACATATACTAAAACAGACATGTATTTATTGTCCGGTTATAACAGACGAAGAATATGTACTAAAGCATACAGGGTTAACCTGTCCGATTATAGGTGTAGTTGGGATATTTAAAAATTGACCATTATAAATCAGATTTGAATAATTACACTTATTCACCCCCTCTAAATGTGCTCATATACACAAAATTATAATTATATGTACGAGATATATCAATAACGATTGCGATTTCAATGTTAAATAAACTTTAAATTATTCGTCAAACATCTGACGATCTCGACCAGTAGTATACATAATTGAAACTATGTTTAATAAAGAAATGAATAAAAGGTAATGAATTTTTACACATGTTTCATGCAAACTCTTCAAGTTTTCTCTTCTTTTTTTTTTTATTATTGACCATTCAGAAAACAAAAAAAGACTAGATACAAGTTCTCCCACATTCTTACAAATGTGACAGGCCACAATTAATCCAAGGCATAATTTTTTCTTCTGAACTTCTAGTTTGATAATAATAAGAATAAGGAATTTAAAATTGATTACATTGAAATTAAAAGAACAATTAAGTAGTAAAACCTTGACTTTTAGGAACAAGGAAAATGTATAAGCCAATTAATAACCATAACAAAGCTAGCAAAATATAATGTTCGTTCCATCAACTCATCTTTACGTACGTATATTTAATTTTTTCATGGACAAATTACATTGAACGATATCAATAATCTCATAGTGCCAAGCCTAATGATGAAATTCTATTTGACAATGACTAGTTTGTACGATGATGGAAAATTTTAATTATAGAATTAAACTGATATTTTTATGTGTTAAAATAATATTATCACATAAAAATGAGACTCACTCACTATTTATGTGAAAAATATTAATTTTTTATATAAAAATATCAATTCTCATAATTAAAAACTAATATAACTATGTTTCAAGTTTGGCCACTCAACCCAATCATACAATAGATACAACATGACCATTCCATATTTTGGACATAAATATGTGTACAAGAAGTGAAACAGTTAAGTGACATTACTTCTTAATAATCTGTTTAGCGTCTTGTACCATTCTCATAATGATTTATCATAGTGTGTGTGTATATATATATATATATATATATATATATATATATATATATATGTGCATGAAAATAATATAGATTGGAATCGTCAACTCATCCGATCTATATTAGTATCTTTTACGCCAACTAGGAAAAAACAAAGAGATGAAATTTGCATGGGCCTATGGCTATATAAATGTTGTTAATGTAGCAGGAAAGGAACCAGCTAAAAACAAGGCAAGAAATAATGGCAGAAGCTTGATCATCAGAGACATGAGATAAGAAACACATACTTTTGGAAGCATTTATGTGCATGCCAGAAGGAGAAGAAAATTGCTCAAGACATCGACGGAGAACCTTGAACATCACCATGGCAAAAAAAATAATATCTTTAGCAAAGCATAAATGAGAAAGAGCAAGTTTACTTTGTTTTCCAATAGTGTTTAGAAGAGGGTTCATTAATCCCCTTGGAGATAATCATAGATAACACTTCCATTACAATGACAAACAAATATGGAGATAAAGGGTCTCCAGCTTGTCTCAATCCCTTAGTCCCCATAAAATAGCCACACAAGGCTCCATTAACCTTAACCTTCACATAGAATTTAGGGGTGGAGATACAAGCATTAATCCAGAAAATGAATTTCGAAGGAAATTTGAAAAGCCTCAATGCTTCAAATAGAAAGTTCAAAGAAAGCTTTGTGTCAGTTTTATTTGCCATCCAATATTATTGGTCAGCTCACTTCATTTTGCCCGCTACTGTTCTGAAGGATATTAAAAGCACTCTTTGTAGGTTTCTTAATTTGAAAGGGTCCTTTCTTTCTCAAACATGGTGCTAAAGTTGCTTGGAGTAAAATCTCTCTTCCTTTCTGTGAAGGTGGTCTTGGCATCAAGAATTTGGAGGACTGGAATCATGCTTCTATTCTCATGAAACTTTGGCAAATAGTAAATCCTTCTTCTACTTCTTTGTGGTCATTTTGGGTTAAAATTTTCAGGCTCAAGGATAAAATTTTGGGTTATTGATTTGGATTCTATATGTGTCTTGTGTAAAGTTCACATGAAAAATTTTAATCATCTGTATTTCAATTGCTCTTTCTCATTTCAAGTGTTGGTTCAAGTGCTTAATTAGGCATTGTGGCTGGAGGGGTTTTAAAGGAGCTGGTCTTCCATTACATCAGGTTTTGCTGTTGTGGTTTATTACATTTGGTAGGAAAGAAATGCTAGATTACATATATATATATAATGATCGTGTTTTACCTGTTAGAACTATTGTGGCGACATTTTGCATATTTTAAAGTAGTGTAAATTGCATTCTCGCATGAAGTTTCAGAAAGTCAAGTGTAGATCTTATTTTAGGCACATGGGCTTGTAGTTTTATTAATTATGATGTGGTATGTGATGTTTGGTTTGTGGTGTCTGGGTTTGCAGCCATGTGAGGATATTGTGACTCCGTTCTATGGATAGACTACTGCTGTTGGTTTGTTGATGTTGTTGTTACGACCTCTCTTATTGATGCTGCTAATGTGTTCCATTCTGCTGGGCTGCTGCTTCTCCTTTTGTGCCTCTTCTAATGCTTATATAAATTTGTGCTTCTGCTATTACGGGTTGCTTCTTCTGCTTGTTATTTCTGTTATCCCAATTCCTATTGTTGCTGAAAATTCTTCTCTTAAGCTGCTGGATATATAAACTTTGCCAAAGTTGGTGCTGGTCTATTTTATGGAACCTAACCGTGTTGGTCATGCCTATGTAATAGCTCTTATATATATATATTTATTTATGTCATCTGTAATGCTCCGTTGGGATTCTTGCCTTATAATCTTTTATAAATAATATAAAAGAGCCATAAAGTTATAATTCTTAATTCTTAATTTTGTTACTGTTGTAAAAGAAAAAAAAGGTTGTTATTGAAGAAAATATATATCTAGC
>CM035157.1:137598435-137608435 GCA_020205615.1 Panax quinquefolius | reverse complement strand
TCTTCGCAGTGAAATAATAATTTATTAGAAGAGTTAAGTAGAGAATGCAAACTACTATCTTCTATATATGAATTTAAAAGTTCATCGTTGATATTTTATCCTCGTAACATCAATCAATATATATCCGAATCAAATATTCATCTTTGCACTACTGTGCCAAAGATATTCATCATTGGTCATGTTCATCTAAACACTGCTCATCTTTGCACTCACGGGCCAAAGATATTAATCGATCGGTCATGTTCATCTCAACACCTGTTCATCTTTGCACTACGGGCCAAAGATATTCATCAAGAAATCATTCATCTTTGCACTACAGGCCAAAGATATTTAGTAATATCATCATTTAGGACTGAGGATGATGAAAAATATTTTAAAGGAAACGAATCCAGTGAAACAAAAGAACAAATATTAAGGATTCGTATTTTAAACAATCCAAGTTCAAAAAAACTTCATAAGTAATCAGAGTGGAGTAAAATTCAAGAATGATCAAAATATGGATACAATCAAAGCTAGTATCTATAATAGATATTTTGGACAAAAAATGAAAATTTAATTTTTCTATGAATAGTGTCGTATTCGTGAATAGTGCCATATACGTGAATAGTGTCGTATACGTGAATAGTAACTTTGACACCAAAAGATAGAAATTTCACAAAAAAAAACATCATCAAGCTTCGTGAATAGTACTCGTGAATAGTAGCTCATGAATAGTAACTCGTGAATAGTAACTCATGAATAGTAACTCATGAATAGTAACTGTGACGCCCCCAAAATAAGTCCATTCCATCCAACCCATTCTGAGTCGCCAAATACATGGTACAGAAATAACTATAACTTTATTATTACAACATATAAACTGTGAGTTTAAATACAGATATTGCCATCTAGACAATATCCACACGCAAATAAATCCCCATCATAATTATTGATACATTATTTTAAAAAATGGTGAGGACTACTAAACAACTCTCTCTAGAACCTTCATTCCATACCCCGACTAAGTACTCGCTACATTCTCGCCTCTTGAGAAGAAAAATGGAACAACAAGGAAAAGGGTGAGCTCAACTAGCCCAAGAAAAGAATATTATGACTAAGATAATATACAACAAATTATCGTTAGTCTCCAACAAGGAAAAATCTAATAGAATACAATAGACAACCAGCTTTTAAATCAACAATGCTGCAATGAAACAATAATTCATTAGAAGAGTTAAGTAGAGAATGCAAACTACTATCTTCTATATATGAATTTAAAATTTCATCGTCAATATTTTATCCCTGTAACATCAATCAATATATATCTGGAATCAAATATTCATCTTTGCATTACAGGCCAAAGATATTCATCAGTTGGTTATGTTCGTCTAAACACCTGTTCATCTTTGCACTATGGGCCAAAGATATTAATGAGTAGGTCATGTTCATCTCAACACCTGTTCATCTTTGCACTACGGGCCAAAGATATTCATCAAGAAATCATTCATCTTTGCACTACAGGCCAAAGATATTCAGTAATATCATCATTTAGGACTGAGGATGATGAAAAATATTTCAAAGAAAACGAATCCAATGAAACAAAAGAACAAATATTAAGGATTCGTATTTTAAACAATCCCAATTCAAAAATACTTCATAAGTAATCAGAGTGGAGTAAAATTCAAGAATGATCAAAACATGGATACAATCAAAGCTAGTATCCATAATAGATATTTTGGACAAAAAGAAGAAATTTCATTTTTTAATTGAATAGTGCCGTATTCGTGAATAGTGTCGATACGTGAATAAGGTCGATACGTGAATAGTAACTCAGACACCAAAAGATAGAAATTTCACAAAAAACATCTTCATGCTTCGTGAATAGTACTCTCGAATAAGAACTCATGAATAGTAACTCATGAATAGTAACTCGTGAATAAGAATTCATGAATAGTAACTCGACATGAAAAAGTTCCAAATTTGATAAAAGTTTCAACCAATATTTTCAAAGATAATGATATTGAAGAAATAATATCATTTGAGAAAAAATAACATCCCTTACCTCGAAAAGATCGAGACTTCAAATTTGAAACAGGATATAAAGCTATGACTTGAACTTCAGACCGCATAGAAATACTCAAAGTATACTCAAAATACTCACAAGAATACGCTCGATAATATAGAGAGAAAACTTGGCGGTGTGATTTTCAATTCTAACCTAGGCACCCTATTTGTAGGAAATTGCTTAGAACACAAAAAAGAGAAAATTTAATATAATATATTATAATTTTTCAACAACTTCATATGCACACTAACAATCTGAATTCAGCCTCCTAATCACATGTTAAATGAGTTTCAAAAATGAAAAAACATTTTGTAATTAAAATATTTTAAACTTCCAAAAATCAATTATTTAGGAGTTTGTAACTTCAATAATTCACAATAAATAGCCCTTTTGTCGGAAAATTCAAACTCACTTAATTTTTATAGGAAATTCAATTCTCTACAACTTTACGTAAGAAAGTTTTTCCAAATTCCAAGCGAAATTGGATCAAATCCACAAACGGACGATTTTATGTGCTATAATCAAATTTCATTCAAGAAATGGGGTCCACCGACACATAAAACATGCTTTAAATATTTTTGGTAACAAAATACTCATCCTCCACATATACTCATATATCCCACATTCATCGTAAAAACATTATCATTATTATATTATTAAAATATAATAATATATTTAAATGAATTATTTTATCAAAAAGATAAAATTTCAATTTTCAACAATTGTCACATTAAAATTTTCTCCATCTATATCAATATTTTCCTCATCATATGAATCAATAATTAATTATTCACAAATAATATTCTGTAATCACAATATTGACAACCTGTGCGCTTCTGTGAAAGATGGGGCTTTCAATAAGAATTTCTCCTTCTTGGTAGCGTAATTAGGTGACCAAACCTCTCCTTAGATGTAACTTTCTAGACATTGCCAATAATGTTATCTAATAATATTATTCAGATAATATGAATTATTGCTTCGATAAAGAAAAAATATTATGTAATGACAATTATTGAAACAACAAAGAATATAAAATATCAACGCAAAGAATTATTAAATCAATAAAATAAAATATCGAGCAAGAATTATCGTAACCATTATCGAGTAAGTGCCTTCTTCACGTAAGAATCAATAATTGGTGCAATACTGAGTGTGCTCTTCGTATGTTAACCACCGAGTATTTTAACAAGATAATTGAGTAATAACTACGCCCGTTATTTTTAAACAACTTATATTTGTTGTTTTCTTCATCCAATCGTTTTTCCGTTATGGGGCCCACACAAGGTCGCTGGCTTGCGCATTTAACGAATATTCGGACAGTAAGAATATTCCACGACTAAACGAATATTCCAAGAAAAATAAATATTTTATAACCACCGCTTATTTAAAATATTTCATGCATTTTACCCATAACAAACCACATTAATCAAATCAACCCTTACTAATAAAAAAATAATAGAGGAAAATAAATTTCATTTATTAATTATTTGGGGTCTTAAAACCTCCCTTCTTATGAAATTTCGTCCTCGAAATTGACGACGATACTCGGTGTTTGAAAAGATGAGGATACCTTACTTTCATTTCGTTTCTAATTCCCGTGTCATTTCTCTATATAGCATGATTCCTCCACAAAACTTTGACTTTTGGTATGACTTTCATGGCGTAGGGACATGCTCCTTCCAATCCAAGATCTTGACAAGTACCTCCTCATACGTTAAGTCTTCGCTATCTCGTCCTAGGTTCTAACCCTATAACGTGGTTGGGTCTTTCACATATTTACTGAAGTACGATATGTGAAACACATTATGAACACGAGACATACTCGGAGGTAACGCGAGTCTATAGGCTACATTTCCTACTCGGTTAAGAATTTGATATGGACCAATAAATCGTGGATTGAGCTTTCCTCTCTTCCTGAATCTTGTAACTCCCTTCGAAGGGGCAACACGCAACAGTACATGATCCCCAATACTAAATTCTACGTCCTTTCGATGAAGATCCGCATAACTCTTTTGTCGATCTTGTGTCGTTTGCATACGTTGTCGAATCATTTGGATCTTTTCCGTATTCATACGTACCAACTCGGGTCCCAACAATGTTGCTTCACCCACCTCGTCCCAACATACTGGTGAGCGACACTTTCGTCCATATAATGCTTCAAATGGAGCCATACCAATGCTTGCCTGATAACTGTTGTTGTAGGAGAATTCCACCAATGGTAAATACTTATCCCAACTCCCTTTGAAGTCTAGGACACAGAGTCTTAATAGATCTTCAAGAGTTTGAATAGTCCTCTCGATTGTCCGTCTGTTTGAGGATGGTATGCCGAATCAATCGTAAATCTGCGCCCATAACTTTTTGCAAGCTAACCCAAAATCTTGAAGTGAATCTTGGGTCACGATCCGAAACTATGGATACTGGCATGCCATGCAATCTCACAATCTCATCTACGTACATACGAGCAAGACGTTCAAGGGAATAAGTCTCCCATATCGATAAGAAATGAGCAGACTTGGTTAATCTATCAACAACAACCCAAAGAGCATTGATGCCTTGAGAAACCTTAGGAAGACCCGTAACGAAATCCATGGTAATGTGTTCCCACTTCCATTTCGGAATCTCAAGTGGTTGCAAAGGACCCTTAGGTACTAGATGCTCCGCCTTTACATGTTGACAAGTTAAACACATCGAGATAAACTTTGCAATCTCTCTTCATATTGTTCCACCAAAATGTATGTCAAGATCACGATACATTTTAGTACTTCCAGGATGGATTGCAAATGGTGTATTGTGTGCCTCCATCATAATCTTGTACTTCAAATCGAGTCGTTAGGAACACGTAGTCCGGAGTGGACTCAAGTATTCCTTCTTCATCGATTCTCGCTTCGAATAACAACTTTTCTGACATTCTTCTTCATACGCATCGCCCGGCTCAGATTCGGTGGCAAGCAACCTTAACTTTTTCTATTAAAGTTGGCTCTACGCGTATACTTGACATCATCGTACTCGTTCTCTGATATGATCTTCTACTCAACGCGTCCCTACCACGTTCGCTTTTCCAGGATGGCATGGTCGTAACATATCTTTGAAATGAGTCTCTCTCGAGTTCTTCAAGCTCTTCCCACATTCCTTGCTCCATTCGAATTTTGTATCTATACTGAGTCAATTGCGTTAATGGAATAGCGATTAGAGAATATCCTTTAACGAATCTCCGATAATAACCAACTAAGCCTCAGAAAGCTACGTATTTCGATTACCGACTTAGGTTGTTCTCAATCGTGACTCATATCCCAACCTTGGATAAGACGTTACAATGACACCTATCGGTTTACCATCGCACGAATATGGTGTCCCTACGGAGAGTCGGCGGTGCATTCCACAAAGGAAGTCACCAGATAAAGGCTCGGTACCAAATTTATAGTTGAATTTTAACTCCTCGAAGTTCAATAGAGCCATTCGATATGAGATTTTAGAAATGAGTTTTGTCTGGGGTTCAAAGTCGATACAAAATTTAATATCGATCTTTGGGAGTAAGCTAAGAAATTCTTCAGAAATACGTCAGGAAAAATTAATAACAACAGGAATATTATTCAAATCTGACGTGTATTTATTCAAATCCATAACATGGACTAAGAAAACTTGACATCCGTAATAAACGAATGACTTCATGGCTTGATATGAAAATGTTTGACTACAATGGTTTGATTGCTTGAATTGAATAACAAAGTTGCTTAGGAATATGAAAACTAACAACCTTACGAAAGTAATCAATTTCGGCATGATGAGTAGTTAACCTTAAAATCACATCAAAAGCAAATATCTCTATAGAAATAAGGTTAATAGGTAATGTGATAGTGCCAACCTGATTCAAGCAAGATTTCTAAACAACGGATGTAATGAAAGTTTCTCCTAACTGAGTCTCCATAAATAGGTCAAAGTCTAATTTCTCCGTAGTCAAGTTCAAACGTTGAGCGCAAGCAAGAGAGATAAAAGAATGGGTAGAATCCCAGATTCAGTAAGGTATAAATTTCGCAAGAATTTATAATTAACTAACCGTGCTAACTTCGTTCGGGTTCCTCGCATTTTGACCCGGTCATGACAAACGCTTCTTCCAGAACCGTTGACTTTGACTTTTTCGAGACATCCTTTTGAGTCACCATTCCCGCTGGACTGGGTTTCGATATCGTACAATCTCGAGCGATATGTCCTTCTTTTCCACAATTATAGCATACCTTAAACCAGTTATTTTTGTACCATGTATTTAGCGACTCGGAATGGGTTGGATGGAATGGACCTATTTTGGGGGCGTCACAGTTGGTATCAGAGCTTAGGGATATGATCTCTGGCGGAGATCGGGGAATAGAACTAGGAGGGGAGAGACGAGTAAATCCTTCGCTAGTGTGTCCTACCTAAGCTTATTTGTTAGTTGGTTAGTATATAGAGATATTATGTGATATATTGATTTCCTTAATTAACCCTTGTTTTATGACAGTATTTGAGAATGTCGACTGAGAATATTAACAGTGGAGTAAATGAGACCGTGGAGATGCCTCAGATTTACCAATGAGGAGAACGATGCAACAGTCGGCAATTTACCTCCGTGAACAACACCCTGAAAGCAGATGATGAACGAGGGATGTTTAGAAGCTTTTTGCAGTTCATGCAAAATCGCAGACGAGGAGACTCGTGTTCAAAATACAAGAGGAAATGATAGCAATTTACGGTGGTCACAAATGCAAGATTCAAAGAGTTGGGACCACGCACTGCGGGGAAAGCCGGATCCGATTATGGCGGAGACGTGGGTCAAACAAATTATCAAGATATTCGATGTCTTGGGATGCACGGAGGAACAGAAAGTTCCATTCGCTACTTTTATGTTCAGTAATGAGGCAGACATCGGTGGGAATCATGAAGCGTACCATCCATTTTACCGCACTCAAAGATGTCGTGGGAGACGCGTTTGAAAAGCTTGATTGACAAGTACTTCCACGAAAGTATTCGTCTATATGAAGGAAGTGGAGTTTATTAGACAGAGAGTAATAACATGACCATTTGTCTCAAGACGAGGCAAAGTTCATTTGAGTTATCCGAGTTTGCACCTCATTTGGTGGAGAATGAGGAACGTGACGCGGATGTTTCGAGAGGTTTGAAACCCTAAGATACGCCAAGATCTCATTTCTCATAAATTTTTCTCTCTATTCGGATGTTGTCAATAGGGCTCATTTATTAGAGCGAGATAACGAAAATACGTTCAACCGGGGACCATAACCAGGATCATACCGAAGATAGAATCATCGGAATAACGATAACGGTGAAGAAAAAGAATACGGACAAAAGGCGGTTACTACTCGGTGGTAATCGTGGCCATGAAAATAGAATAAGCGAGTCGGGAGGAGATTTTAAAAGTGGAGATTCAACAACGACCATGTGAAGACGTCGGCGCCCGAGAGAAAATCGGATCCAAGGGAGGAGAAAGACCATCGATCAGTATGTTACAAATGCGGAAAGAGGGACATATCACCCAAATCGCCCACAACAGTTTAAGGTATGCTATAATTATGGAAAAGAAGGACATATCGCTTCGAGTTATGCGCAGATCGAAACCCACCAAGCGGGAATGGTGACTCAAAAGGATGTCCCGTAAAGGTCAAAGTCAATCGGTTCTGGAAGAGCATTTGTCGTGACTCCATCAAAATGAGAGAAACCCGAACGAAGTTAGCACGGGTTAGTTAATTATAAATTCTTGCAAAGTTTATACCTTACTAGATACCGGTTCTACCCATTCTTTTATCTCTCTTGCTTGCACTCAACATTTGAACTTGACTACGGAGAAATTAGACTTTGACCTATTTATGGAGACTCCGTTAGGAGAAACTTTCATTACTTCCGTTGTTTAGAAATCTTGCTTGATTTAGGTTGGCACTATCACATTACCTGTTAACCTTATTTCTATAGAGATATTTGCTTTTGATGTGATTTTAAGGTTAACTATTCATCATGCCGAAATTGATTACTTTCGTAAGGTTGTTAGTTTTCATATTCCTAAGCAACTCGTTATTCAATTCAAGCAATCAAACCATTGTAGTCAAACATTTTCATATCAAGCCATGAAGTCATTCGTTTATTACGGATGTCAAGTTTTCTTAGTCCATGTTATGGATTTGAATAAAGACACGCCGATTTGAATAATATTCTGTTGTTATTGATTTTTCCCGACGTATTTCTCAAGAATTTCTTGGTTTACTCCCAAAGATCGATATTAAATTTTGTATCGACTTTGAACCCTAAGACAAAACTCATTTCTAAAATCTCATATCGAATGGCTCTATTGAACTTCGTGAGTTAAAAATTCAACTATAGAATTTGGTACCTGAGCCTTTATCTGGTGACTTCCTTTGTGGAATGCACCGAAGCCAGACTCTCCGTAGGGGACACCATATTCGTGCGATAGTAAACTGATAGGTGTCATTGTAACGTGCTATCCAAGGTTGGGATATGAGTCATAGTTGAGAACAACCTAAGTCAGTAATCGAAATACGTAGCTTTCTAGGCTTAGTTGGTTATTATCGGAGATTCGTTGAAGGATATTCTCGAATCGCTATTCCATTAACGCAGCTGACTCGTAGAGATACAAAATTCGAATGGAGCAAGGAATGTGGGAAGAGCTTCAAAGAACTCAAGAGGAGACTCGTTTCATCACATGTTCTGACCATGCCATCCTAGAAAAGCGAACGTGGTAGCTGACGTGTTGAGTAGAAGATCGTATACAAGTACGAGTACGATATTGTCAAAGACTCATTTCGTATAATTTACAAATAATAGAGATGGAGATGAAAACTCTAGGTACCCACGTGATGATATACGAGTATAATCGACTTTAATCAATAAATTTAAAGCTTATCAAGTTACAGACCTGGAGTTGATGAATATGAAGAAGAAGATGCAAGAAGTTGTTATTTCAAAAGCGAGAATCGGTGAGGTGAGGAAAGCTCATACCTTCAATTTATTAATCCATTTGAAATTCTCGATCGAATAGGAACTGTGGCCTATAGACTCGTTTTACCGCCAAGTACGACGCGTGTTCATAACGTTTTTCACGTATCGATGTTACGTAAATATGTGGACGACCCGAACCACATCATTGAGTTAGAACTGGTCGAGATAGCCGAAGACTTAACATACGAGGAGGTACCTGTCAAGATCTTGGATAGGAAAGAACATGTCCTATGTACCGAGGTTATACCACAAGTTAAAGTTTTGTGGAGAAACCATGCTATTGATGAAATGACTTGGGAGTTGGAAACGGAAATGAAAGCTAGGTATTCTCATCTTTTCGAAACACCAGGTACGTACGTCAATTTCGAGGACGAAATTTCATAAGGAGGGGAGGTTGTAAGACCCCAAATTATTAATAAATGAAATTTATTTTCCTCTATTTTTTATTTTAAAATAGTAAGGGTTGATTTTATTAATGTGGATAGTTATGGGTAAAATACGCAAATATTTCGAATAAACAAGTGGTTATAAAATATTCATTATTGTCGGGGAATATTCGTTTGGTCGTGGAATATTCATAACCGTTTGGGAATATTAAATGATTTATTAGCCAGATCTTTTGTGGGCCCCATAACGGAAAATAATTGGATGAAGAAAACGACAAATATAAGTTGTTTATAAATAAAGGCGTAGTTATTACTGCAATTATCTTGTTGGAATACCGTGTGGTTAAAAACACATTAATACGCGTTGTTGAACAAAGAAGACATGCGATATTGCACCAATTATTGATTCTTACGTAAGAAGGCACTACTCAATAATTGTTATGAGAATTCTTTGCTCAAGATTTTATTTTATTGATTCAATAATTGCTACATTGATATTTTATATTATCGTTGTTTCAATAAATTGTCATTACACAAGATTTTCCATTATCAGAGCAATAATTCATATTATCCG
>CM035157.1:137543435-137593435 GCA_020205615.1 Panax quinquefolius | reverse complement strand
TAAATTAATATTCCCGACAAGAAGAATATTCCACGACCAAACAAATATTCCCCGACAACAATGAATATTTTATAGCCACTTACTTATTTAAAATATTTACGCATTTTATCCATAACTAACCACATTAATCAAATCAACCCTTACTATTTCAAAATAATAATTAGAGAAATTAAATCTTTATTTATAAAAAGCTGGGGTCTTACAACCTCCCCTCCTTATGAAATTTCATCGTCAAAATTGACGTACGTACCTGGTGTTTCAAAAGGTGAGGATACCTCGCTTTCATTTCTGATTCCAACTCCCAGGTCATTTCTTCAATAGCATGGTTCCTCCACAAAACCTTAACTTGTGGTATAACCTTTGTGCGTAGGGTATGCTCCTTTCTATCCAAGATCTTGACTGGTACTTCCTCGTACGTTAAATCTTCAGTTATCTCATCTGGTTCTAACTCAATAATGTGGTTCGGGTCGTCCACATATTTACGTAACATCGATACGTGAAAAACGTTATGAACACGCAAAATACTTGGCGGTAAAACGAGTCTATAGGCCACAGTTCCTATTCAATCAAGGATTTCAAATGGACTAATAAATCAAAGGTTTGAGCTTTCCTCACATCGCCGATTCTCGCTTTTGGAATAACAACTTCTTGCACCTCCTTCTTCATATTCATCAGCTCTGGTGTGTAGCTTGAGCGATTTTAACTTTATCGATTAAAGTCGATTCTACTCGTATATCATCACGTAGGTCCCTAGAGTCTTTAACTCTATTTCTATCATTTGTAATTTATACGAAATGGGTCTTTGTATTCGACAATATCGCACTCATACCCGCATACGATCTTCTACTCAACACGTCAGCTACCACGTTCACTTTTCTAGGATGGTATGGTCAGAACAGGTGCTGAAATGAGTCTCCTCTTGAGTTCTTCGAAGCTCTTCCACATTCCTTGCTCCATTCAAATTTTGTATCTCTACAAGTCAACTGAGTTAGCGATTCGAGAAAATCTTTCCACGAATCTCCGATAATAACCAACTTAGCCTAGAAAGCTACGTATTTCGATTACTAACTTAGGTTGCTCTTAATTGTGACTCATATCCCAATCTTGGATAGCATATCACAATGGCACCTATCAGTTTACTACCGCACGAATATGGCGTCCCCTACGAAGAGTCTGGCTTCGGTGCATTCCACAAAGGAAGTCACCAGATAGAGGCTAGGGTAGCAAATTCTTTAGTTGAATTTTTAACTCCTAAAGTTCAATAGGAGCCATTCAATATGAGATTTTAGAAATGGGTTTTGTACCGGGTTCAAAGTCGATAAAAAATTCAATATCACACTTTTGGATTAAGCCAAGAAATTCTTCAGGAAATACGTCAGGAAATTTACTAACAACAGAAATATCATTCAAATATGACGTATTTTTGTTTAAGTCCATAACATGGGCTAAGAAAGCTTGACATCCGGTTTTCAATAAATGAATGACTTTATGGCTTGATATGAAAGAGTTTGACTTCAATGGTTTAGTTGCTTGAATTCGAATAATAGGTTGCTTAGGTATATGAAAACTAACAACCTTACGAAAACAATCAATTTTGGTATGATGAGTAGTTACCCAATCAATCCCTAAAATCACATTAAATGCAAGTATCTTTAAAGAGATAGGATCAACATGTAGGGTGATGGTACCAACTTGGATCAAACAAGATTTATAAACTGTAGATGTAACAAAGGTTTCACCCAACGAAGTTTCAACAGATAAGTCAAAGTCTAATTTCTCCAAAGACAAGTTTAAACGTTGAGCACAAGTAGGAGAGATAAATGAATGGGAAGAACCGGTATCTACTAAGGTATAAACTTCGCAAGAATTTATAATTAACTAACACGTGTTAACTTCATTCGGGTTCCTCACATTCTGACCAGTCACGATAAACGCTCTTCCAGGAACCGTTGACTTTGACTTTTTTGGGACAGCCTTTTGAGTCACCATCCCCGCTGGACTGGGTTTCGCTACCTTACAATCTCGAGTGATATGACCTTCTTTTCCATAATTATAACATACCTTGGAAGGCTGTGAACAGTTTAGACTTATATGTCCCTCCTCTCCGCATTTGTAGCATCTAACTGGCGGTCGTTCTCCTCCCCTATAATTTGTTGTTGGTGCTGGTGCTGGTCCTGCTGCCGACATCTTCCCGTCATCGTTAAATCTTCTCTTCTTGAAATTTCCACTTGAGTTATTTCTTCTATTATCTTGGCCGTGATTTCCACCGAAGTGGTTACTATTTCTGGCACGATAATTTCCTCCACAATGGTTATCCTTGTTCTGATGACCGTTGCCATCGATACGATTATCATCGAGTTATAGGTCGTTATTCTTCGATTGAGCTGATTCATTATCGCGCTCCAATAACTAAGCCCTATTCACAACATCTGAATATAGAGAAAATTTATGAGAAATGAGATATTGACGTATGTCGGGTTTCAAACCTCTCAAAAACAACCGCGTCATACGTTCCTCATTCTCCACCAAATGAGGTGCAAACCTGGATAACTCCGCGAACTTCTCCTCGTACTGGGACACCGTCATGTTGTTCTGTTCTAGTCTAATAATGTGACGCCCCCAAAATAGGTTTACAACACCCATTTTGAGTCGTCAATAATATGGTACAGAAACAACTACAACTTTATTAATACAACATAAAAACTGTGAGTTTAAATACAAATATTGTCTTCTAGACAATATCAACACTCAAATAAGTCCTCATTATAATTATTGATATATTATCTTACAAAAATGGTGAGGACTACTAAAACAACTCTCTAAGACCTTCATTCCATACCCCGACTAGTACTCGCTACATTCTCGCCTCCTAAAAAGAAAAATGGAACAAAAAGGAAAAGGGTGAGCTCAACTAGCCCAGTAAAGAATATTATAACTAAGATAATATAGAACAAATTATCTTTAGTCTTCAACAGGGAAAAATCTAATAAAATACAATAGACAACAAGTTTCAGATCAATATTTGCAGTGGAAATAATAATTCATAGATGAGTTACGTAGAGAATGAAATCTACTATAATCAATGAATTTAAAAGTCCATCATCAATATTTTATCCCTGTAACATCAATCAATATTCATCTTGAATCAAATATTCATCTTTGCACTCTGTGCCAAAGATATTCATCATCGGGTCATGTTCATCTCAACACTGCTCATCTTTGCACTCTACGCCAAAGATATTCATAAGAAAATCATTAATCTTTGCACTACAGGCCAAAGATATTCAGTAATATCATCATTTAGGACTGAGGATGATGAAAAATATTTTTAAAAAAATGAATCCAGTGAAACAAAAGAACAAATACTAAGGATTCGCACTTTAAACAATCCGAGTTCAAAAATACTTCATAAATAATCATAGTGGAGAAAAATTCAAGAATGATCAAAACATGAATACAATCAAAGCTAGTATCCATAATAGATATTTTAGACAAAAAACGAAAATTTAATTTTTTTACGTGAATAAGGTAGTATTCATGAATAGATCAGAGTATACATGAATAAGTGTCGATATCGTGAATAGTAACTCGACACTAAAAGACAAGAATTTCACAAGAAAAATACTATCAATATTCTAAGATAATGATATTAAAAGAAATAATATCATTTTAAAAAAAATAATATCCCTTACCTCGAAAAAGACAAGTACTTATAAATTTGGAATGGGATATAGTTTCAAGTAACTACAATCAGATATAGTAACACTAGAAGTATCAAAATACTCACAAGAATACGCTTGATAATATAGAGAGAGAAAGAGAGAGAAAACTTCAGTTTCTGGTGTGATTTTCAATTCTAACCTAAGCACCCTATTTATAGAAAAATGCTTAGAACACCAAAGCATAAAATTTAATATAATAATATTATAATTAAACAAATTCAAGCCCACCTTAGACCAACTGAATTCAGCACATTTATATCACATGTGGGATTGCAAAAAACGTTTTTCTAAAATAAAACAATTAAAACTTCCAAAAATTAATTATTTTGGAACTTCGGAGCTTCAATAATTCATAACAAATAGCTCTTTTATCAGAAAAATTCAAACCTCATGTCTTTTCCCTAGAAAATTTCATTCTCTACAACTTTACAGAAGAAATATTTTCCAAATTCCAAACAGAAATTGACCGAAATCCACAAACGGGCGATTTTACAGGCTATAATCAAATTTCAGTCAAGAAATGGGCCCACAAACATGTTTAACATATTTTAAACAATTTTAGTGAAAAAATAATCTTCCTCCTTATTTATTCATATATCCCACATTCATTGCAAAAATATCACCATTATTATATTATTAAAATATAATAATATATTTAAATTAATTATTTTATTGAAAAAGATAAAATATCAATTTTCAAAAATTGTCACATTAAAAATTTTATCCATCTATATCCACATAAAATGAATATTTTCCTTATCATAATAATCAATAATTAATTATTCACAAATAATATTACAGAATCACAATACCGACAACCAGGCCATTCCTAGGAAAGAGGGGGCTTTCCAATAAGGATTTCTCCTTACTGGCGCGCAATTAGGTGACCAAACCTCTCCTTAGACAGAACTTTCTAGACATTGCCAATAATGAATATTTTATAACCACTTGCTTATTTGAAATATTTGCACTTTTTACCCATAACTAACCACATTAATCAAATCAACCTTTACTATTTTAAAATAATAAATAGAGGAAATTTAATTTCATTTATAATAAGTTGGGGTCTTACAACCTCCCCTTCTTATGAAATTTCGTCCTCGAAATTGACGTGCGTACCTGGTGTTTCGAAAAGGTGAGGATACTTCGCTTTCATTTCCGTTTCCAACTCCCAGGTAATTTCCTCAATAGCATGGTTCCTCCACAAAACTTTGACTTGTGGTATGACCTTTGTACGTAAGAATCCTCATTCCTATCTAAGATCTTGACAGGTACCCCCTCGTATATTAAGTCTTCGGCTATCTCGTCCGGTTCTAACTCAATAACATGGTTCGGGTCTTTCACATATTTACGTAGCACAGATATGTGAAAAACATTATGAACACGAGACATACTTGGAGGTAACGCGAGTCTATAGGCCACATTTTCTACTCGGTCAAGAATCTGAAATGGACCAATAAATCATGGATTGAGCTTTCCTCTTTTCCCAAATCTTGTAACTCCCTTCCATGGAGCAACACGCAACAATACATGATCCCCAATACTAAATTCCACGTCCTTTCGATGAAGATCCGCATAACTCTTTTGTCGATCTTGTGCCATTTGTATACGTTATCGAATCATTTGGATCTTTTCTGTAGTCATACGAACCAACTCTGGTCCCAACAATGTTGCTTCACCAACCTCATCCCAACATACTGGAGAGCGAAACTTACGTCCATATAATGCTTCGAATGGAGCCACACCTATACTTTCCTGATAACTGTTGTTGTAAGAGAATTCCACCTGTGGCAAGTACTTATCCCAACTCCCTTTGAAGTCTAGGATACAGAGTCTTAATAAATCTTCAAGAGTTTGAATAGTCCTCTCTGATTGTCCGTCCGTTTGAGGATGGTATGCCGAACTGAATCGTAAATCCGTGTCCATAGCTTTTTGCAAACTAACCCAAAATCGTGAAGTGAATCTTGGGTCACAATTCGAAACTATGGATACTGGCATGCCATGCAATCTCACAATCTTATTTACATACATATGAGCAAGACGTTCAAGGGAATAAGTCTCCCGTATCGGCAAGAAATGAGCAGAATTGGTTTATCTATCAATAATAACCCAAATAACATTTATGCCTTGAGAAACCGTGGGAAGACCCGTAACGAAATCCATGGTAATGTATTCCCACTTCCATTTTGGGATCTCAAGTGGTTGCAATGGACCCTTAAGCACTTGATGCTCTGCCTTTACACGCTGACAAGTTAAACACCTCGAGATAAACTTTGCAATCTCTCTCTTCATATTGTTCCACCAAAATGTATGTCGAATATCACGATACATTTTGGTACTTCCAGGATGGATTGCAAACGGTGTATTGTGTGCTTCTATCATGATCTTGTACTTCAAATCAGAGTCGTTAGGAACACAAAGTCTGGAGTGGACTCGAAGTATTCCTTCTTCATCGATTCTCGCTTCCGGAATAACACCTTCTTGTACTTTCTTCTTTATACGCATCAGCTCCGGGTCGGTGGCTTGAGCAACTTTAACTTTATCGATTAAAGTTGGTTCTGTGCGTATACATGACATCATCGCACTCGTTCTTGCATATGATCTTCTACTCAACGCGTCAGCTACCACGTTTGCTTTTCCAGGATGGTATTGAATGGTGTGGTCATAATCTTTTAACAGCTCGAGCCAATGTCGTTGCCGCATGTTGAGTTCCTTTTGGGTGAAGAAATATTTGAGGCTTTTATGGTCTGAATATATCTCCACTTTCTATCCATATAGATAGTGCCTCCAGATCTTTAGCGCGAAAATGACTGCTGCCAACTCTAGATCATGAGTAGGATAATTCCTCTCATACTCTTTAAGTTATCGCGAGGTATAGGCTAAGACTTTCCCACGTTGTATGAGAACACATCATAACCCTTTACCTGAAGCATCGCTGTAGATAACAAATCCATCCGAACCAGATGGTATTGTCAGAATAGGTGCCGAAATGAGTCTCCTCTTAAGCTCTTGGAAACTCTTTTCGCATTCCTCGCTCCATACGAATTTTGTATCTTTCCGAGTCAGCTGAGTTAACGGAGTAGCGATTCGAGAAAATCCTTACACAAATCTCCGATAATAACCAGCTAAGCCCAGAAAGCTACGTACTTCAGTTACCAACTTCGGTTGCTCCCAACTTTGTATTGCTTTAATCTTCGCCGGGTCGACAGATACTCCATGTTTTGACACCACGTGCCCAAAGAATGCCACTTCCTAAAGCCAGAACTCGCATTTCTTCAACTTGGCATATAGCTTGTTTTCACGAAGCCTTTGGAGTACCAGCTTCAAATGGTGATCATGATCTTCACGGCTTTTGGAATATATGAGGATGTCATCAATAAAGACAACAACGAACTGATACAAATATCCCTTGAATATCTGGTTCATCATATCCATGAAAGCCGCAAGAGCATTAGTCAATCCAAAAGACATGACTAAGAATTCATAATGCCCGTACCGAGTTCTAAAGGCAGTCTTTGAAATATCCTTAGTTATAATCTTCAGCTGATGATATCCAGAACGAAGATTGATCTTTGAAAAGAATTGTGCTCCTTGCAACTGGTCAAACAGGTCATCAATACGAGGTAGCGGATACCTATTCTTGATGGTGACATGGTTCATTTCTCGATAGTCAATACAAAGTCGCATACTCCCGTATTTCTTCTTTACAAATAAAACAGGAGCACCCCAAGGAGATGTACTAGGACGAATGAAACCGATGTCCAACAACTCCTGTAGTTGGAACTTTAACTCCTAAAGTTCAATAGGAGCCATTCGATATGGGGTTTTAGAAATGGGCTTTGTACCGGAGTTCAAGATCAATAAAGAATTCAACTTCACGTTACGGGGTAGCCAGGAAGTTCTTCAGAAATACGCCGGAAATTTACTAACAACGGGAATATTATTCAAATCGGCGTGTCTTTATTCAAATCCATAACATGGCTAAGAAAGCTTCGACATCCATTTTTAATAAACGAATAGCTTTATGACTTGATATTACAGTGATTGATTTTAGTGGTTTAGTTGCTTGAATTCGTATAACAGGTTGGTTAGGAATATGAAAACTAACAATCTTATGAAAACAATCAATTTTGGCATGATGAGTAGTTAACCAATCAATCCCTAAAATCACATCAAAAGCAAGTATCTTTAAAGAGATAAGGTCAACAGGTAATGTGATGGTGCCAACTTGGATCAAACAAGATTTATAAACAGTGGATGTGATGAAAGTTTCTCTTAACGGAGTTTCCACAGATAAATCAAAGTCTAATTTCTCTGGAGTCAAGTTTAAACGTTGAGCACAAGCAGGAGAGATAAATGAATGGGTAGCACCGGTATCTAGTAAGGTATAAACTTCGCAAGAATTTATGATTAGCTTACCCGTGATCACCTCATTTGTGTTCCTCGGATTTTGACCACTCACGACAAATGCTCTTCTGCAAACTTCGCCTCGTACTAGGACACCGTCATGTTGTTTTGTTCTAATCTAATAAACTCCACTTCCTTCATATGACGAATACTTTCAGGAAAGTACTTGTCATTGAACAGTTTCTTAAACGTCTCCCAAGACATGTTGAGTGCGGCTGGATGGGTACGCTTCACAGATTCCCACCAGTAATTTACCTCATTACGAAACATAAAGGTGGCGAATGGAACCTTCTGTTCCTCCGTCCATCCCAAGACATCGAATATCTTGGTAATTTGCTTGACCCACGTTTCTGCCTTAATCGGATCCGGCTTTCCCCAGAATTTCGGTGGTCCTAACTCTTTGAACTGCTTGGCTGTGACAAACCGTGCGTTTTTATCATTTCCACCTGTATTTTGAACACGAGTCTCCCAAATGCGATTTTGCATGAAGCGCAAAAAGCTTCTAAACATCCCGTCGTTCATTATCTCGCTTTCGGTGGTGTTGTTCACAAGAGAACATTGTCACTGTTGCAGACGTTCTCCTCGTTGGTGAGTAAAGGTGTCTCCACGGTCTCATTTACTCCAGTGTTAACATTCTCAGTCGACATTCTCAAATACTGCCATAAAACATGGGTTAATTAAAGAAATCAACATATCACATAATATCCCTATATACTGACCAACCAACAAATAAGCTTAGGTAAGACACATTAGCGAAGGTTTTACTCGTCTCTCCCTTCCTAGTTTTATTCCCCGAGCTCCGCCAGAGATCATATCCCTAAGCTCTGATACCAATTGTGACGCCCCCAAAATAAGTTTACAACACCCATTCTGAGTCGTTAATAACATGGTACAGAAACAAATACAACTTTTTTAATACAACATAAAAACTATGAGTTTAAATAAAAATATTGTCTTCTAGACAATATCAACACTCAAATAAGTCCTCATTACAATTATTGATATATTATCTTACAAAAATGGTGAGGACTACTAAAACAACTCTCTAAGACCTTCATTCCATACCCCGACTAGTACTCGCTATATTCTCGCCTCCTAAAAAGAAAAATGGAACAAAAAGGAAAAGGGTGAGCTCAACTAGTCCAGTAAAGAATATTATGACTAAGATAATATAGAACAAATTATCGTTAGTCTTTCAACAGGAAAAATCTAATAAAATACAAACAATAAAACAACTTTCAGATCAATATTTGCAGCAGAAATAATAATTCATAGATGAGTTACGTAGAGAATGAAATCTACTATAATCTATGAATTTAAAAGTCCATCATCAATATTTTATCCCTGTAACATCAATCAATATTTATCTTGAATCAAATATTCTTCTTTGCACTACAGGCCAAAGATATTCATCAGTTGGTCATGTTCATCTCAACACCTATTCATCTTTGCACTACGGGCCAAAGATATTCATAAGAAAATCATTAATCTTTGCACTACAGGCCAAAGATATTCAGTAATATCATCATTTAGGACTGAGGATGATGAAAAATGTTTTAAAGAAAATGAATCCAGTGAAACAAAAGAATAAATACTAAGGATTCGTACTTTAAACAATCCGAGTTCAAAAATACTTCATAAATAATCATAGTGGAGCAAAATTCAAGAATGATCAAAAAATGAATACAATCAAAACTAGTATCCATAATAGATATTTTGGATAAAAAATTAAAATTTAATTTTTCTGTGAATAGTGCCGTATTCGTGAATAATACCAGATATCGTGAATAAAGTGTCGATACGTGAATAAGAACTCCCGACACTAAAAGACAAGAATTTCACAAGAAAAATACTATCAATATTATGGCATAATGATATTGAAAGAAATAATATCATTTTTAAAAATAATATCTCTTACCTCGAAAAAGACAAGATTTATAAATTTGAAATCTGGGATATAGTCTTTGAAGTAACTTATACCGTAGATAAAGAACACTCAAAGTATCAAAATACTCACAAGAATACGCTCGATAATATAGAGGAGAAAGAGAGAGAAAACTTCAGTTTCTGGTGTGATTTTCAATTCTAACCTAAGCACCCTATTTATAGGAAAATGCTTAGAACACCAAAGCAGAAAATTTAATATAATAATATTATAATTAAACAAATTCAAGCCCACCTTAGACCACCTGAATTTAGCACATTTATATCACATGTGGGATTGCAAAAAACGTTTTTCTAAAATAAAACAATTAAAACTTTCAAAAATCAATTATTTTAGAACTTCGGAGCTTCAATAATTCATAACAAATAGCCCTCTTATCAGAAAAATTCGAACCTCATGTCTTTTCCATAGAAAATTTCATTCTCTACAACTTTGCAGAAGAAATTTTTTCCAAATTCCAAACAAAAATTGACCGAAATCCACAAACGGACGATTTTACAGGCTATAATCAATTTTCAGTCAAGAAATGGGCCCACAAACATGTTTAACATATTTTAAACAATTTTTAGTGACAAAAATACTCTTCCTCCTTATTTATTCATATATCCCACATTCATTGTAGAAATATCACCATTATTATATTATTAAAATATAATAATATATTTAAATTGTATAATTGCGCGCCAGTAAGGAGAAATCCTTATCGGAAAGCCCCCTCTTTCCTGGGAACCACCTAGTTGTCATAATTATGATTCTGTAATATTATTTGTGAATAATTAATTATTGATTTATATAATAAGGAAATATTTATTTGATGTGGATATAAATAATGAATTTATTTATGTGGTTATAAATGAAAGAATTAATGTTGAAGTATTTTATCAGTATTTTGTCGGATTGGAGGTATCAAAAGATCAAATCGGGGTTCTTAAAGCTCTATTGCGTGAGTTATAATTTTTAATCTGACCGTTGGATCGTTGTGATTTTTGGATATGTTATACATATATAAGTTGAGTATATATCCACAAATTTTGAACCGTTAAAAAAGAACGTATGATTTGTTATGAATTTTAAGAGGTGACTGGTTCAGAAATTGTTGAAGTTTCAGAATTTATCATTTTGGTGGAAATTCTAGAATGCGTGGGCCCCCACATATGGTTGGTGATATTTTTACAATGAATGTGGGATATTTGAATAAATAAGGAGGAAGAGTATTTTTGTCACTAAAAATTGTTTAAAATATGTTAAACATGTTTGTGGGCCCATTTCTTGATTTAAATTTGATTATAGCCTGTAAAATCGCCCGTTTGTGGATTTCGGTCAATTTCTGTTTGGAATTTAAAAAAACTTTCTTCTGCAAAGTTTTAGAGAATGAAATTTCCTATGGAAAAGACATGAGGTTCGAATTTTTCTGATAAAAGGGATATTTGTTATGAATTATTGAAGTTCTGAAGTTCCGAAATAATTGATTTTTAGAAGTTTTAATTGTTTTATTTTAGAAAAACATTTTTTACAATCCCACATTTGATATAAATGTGACGACCCCAAAATAGGTCCATTCCATCCAACCCATTCTGAGTCGCCAAATACATGGTACAGAAACAACTACAACTTTATTATCACAACAATAAAACTGTGAGTTTAAATACAAATATTATCTTCTAGACAATATTTATACTCAAATAAATCCTCATCACATTTATTGATACATTATTTTACAATAATGGTGAGGACTACTAAACAACTCTCTCTAGAACCTTCATTCCATACCCCGACTAGTACTCGCTACATTCTCGCCTCCTGAGAAGAAAAATGGAACAACAAGGAAAAGGGTGAGCTCAACTAGCCCAGTTAAGAATGTTATGACTAAGATAATATACAACAAATTATCGTTAGTCTCCAACAGGGAAAAAATCTGATAGAATACAACAGACAACAAGTTTCAGATCAATATTCGCAGTGGAAATAATAATTCATAGAAGAGTTACGTAGAGAATGAAATCTACTATAATCTATGAATTTAACAAATCCATCATCAATATTTTATCCCGTAACATCAATCAATATTCATCTCAAATCAAATATTCATCTTTGCACTACAGCCAAAGATATTCATCGATCGGTCATGTTCATCTCAACACTGCTCATCTTTGCACTAAAGGCCAAAGATATTCATCAATCGGTCATGTTCATTTAAACACCGCTCATCTTTTGCACTAAAAGCCAAAGATATTCTTCAGAAATCATTCATCTTTGCACCACTGAGCCAAAGATATTCTTCAGAAATCATTCATCTGCACTACAAAAGCCAAAGATATTCAATAATATCATCATTTAAGACCGAGGATGATGAAAAATATTTTTAAAGAAACGAATCCAAAGTGAAACAAAATGACAAGGATTAAGGATTAAGGATTCAGACTTTATTTTATCCACGTCCAAAAATACCTCAAAATAATCATAGTGAAGTAAAATTCAAGAATGATCAAAACATGGATACAATCAAAGCTAGTATCCGAATAGACATTTTAGATTTAAAAGAAAATTTTCATTTTTATTGAATAGTGTCATGATTCGTGAATAAGGTCAGATACGTGAATAAAGTCACAAGATACGTGAATAAGAACTCGACACCAAAAAGATAGAAATTCCACAAAAAAATATTTTCACGCTTCACTTAATAGTACTCGTGAATAAGAACTCGTGAATAGTAACTCATGAATAGTAACTCGTGAATAGTAACTCATGAATAGTAACCCGACATGAAAAAGTTCCAAATTTGATAAAAAGTACCAACCAATATTTCAAAGATAATGATATTCAAGAATTAATATCATTTGAGAAGAAAATAACATCCCTTACCTCAAAGAATCAAGATTTGGAAGGAAAGGCTCGGAAGTGATCTTTGAATGAAACTTCAGATTGAACAAAGAACTCTCAAAGTATCTAAATACTCACAAAATACGCCAATAATATATAGAGAAAGAGAGAAAACTTTGTTTCGGTGTGATTTTCAATTCTAACTTCAGCCTCTATTTATAGGAAAATGTTAAATTACCAAGGCAGACTTGACTGCTACACCGATGGCTTTTACTCGCTACTATTGCCACCCACCACATTTGAAATAAAATTCAGCACATTTCTTCACCAACCACAAGTGGGGCCCACTCAATTCTAGAATTTTCCACCAAAATCAATTATAAACCTAAATTCGAATCGACACCTCTTAAAATTCATAACAAATCATTCGTGAATTTTTTAACGGTTCAAAATTTGTGGACATATACTCAACTTATGTATGTATAACATACCCAAAATTACTACAATCCAACTATTCGGATTAAAAATTATAACCCCATAATATATCTCAAAACCCCGATTTAATTTTTAATACCTCTAATCCGATAAAATACCGATAAAACACCTCAACATTAATTCCTTCATTAATAACCACATAAATATATCCATCATTTATATTCATATAAAATAAATATTTCCTTATCATATGAATCAATAATTAATTATTCACAAATAATATTACGTAATCACAATTATGACAACCAGCCGCTCCTCAGAAAGAGGGGCTTTCCAATAAGGATCTCTCATCGGGCGCGCAATTAGTGACCAAACCTCTCCTTAGATGTAACTTTCTAGACATTGCCAATAATGTTATCTAATAATATTATTCAAATAATATGAATTATTGATCCGATAATGGGAAATATTGTGCAAATGACAATTATCAAACAAAGAATAATATAAAATACCAACGCAGACAATTATTGAATCAATAAAATAAACTATTGAACAAGAATTCATCGTAATAATTATTGAGTAGTGCCTTCACGTAAGGATCAATAATTTAACAACACTGCGCAATACCGTGTGCCATCGCGTGCAACCACGCCAGACATCAGTATTTTAACCACCGGTATTCCAACGGTCTTAATTCAGTAATAACTACGTAAGTTATTTTTAACCAACTTATATTTGTCGCTTTCTTCATCCAATCGCTTTCAGTTATGGGCCCATTATTGGGTCGCTAAAAATGCATTTAATATTCCCGACAAGCATTTAATATTCTACGACCAAACGAATATTCTCGAAAGATTTAATATTCCACGACCAAACTAATATTCCCCGACAAAATGAATATTTTATAACCACTTGCTTATTTTGAAATATTTGCGATTTAACCCTTTACTATCCACATTAATCAAATCAACCCTTACTATTTCAAAATAATAAATAAAGGAAATTCCTTTTATTTAAAAAAATTCTGGTCTTACAACCTCCCTCCTTATGAAATTTCGTCTCGAAATTCGACGACGATTCTGGTATTTCGAAAAGGTAAAGATACCTCGCTTTCATTTTCGTTTCCAACTCCCTGTGTCATTTCCTCAATAAAGCATGGTTTCTCCACAAAACTTTAACTTATGGTATAACCCGGTACATATAGGTCATGTTCTTTCCTCTACAAAATCTTGATAGGTACCTCCTCGTACGTTAAGTCTTCGGCTATCTCGTCCGGTTCTAACTCAATGACGTGTTTTGGGTCATCCACATATTTACGTAACATCGATACGTGAAAAACGTTATGAACACGCGTCATACTTGGTGGTAAAACGAGTCTATAGGCCACAGTTCCTATTCGATCGAGAATTTCAAATGGATTAATAAATCGAAGGTTTGAGCTTTCCTCACCTCACCGATTCTCGCTTTTGAAATAACAACTTTCAGCACCTCCTTCTTCAAATTCATCACCTCCGGTGTAGTAGCTTGAGCAAATTTTAACTTTATCGATTAAAGTCGATTATACTCAGATATCATCACGCACATGATATCATCACGTGGGTACCTAGAGTTTTCATCTCCATCTCTATTATTTGTATATTATACTTAAATGAGTCTTTGACAATATTGTACTCGACTTGTATACGATCTTCTACTCAACACGCCGCCTACCACGCTCGCTTTTCCGGTGATGGTATGGTCGTAACATATCCGAAATGAGTCTCCTCTCGAGTTCTTCAAGCTCTTCCCACATTCCTCGCTTCCATTTGAATTTTGTATCTCTATGAGTCACCACGTTAATGGAATAGCGATTCGAGAATATCCTTCAACGAATCTCCGATAATAACCAACTAAGCCTCAAAGCTACGATTTCGACATCGACTTAAGTTGCTTCTCAATCGTGACTCATATCTCAACCTTCGATAAGACGTCACAATGACACCTATCGCTTTACTATCGCATCTAATAAGACGCCCCTACAGAGAGTCTCGCTTAGGTGAATTCCACAAAGGAAGTCACAAGATAAAGGCTCAGTACCAAATTTATAGTTAAATTTTAACTCCTCAAGTTCAATAGAGCCATTCGATATGAGATTTTAGAAATGAGTTTTGTACCGGGTTCAAAGTCGATACAAAATTTAATATCGCTCTTTGGGAGTAAGCCAAGAAATTCTTCGTAAAATACGTCGGGAAGAAAAATCAATAACAACAAGAATATTATTCAAATCGACGTGTCTTTATTCAAATCCATAACATGGACTAAGAAAATTTGACATCCGTAATAAACGAATGACTTCATGGCTTGATATGAAAATGTTTGACTACAATGGTTTGATTGCTTGAATTGAATAACAGTTGCTTAGGAATATGAAAACTAACAACCTTATAAAAGCAATCAATTTGGCACGATGAGTAGTTAACCTTAAAATCACATCAAAAGCAAATATCTCTATAGAAATAAGGTTAATGTGTAATGTGATAGTGCCAACTTGAATCAAGCAAGATTTTTTTAAACAACGGATGTAATGAAAGTTTTTCCTAACTAGTCTCCATAAATAGGTCAAAGTCTAATTTCTCCATAGTCAAGTTCAAACGTTGAGCGCAAAGCAAGAGAGATAAAAGAATGGGTAGAACCCAGATTCTAGTAAGGTATAAACTTCGCAAGAATTTATAATTAACTAACCCGTGCTAACTTCGTTCGGGTTCCTCGATTTTGACCGGCCACACGACAAATGCTCTTCCAGAATCGTTGACTTTGACTTTTTCCGGGACATCCTTTTGAGTCACCGCCTCACATTTGACTAGGTTTCGATATCGCATAATCTCGAGCGATATGTCCTTATTTTCCACAATTATAGCATACCTTAAACCTGTTGTGGGCATTTTCAATGATATGTCCCTCTTTCCCGCATTTGTAACATATACGACCGATGGTTTTTCTCCTCCTTGAACCGGTTGCCACTTGGCGCCGACGTCTTCACACGGTCGTTGTTGAATCTCCTCTTTTAAAATCTCCTCCCAACTCGCTTCTTCTATTTTCATGGCCACGATTACCACCGGAGTGGTTACCGCCTTTGTCCGTATTCTTCTTTCTCCATTTGGTTATCGTTATTTCGATGATTGCTATCTTTGGTATGATCCTCGTTATGGTCCCTCGGTTGAACGTATTTCGTTATCTCGCTTCTAACAATCGAGCCCTCGCTTACAACATCCGAATAGAGAGAAAATTTATGAGAAATGAGATATCGACGACGCTTGGGTTTCAAACCTCTCGTAAACATCCGCGTCATACGTTCCTCATTCTCCACCAAATGAGGTGCAAACTCGATAACTCCGCAAACTTCGCCTCGATCGGGACACCGCCATGTTATTCTCGCTCCAATCTAATAAACTCCACTTCCTTCATACGATTTAATACTTTCAGTGAAAGTCGCATTATTGAACTGCTTTCAAACGTCTCCACGATACGTCGAGTGCATTTGAATGGGTACGCTTCATGATTCCCACCAAGAATCGCTTTCGCCCACGGAACATAAAAGTAGCGAATGGAACTTTCGTTTCTTCGTGCATCCCAAGACATCGAATATCTTGGTAATTTGCTTGACCCATGTTTCCGCCATGATCGGATATGGCTTTCCCTGCACTCGTGGTCCCAACTCTTTGAATCGCTTGCATTGTGACCACCCGTGAATCGCTATCATCTCCTCCTCGTATTTTGAACACGAGTCTCCTCATTCGATTTTTGCATGAACTACAAAAAGCTTCTAAACATCCCCTCGCTCATCATCCGCTTTCGGTGGTGTTATTCACGGGAGGTACATTGCCACTGTTGCAGACGTTCTCCTCGTTGTTAAGCATGTGCATTTCCACGGCCTCATTTACACCACTATTAATATTCTCACGACATTCTCAATTCATGTCATAAAACAAGGGTTAATTAAATAAATTAACAAATCACATAATACCCCTATATTATGACCAACCAACAATAAGCTTAGGTAGGACACACTAGCTAAGGATTTACCTGTCTCTCCCTCCTAGTTCTATCCCCGATCTCCGCCAGAGATCATATCCCTAAGCTCGATACCAACCGTGATTGACGACCCCAAAAATAGGTCCATTCCATCCAACCCATTTCGAGTCGCCAAATACATGGTACGTAAACAACTACAACTTTATTATCACAACAATAAAATCGTGAGTTTAAATACAAATATTATCTTCTAGACAATATTTATACTCAAATAAATCCTCATCACATTTATTAATACATTATTTTACAATAATGGTGAGGACTACTAAACAACTCTCTCTAGAACCTTCATTCCATACCCCGACTAAGACTCGCTTACATTCTCGCCTCCCGAGAAGAAAAATGGAACAACAAGGAAAAGGGTGAGCTCAACTAGCCCAAAGAAAGAATGTTATGACTAAGATAATATACAACAAATTATCGTTAGTCTCCAACAGGAAAAATCGATAGAATACAATAGTACAACAAGTTTCAGATCAATATTCGCAATGAAATAATAATTCATGTAAGAGTTACGTAGAGAATGAAATCTACTATAATCTATGAATTTAACAAATCCATCATCAATATTTTATCCTCAGTAACATCAATCAATATTCATCTCAAATCAAATATTCATCTTTTGCTACTATGTGCCAAAGATATTCATCATCGGTCATGTTCATCTCAACACTGCTCATCTTTGCACTAAAGGCCAAAAATATTCATCAATCGGCCATGTTCATTTAAACACTTTCATCTTCAGACTACAAAGCCAAAGATATTCTTCAGAAATCATTCATCTTGCACTACTAAAGCCAAAGATATTCTTCAGAAATCATTCATCTGCAGACTTCTGGTGCCAAAGATATTCAATAATATCATCATTTAAGACCGAGGATGATGAAAATATTTTAAAGAAACGAATCCAAAGGAAACAAAATGACAAGGATTAAGGATTAAGGATTCGTATTTTTATTTTATCCACGTCAAAAAAAATACCTCAAAAATAATCATAGTGAAGTAAAATTCAAGAATGATCAAAACATGGATATAATCAAAGCTAGTATCCGTAATAGACATTTTAGATTTAAAAGAAAAATTTTCATTTTTTATGAATGAATAGTGCCAGATTCGTGAATAAGTCAGTATACGTGAATAAAGGCCGATACGTGAATAGTAACTCGACACCAAAAGATAGAAATTCCACAAAAAATATTTTCACGCTTCATTAATAGTACTCGTGAATAAGAACTCGTGAATAAGAACTCATGAATAGTAACTCGTGAATAAGAACTCATGAATAGTAAACCCGACATGAAAAAGTTCCAAATTTGATAAAAAGTACCAACCAATATTTCAAAGATAATGATATCAAGAATTAATATCATTTGAGAAGAAAATAACATCCCTTACCTCAAAGAATCAAGATTTCTAAGGAAAGGCTCAAGTGATGTCGAATGAAACTCAGATCAATAAAGAACTCTCAAAGTATCTAAATACTCACAAAATACGCTCAATAATATAGAGAGAAAGAGAGAAAACTTTGTTTCGGTGTGATTTTCAATTCTAACTTAGCCCTCTATTTATAGAAAATGTTAATTACCACAAGCGGACTTCGACCAAGCACCGATGGCTTTACTCGCTACTATTGCCACCCACCACATTTGAAATAAAATTCAGCACATTTCTTCACCAACCACAAGTGGGGCCCACTCAATTCTAGAATTTTCCACCAAAATCAATTATAAACCTAAATTCCTAATCAGACACCTCTTAAAATTCATAACAAATCATTCGTGAATTTTAACGGTTCAAAATTTGTGGACATATACTCAACTTATGTATGTATAACATACCCAAAATTATTAACCCAATCCAACTACTTGATTAAAAATTATAACCCCGCAATATATCTCAAAACCCCGATTTAATTTTTAATACCTCTAATCCGATAAAATACCGATAAAACACCTCAACATTAATTCCTTCATTAATAACCACATAAATATATCCATCATTTATATTCATATAAAATAAATATTTCCTTATCATATGAATCAATAATTAATTATTCACAAATAATATTACGTAATCACAATTATGACAACCAGTAGTTCTGGAAAGAGGGGCTTTCAATAAGGATCTCTCCTCATCGGGCGCCGCAATTAGGTGACCAAACCTCTCCTTAGATGTAACTTTCTAGACATTGCCAATAATGTTATCTAATAATATTATTCAAATAATATGAATTATCGATCCGATAATGGGAAATCATGCAAAGTTGACAATTATCAAACAAAGAATAATATAAAATACCAACGCAAGAATTATTGAATCAATAAAATAAACTATTGAACAAGAACTCACCGTAATAATTATTGAGTAAAGTGCCTTTCACGTAAGGATCAATAATTTAACAATACATGCAATACCACCGCTTCTTGTCTGCAACCACGCCAGACATCGTATATTTTAACCACCGGGTATTCCAACAGCCTTAATTGAGAATAACTACGCCGTTATTTTTAACCAACTTATATTTGTCGCTTTCTTCATCCAATCGCTTTTCGTTATGGGCCTCACACACGGTCGCTACTGGTCGCATTTAATATTCCCCGACAAGATTTAATATTCTACCACCAAACTAATATTCCCCGAAGCGATTTAATATTCCACGACCAAACGAATATTCCCGACAAAAATGAATATTTTATAACCACTTGCTTATTTTGAAATATTTGCGTGATTTAACCCTTTACTATCCACATTAATCAAATCAACCCTTACTATTTCAAAATAATAAATAAAGGAAATTCCTTTTTATTTAAAAAAATTTCGGGGTCTTACAATAAATGTGCGTAATTGGTTGGTCTAAGGTGGGCTTGAATTTGTTTAATTATAATATTATTATATTAAATTTTCTGCTTTGGTGTTCTAAGCATTTTCCTAAAAAAAGGGTGCTTAGGTTAGAATTGAAAATCACACAAGAAACCGAAGTTTTTCTCTTTCTCTATATTATCGAAAGCGTATTCTTGTGAGTATTTTGATACTTTGAGTGTTCTTTATACTAGTAAGTTACTTCAAAGACTATATCCAAAGATTTCAAATTTAGAAGTATCGCTTTTTCGACGTAAGGGATATTATTTTTTAAAAATGATATTATTTCTTTCAATATCATTATGCCGAATATTGATAGTATTTTTTCTTGTGAAATTCTTGTCTTTTAGTGTCTGGGGTTATTATTCACGATACCAAGACTATTCACGATACTCTGATTATTCAATTTAATACGGCAAGACTATTCACGTAAAAATTAAATTTTTGTTTTTTGTCCAAAATATCTATTATGAATACTAGCTTTGATTGTATTCATGTTTTGAACAGTCTTGAATTTTGCTCCACTATGATTATTTTTGAAGTAATTTTGAACTCGGATTGTTTAAAGTACGAATCCTTAGTATTTTTTCTTGTCTCACTAGATTCGTTTTCTTTAAAATATTTTTCATCATCCTCAGTCCTAAATGATGATATTACTGAATATCTTTGGCCTGTAGTGCAAAGATTAATGATTTTCTTATGAATATCTTTGGCCCGTAGGCAAAAGATGAACAAGTGTTGAGATGAAACATGAATTAATCGATGAATATCTTTGGCCTGTAGTACAAAGATTAATATTTGATTCAAGATGAATATTGATTGATGTTACATCGATAAAATATTGATGATGGACTTTTAAATTCATAGATTATAGTAGATTTCATTCTCTACGTAACTCATCTATGAATTATTATTTCATTGCAAATATTGATCCTCAAACTTGTTGTCTATTGTATTTTATCGATTTTTCCTCGTTGAAGACTAACGATAATTTTTCTATATTATCTTAGTCATAATATTCTTCTTTTGGGATAGTTGAGCTCACCCTTTTCTTTTTGTTCCATTTTTCTTTTTAGAGGCGAGTAATGTAAATTAGTACTAGTCGGGGTATGAAATGAAGGTCTTAGAGAGTTGTTTTAGTAGTCCTCACCATTTTTGTAAGATAATATATCAATAATTGTAATGAGGACTTATTTGAGTGTTGATATTATTTAGAAGACAATATTTGTATTTAAACTCACAATTTTTATGTTGTATTAATAAAGTTGTAGTTGTTTCCTGAAAGTATTCGTCATATGAAGGAAGTGGAGTTTATTAGATTGGAACAAAACAACATGACGGTGTCCCAGTACGAGGCGAAGTTTGCAGAGTTATCCAGGTTTGCACCTCATTTGGTGGAGAATGAGGAACGATGACGCGGATGTTTTCGAGAGGTTTCAAACCCAAGATACGCCAATATCTCATTTCTCATAAATTTTTCTCTATTCGGATGTTGTTAATGTGGCTCAATTATTAGAGCGAGATAACGAAAGACGCTCAACCGAGGGACCGTAACCGAGGATCATACCGGTGACAATAGTCATCGTAACAACGATAACCAATGGAGAAAGAAAAATACTGGACAAGAATGGTAACCACTCGGTGGTAATCGTGGCCGTGAAAATAGTAGAAGTTTAAGTGGGGAGATTTTTAAAGAGAAGATTCAACAATGACAATGCAAAGACGTCACCAGAAGACCCCAACTTATTATTAATGAAATTTAATTTTCTATTTATTATTTTGAAATAGTAAGGGTTGATTTGATTAATGTGGATAGTTAGGGTAAAATACGCAAATATTTTAAAATAAGCAAGTGGTTATAAAATATTCATTGTTATCGGGGAATATTCGTTTGGTCGTGGAATATTCATATCGTCTTGGGAATATTCGACGACCAAGCGACCATGTGTGGGCCCCATAACTAAAAGCGATTGGATGAAGAAAACGACAAAAATAAGTTGTTTAAAAATAACTACAGAAGTTGTTCAAATTAATATCGTTAAAATAATACGATTGGTTAAAAACACAAGAAGATTACCAGTATTGCACCAATTATTGATTCTTACGTAAGAAGGCACTACTCAATAATGGTTACAATAATTATCGCTCAAAGATTTTATTTTATTGATTCAATAATCTTTGATTGATATTTTATATTATCGTTGTTTCAATAAATTGTCATTACACAATATTTTCCATTATCTAGAGCAATAATTCATATTATCCGAATAATATTATTGGATAACATTATTGGCAATGTCTAGAAAGTTCGCCTAAGGAGAGGTTTGGTCACCTAATCATACACAAGAAGGAGAAATCTTTATCGAAAGCCCCTCTTTCCAGGAACTACCTGGTTGCACAAGATGTGATTCTGTAATATTATTTGTGAATAATTAATTATTGATTTATATGATGAGGAAAATATTGATTTTATGTGGATATAGATGGAGAAAATTTTTAAAATGACAATTGTTGAAAATTAATATTTTATCTTTTTTTCGATAAAATAATTCATTTAAATATATTATTTTAATAATATAATAATGGTGATATTTTTACAACGAATGTGGGATATATGAGTATACGAGGAGGAAGAGTATTTTGTTGCAATAAATATTTAAAACATGTTAAACATGTTCTGGTGGACCCCATTTATCGATCGAAATTTGATTATAACCGTAAAATCGCTTATTTGTGGATTTTTGGCCAATTACATTTGGAATTTGGAAAACATTTATTCGCAAAGTTGTAGAGAATTGAATTTCCTATAACAACTCGCGAGATTCAAATTTTTGAGTATTGCTATACATACTTGCAAGTTCAAGTCATAGCCTATATCAGGTGTTTCAACTAAGACTGTCTTTGTGGAGGTAAGGGATATTATTTTTTTTCAGAATGATATTATTTCTTCAATATCATTATGTTGAAATATTGATCTGAAGTTTTTATCAAATTTGGAACTTTTGGTGTCTGAGTTACTATTCACGATAATGATAATTATTCACGATACGACATTATTCACGAATACAAGACTATTCATCGAAAAATAAAAATTTTCTTTTCGTCTAAAATATCTATTCGGATACTAGCTTTGATTGTATCCATGTTTTGATCATTCTTGAATTTTACACCAATCGTAATTATTTTTGATGTATTTTTGGACGTGGATAAAACAATGTATTTAATCCTTAATCCTTAATCCTTGTCATTTTGTTTCACCGGATTCGCTTTTTTAAAATATTTTTCATCATCTTCGCCTTAAATGATGATATTATGGAATATCTTTGGCCGTAGTAAAGCAAAGATGAATGATTTTCAAGAATATCTTTGGTCAGTAGTGCAAAAGATGAACAGTGTTTAGATGAACATGACCAGTCGATGAATTTTTTTTGGCTCAGAAGTGCAAAGATGAATATTTGGTTCCGTATATATATTGATTGATGTTACAGGATAAAAGATAGATGATGAACTTTTAAATTCATACATAGAAGATAGTAGTTTGCATTCTCTACTTAACTCTTCTAACTAATTATTATTTCCACGCGAATATTGATTTAAAATTTGTCATTTATTATCAGATTCTATTAGATTTTTCCTATATGAAGAATAACGATAATTTGTTGTATATTATCTTAGTCATAATATTCTTTATCGGGCTAGTTGAGCTCACCCTTTTCCTTTTGTTCCATTTTTTTCTTCTCGTGGAGGCGAGAATATAAAGCAGTATTTAGCCTGGGGTATGGAATGAAAGTTCTAGAGAGAGTTGTTTAGTAGTCCTCACCATTTTGTAAAATAATGTATCAATAAATGTAATGAGGATTTATTTGAGTATAGATATTGTCTAGAAGATAATATTTGTATTCAAACTCACAGCTTTTATCTTGTTGTAATAATAAAGTTGTAGTTATTTCGCACCATGTATTGACAACTCGAGAATGGGTGATGTATACCTATTTTGGGGGGCGTCACGGTTGGTATCGAGCTTAGGGATATGATCTCCCAGCGGAGATCGGGGAATAGAACTAGGAGGGAGAGACGAGTAAATCCTTCGCCAAGTGTGTCCTACCTAAGCTTATTTGTTAATTGGTCAATATATAAGGATATTATGTGATATATTGATTTCCTTAATTAACCCTTGTTTTATGATAAAGATTTGAGAATGTCGATCGAGAATATTACCAAGGAGTAAATGAGACCGTGGAGATGCCTCAGTATTTTTACCAACGAGAGAACGCGTAACAGTCGACAATGTTCCTCCCTGTAACAACACCACCGAAAGCGAGATGATGAAACGAGGATGTTTAAAAACTTTTTGCGGTAGCTCATGCAAAATCGCATTTGAGGAGACTCGTGTTCAAAATATGTGAGAGAAATGATAGCAATTCACCGGATGTCACGGCCAAGTAGTTCAAAGAGTTGGGACCACCGAGAATTTAAGGAAAGCCATATCCCATCATGGGCGGAAACATGGGTCAAGCAAATTACCAAGATATTCGATGTCTTGGGATGCACGGAGGAACGAAGGTTCCATTCACCACTTTTATGTTCCGTGGCGAGATGCATCATCGGTGGGAGTCTCGTGAAGCGCACTCCATCCAAACCAAGACTCTCAAGATATGTTGGGAGACATTTCAGAAATTATTTAATGATAAATACTTTCCGAAAGTGTTCTAGATATATGAAGGAAGTGGAGTTCATCGATTAGAACAAAACAACATGACGGTGTCTCTCAAGACGAGGCAAAGTTTGCAGAGTTATCCGTGTTTGCACCTCATTTGGTGGAGAATGAGGAACGTATGACGCGGATGTTTCGAGAGGTTTGAAACCCAGATACGAAAATATCTCATTTCTCATAAATTTTCTCTCTATCGGGATGTTGTTGTTAATGTGGCTCAATTGTTAGAGCGAGATAACTAGTATGTTCAACCGAGGACCATAACCGAGGATCGCACGTAGAGATAGAATCAATGTAATAATGATAACCAATGGAGAAAGAAACAGACGGACAAAAATGGTAACCACTCGGTGGTAATCATGGCCATGAAAATAGAAAGAAGCGAGTCAGAGGAGATTTTAAAAGAGGAGATTTAACAACGACCACGCTAAGACATCGCGTTTAAAGAATCGGTTCTAAGGAAGAGAACCACCACCCATTCATATGCTACAAATGCGGAAAAGAGGGACATATCGAGTCAAACCGCCCACAACAGTTCAAGGTATGCTATAATTGTGGAAAGGAAGGACATATCGTTCGAGATCAGACAGTGGCGAATAAACCTAATTCGATGGGGGGGCGGTGACTCAAAAGATCGTCCCGTAAAAGTCTAAGTCAATGGTTCCGGAAGAGCGTTTGTTGTGATCGGTCAAAATGCGAGGAACCCAAATGAGGTGATCACGAGTAAAGTTTATTTATAAATTCTTGCAAAGTTTATACCTTACTTGATACCAAAGGCTTACCCATTCATTTATCTCTCCGCATGTGCTCAACGTTTAAACTCGACCGAGAAATTAGACTTTGACCTATCCGTTAGAGAAACTTTCATCACATCCACCGCTTATAAATCTTGTTTGATTCAAGTTGGCACCATCACCTTACATGTCGAATTTTATCTCTTTAAAAATACTTGCTTTTGATGTGATTTTAGGGATTGATTGGTTAACTACTCATCATGCCAAAATTGATTGTTTTCGTATGGTTGTTAGTTTTCATATTCCTAACCAACCTGTTGTATTTAATTCAAGCAACTAAACCATTAAAATCAATCATCGTCATATCTAATCATAAAGCTATTCGCTTATTGAAAAACGGATGTCAAGCTTTCTTAGCCCATGTTATGGATTTGAATAAAGACACGCCAAATTTGAATAATATTCCCGTTGTTATCGACTTTCCGACGATTTCAAGAACTTCCGGCCTACCCCGTAACGTGAAAGAATTCTTTATTGATCTTGAACCCCGGTACAAAACCCATTTCTAAAACCCCATATTGAATGGCTCCTATTGAACTTCAGAGTTAAAGGTCCAACTACGTGAATTGTTGGACATCGGTTTCATTCTAAATCCCAAGACATCTCCTTGGGGTGCTCTGCTTTATTTGTAAAGAAGAAAGACGGAGTACGCGACTTTGTATCGACTATCGGGGAATTGAACCATGTCACCATCAAGAATAGGTATCCTCTACCTCGTATTGATGACTTGTTTGACCGATTGCAAGGGCACAATTCTTTTCAAAAATCGATCTTCTTTCCGGATATCATCACCAAGATTAGAAGGCGAGGATATTCCAAAGACGCGCCTTCGTAACTTCGGTATGGGCATTATGAATTCTTAGTCATGTCTTTCGGACTAACTAATGCTCCTCGCGGCTTTCATGGATATGATGAACCGAGTATTCAAGGAATATTTGGATCGGTTTGTTGTTTTCTTTATTGATGACATCCTCATATATTCCAAAAGTCGTGAAGATCATGAGCACCATTTGAAGTCGGTACTCCAAAGGCTTCGTGAAAACAAACTATATGCCAAATTGAAGAAATGCGAAGTTCGCTTAAGGAAGTAGCATTTCTTGGGCACGTGGTGTCAAAACATGGAGTATCCGTGGACCCTGCCAAGATTGAAGCAATACAAAGTTGGGAGCAACCAAGTCATTGGACCAAGCACGTAGCTTTCGGGTTCATTTGGTTATTATCGGAGATTCGTGGAAGGGTTTTCTAATCGCTACTCCATTAACTCGCCTAACTCTAAGGATACACAATTCGCTTTGGGAGCGAAGAATGCGAGAAGAGTTTCCAAGAGCTTAAGAGGAGACTTATTTTAAGACTTTCTAACAATACCATCCGGTTCGGATGGATTTGTTATCTACAATGATGCTTGTGCAAAGGGTTAGGATGTGTTCTCATGCAACGTGGGAAAGTCATAGCTTTATGCCTCATGACAACTTAAAGAATATGAGAGGAATTATCCTACTCATGATCTAGAGTCAGCAACAAATCGTTTCAGCGCTTAAAGATATGGAGGCACTATCTATATAGGGAGAAAGTGGAGATATATTCATACAATAAAAGCCTTAAATATTTCTTCCTCAAAAGAACTCAACACGCGGCAATGACGTTGGCTCGAGCTATTGAAAGACTACGACCACACTATTCAATACCATCCCGGAAAAGCGAACGTGGTAGCCGTACGCGCGTTGAGTAGAAGATCATATGCGGAATGAGTGCGATGATGTCAAGTATACGACAGAGCCAACTTTAATAGAAAAAGTTAAGGTCGCTTCAACCCACCCACCCCGAGTGATGCGTATGAAGAAGAAAGTACAAGAAGGAGCTATTCAAGGAATACTTCAAGTCCACTCTAGACTTTGTGTCCCTAACGACTCGATTTGAAGTAAAAGATTATGATGGAGGCACACAATACACCATTTGCAATCCATCTCGAAGTACCAAAATGTATCGTGATCTTGACATACATTTTGGTGGAACAATATGAAGAGAGAAATTGCAAAGTTTATCTCGATGTGTTTAACTTGTCAACGTGTAAAAAAGCGGAGCATCTAGTACCTAAGGGTCCGATTGCAACCACTTGAGATTCGAAATGGAAGTGGGAACATATTACCATGGATTTCGTTCACGGGTCTTCTAGTGTTTCTCAAGGCATCAATGCTATTTGGGTTATTGTTAATAGATTAACCAAGTTCCGCTCATTTCTTGCCGATACGGAGACTTATTCCCTTGAACGTCTTGCTAGTAATATGCGTGAATGAGATTTTGAGGTTCGTGGTGTGACGCCCCCAAAATAGGTCCATTCCATCCAACCCATTCTCGAGTCGCCAAATACATGGTACGTAAATAACTACAACTTTATTATTACAACATATAAACCGTGAGTTTAAATACGAGATATTGCCATCTAGACAATATCCACACGCAAATAAATCCCCATCATAATTATTGATACATTATTTTACAAAATGGTGAGGACTACTAAACAACTCTCTCTAGAACCTTCATTCCATACCCCTAACTAAGACTCGCTACATTCTCGCCTCCCGAGAAGAAAAATGGAACAACAAGGAAAAGGGTGAGCTCAACTAGCCCAATAAAGAATATTATGACTAAGATAATATACAACAAATTATCGTTAGTCTTCAACAGGAAAAATCTAATAGAATACAATAGACAACAAATTTTAAATCAATATTCGCAATGAAATAATAATTCGTTAGAAGAAGAGTTAAGTAGAGAATGCAAACTACTATCTTCTATATATGAATTTAAAAGTTCATCGTCGATATTTTATCCCTGTAACATCAATCAATATACATCGGAATCAAATATTTATCTTTGCACTATGTGCCAAAGATATTCATCACCGGGTCATGTTCATCTAAACACTGCTCATCTTTGCACTACTACCAAAGATATTCTTCGAAATCATTCATCTTTGCACTCACGGTGCCAAAGATATTCAATAATATCATCATTTAAGAAATGAAGATGATGAAAAATATTTTTTAAAGAAACGAATCCGGTGAAACAAAATGACAAGGATTAAGGATTCGTACTTTGTTTTATCCACGCCCAAAACTACCTCAAAAATAATCATAGGGGTGTAGAATTCAAGAATGATCAAAACATGGATACAATCAAAGCTAGTATCAGGAATAGATATTTTATTTAAAAGAAAAATTTTCATTTTTCTATGAATAAAGGCCGTATTCGTGAATAAAGTGCAGAGTATACGTGAATAAAGGCTTGATACACGTGAATAGTAACTCTGACACCAAAAGATAGAAATTCCACAAAAAATCATCTTCACGCTTCATTGAATAAGACTTCATGAATAAAGAACTTCGTGAATAAGAACTCGTGAATAAGAACTCTCATGAATAAAGTAACCCCAACATGAAAAAGTTCCAAATTTGATAAAAGTTCCAACCAATATTTCAAAGATAATGATATTGAAGAAATAATATCATTTGAGAAAAAATAACATCCTTACCTCGAAAAGACAAGAGATTACTAAGTTAAACATTAGGATATAAGCTATGACTTGAACTTGCAATCAGATAAAGCAACACTCAAAGTATACTCACAAGAATACGCTCAAAATATCGAGAGAAATAGAGAAAACTTTCGCCGGTGTGATTTTCAATTCTAACCTAAGCTCCTATTTATAGAAATCGCTTAGTAACACCAAAGCAGAAAATTGAATATAATAATATTATTTATAAACAAAATTCCTTAGCCCACCTTTGAAATCTGATTTCAGCCATAGCACATGTTAAATGAGGTTCACAAACTCACCAAAAATGTTTTTCTCAAAATAATTAATTAAAACTCCCAAAAATCAATTATTTTAGAACTCCGAAACTTCAATAATTCATAATAAATAGCCCTTTTATCAGAAAATTCAAATCTCATGAGTTTTTATAGGAAATTCAATTTCTACAACTTTGCAGAAGAAAGTTTTTCCAAATTCCAAACAGAAATTGACCGAAATCCACAAACAGACGATTTTTGTGCTATAATCAAATTTCGATAAGAAATGGGGTCCAATGACACACAAAACATGTGTTAATCATTAATGCCACAAAAATACTCTTCCTCCTCCTCATATACTCATATATCCCACATTCAATATAAAATATCACCAATTAATATATTATTAAAATAATATATTTAAATGAATTATTTTATCGTAAAATGATAAAATATTAATTTTCAACAATTGTCATTTTAAAAATTTTCCATCTATATCCACATAAAATCAATATTTTTCTCATCATATAATTCAATAATTAATTATTTACAAATAATATTACAGAATCACAAGATCTGCAAACGTGCCGCTCCTGAGAAAGGGGCTTTCAATAAGGATCTCTCTCTTCTGGCAAGCAATTAGGTGACCAAACCTCTCCTTAGATGTAACTTTCTAGACATTGCCAATAATGTTATCTAGTAATATTATTCAAATAATATGAATTATTGCTTCGATAATAAAAAAATATTGTGTAATGACAATTATTGAAACAACAAAGAATATAAAATATCAACGCAACAATTATTGAATCAATAAAATAAAATACCTGACGAAGAATTATCGTAACAATTATTGAGTAGTGCCTTCTCACGTAAGAATCAATAATTGGTGCAATATCTGGTGCTCTTCTTGTGCTCAACAACGCGTATTAGTGTGTTTTAACCAACGGGTATTCCAACAAAAGATAATCTGTAATAACTACGCCGTTATTTATAAACAACTTATATTTGTCGTTTTCTTCATCCAATCGCTTTCGTTATGGGCCCACAAAAAGATCGCTTGGTAAATACGCATTTAATATTCCCCTAAAGATGAATATTCCACGACCCAAAACTAATATTCCCCGACGATAATGAATATTTTATCACCACTTGCTTATTTAAAATATTTGCGATTTTACCCATAACTAACCACATTAATCAAATCCACCCTTACTATTTCAAAATAATAAATAAAGAAATTCCTTTTATTTAAAAATTTTTGGTCTTACACATGGCATGCCCAGTATCCATAGTTAGGATCGTGATCCAAGATTCACTTCAAGATTTTGGGTTAGCTTGCAAAAAGCTATGGGCACGGATTACGATTCAATTCTAAGATACCATCCTCAAGCAGACGGACAATCAGAGAGGACTATTCAAACTCTTGAAGATCTATTAAGACTCGTGTCCTAAACTTCAAGGGCGCTTGGGATAAGTATTTACCATTGGTGGAATTCTCCCACAATAATGATTATCGTGCAAGTATAGGTGTGGCTCCATTCAAGCATTATATGGACGAAAATGTCGCTTCAAAGTATGTTGGGACGAGGTGGGTGAAGCAATATTGTTGGGATCCGAGGTAATGTACGTATGACTACTGGAAAAGATCCAAATGATTCGACAACGATATAAACTAAGCACAAGATCGACAAAAAAGAGTTATGCGGATCTTCATCGAAAGGACGTAGAATTTAGTATAGGGGATCATGTATTGTCATGAAGTTGCTCCATGGAAGGAGTTACAAGATTTGGGAAGAGAGGAAAGCTCAATCCACGATTTATTAGTCCATTTCAAATTCTTGACCGAAAGTAGGAAATGTGGCCTATAGACTCGCAAGTTACATCTCCGAGTATGTCTCGTGTTCATAATGTGTTTCACATATCTATACTTCAGTAAATATGTGAAAGACCCAACCACGTTATAGAGTTAGAACCGGACTAGATAAACCAAGACTTAACGTATGAGGAGGTAATTGTCAAGATCTTGGATAGGAAGGAGCATGTCCCACGCAAGAAAGATCATACCACAAGTTAAAGTTCGTGGAGGAATCATGCTTTATAGAAATGACCAGGAATTGGAAAGTAAATGAAAGCGAGGTATCCTCACCTTTTGAAACACCGTGCATGCGTAAGGTCAATTTTGTAAGACCCCAACTTATTATTAATGAAATTTAATTTTCTATTTATTATTTTGAAATAGTAAGGGTTGATTTGACTAATGTGGATAGTTAGGGTAAAATACGCAAATATTTCAAAATAAGCAAGTGGTTATAAAATATTCATCATTGTTTGGGAATATTCGTTTTGGTCGTGGAATATTCAGATCGCTTCGGGAATATTCGTATTTACTCGCCATAAATGCCCATGTGTGGGCCCCATAACCGGAAAGTGATTGGATGAAGAAAAACGACAAAAATAAGTTGTTTTAAAAATAACTACAGAAGTTGTTACTGCTAATATCGTTAAAATACTCTGGTGGTTAAAAAACAATAGAAGAAGAAGATATGTATTGCACCAATTATTGATTCTACGTAAGAAGGCACTACTCAATAATGGTTACGTAATTATCGCTCGGGTATTTTATTTTATTGATTCAATAATCACTTTGATTGATATTTTATATTATCGTTGTTTCAATAAATTGTCATTACACAAGATTTTCCATTATCGAGCAATAATTCATATTATCCTAATAATATTATTGGATAAAATTATTGGCAATGTCTAGAAAGTTCGTCAAGGAGAGGTTTGGTCACCTAATTGCGCGCCAAGAAGGAGAGAAATCTTTATCGAAAGCCCCCTCTCTCCTGGAACTACCGTCACAAGATCGTGTGATTCTCGTAATATTATTTGTGAATAATTAATTATTGATTTATATGATGAGAAAAATATTGATTTTATGTGGATATAGATGGAGAAAATTTTAAAATGACAATTGTTGAAAATTAATATTTTATCTTTTTCTCGATAAAATAATTCATTTAAATATATTATTTTAATAATATAATAATGGTGATATTTTTACAACGAATGGGATATATGAGTATACGAGGAGGAAGAGTATTTTTGTTGCAATAAATGTTTAAAACATGTTAAACATGTCGGTGGACCCCATTTATCGATCGAAATTTGATTATAGAATGTAAAATCGCCTGCTTCAGGATTTTTGGCCAATTTCATTTGGAATTTGGAAAAATTTATTCGCAAAGTTGTAGAGAATTGAATTTCCTATAACAACTCAAGAGATTCGAATTTTTTGATAAAAGGGCTATTTATTATGAATTATTGAAGTTCAAGCTTCAAATAATTGATTTTTGGAAGTTTTAATTATTTTTATTAAGAAAACATTTTTATTGTTTTTGGCACATGTGGTGGTGAAGTTTGGACCAGATTTGTGTGTGTAGGAAATTTGATTATATATATTATTATTATATTAAATTTTCGCTTTTGTTCTAAGCAATTTCTATAAATAGGTGCTTAGGTTAGAATTGAAAATCACACCGTAAACTCAAGTTTTCTCTATATTATCGAGCGTATTCTTGTGAGTATTTTGAGTATACTTTGAGTATTGCTATATATGTGCAAGTTCAAGTCATAGCCTATATATCAGTGTTTCAACTGAAAGATCATCTTTCTTCATGAGGTAAGTGGATATTTTTTTTTTTCAGAATGATATTATTTCTTCAATATCATTATGTTGAAATATTGATCTCAAGTTTTTATCAAATTTGGAACTTTTGGTGTCTGAGTTACTATTCACGATATTCGATATTCAATTATTATTCACGATATCTGAATTTCTATTCAGTTTTAATACTGAGACTATTATTCGAAAAAATGAAAATTTTTCTTTTCGTTCTAAAATATCTATTACGGATACTAGCTTTGATTGTATCCATGTTTTGATCATTCTGAATTTTACACCACCGTAATTATTTTTGAGGTATTTTTGGACGTGGATAAAACAAAGTACTTAATCCTTAATCCTTAATCCTTGTCATTTTGTTTCCTTTGGATTCGTTTTTTAAAAATATTTTTCATCATCTTCATCTTAAATGATGATATTATGGAATATCTTTGGCCCAGTAGTGAAAAGATGAATGATTTCTAAAGAATATCTTTGGTCAGTAGTGCAAAAGATGAACAGTGTTTAGATGAAACATGATTAATCGATGAATATCTTTTGGCTCAGTAGTGCAAAGATGAATATTTGATTCGAGATATATATTGATTGATGTTACGGTGGATAAAAGATGAGCGATGAACTTTTAAATTCATACATGTAAGATAGTAGTTTGCATTCTCTACTTAACTCTTCTAACGAATTATTATTTCATTGCATGTAATATTGATTTAAAATTTGTTGTCTATTGTATTCTATTAGATTTTTCCTCGTGAAGACTAACGATAATTTGTTGTATATTATCTTAGTCATAATATTCTTTATCGGGCTAGTTGAGCTCACCCTTTTCTTTTTTTTTCCATTTTTCATCTCAAGAGGCGAGAATATAGCGAAAAGTATTTAGCCTGGGGTATGGAATGAAAGTTCTAGAGAGAGTTGTTTAGTAGTCCTCACCATTTTGTAAAATAATGTATCAATAAATGTGATGAGGATTTATTTGAGTATAGATATTGTCTGTAAGATAATATTTGTATTCAAACTCACGATTTCTTGTTGTAATAATAAAGTTGTAGTTAGCTTTTTCGCATCATGTATCGACAACTCGTAATGGGTGATGTATACCTATTTTGGGGCGCTCACATCGCATTTCAAAGAAGAATCGGTTCTAAGGGAGGAGAAACGACCACCGATCGTATGCTATAAATGCGGGAAGAGAGCGACATATCATCAAACCGCCCACAGCCACAGTTCAAGGTATGTCATAATTGTAGAAAGGAAGGACATATCGCCGAGAGATCAGACACAGAGAGCAAAACCAAGTCCAGTGGGGATGGTGACTCAAAAGGTCATCCCGGAAAAAAGTCAAAGTCAACGGTTCTCGGAAGAGCGTTTTTGTCGGATCGGGTCAAAATGCGAGGAACCCAAACGAGGTGATCACGGGTAAGCTAATCATAAATTCTTGCGAAGTTTATACCTTACTAGATCGGTGCTACCCATTCATTTATCTCTCCGCTTGTGCTCAACGTTTAAACTTGACTCAGGAGAAATTAAACTTTGATTTATCTCGTGGAAACTCCGTTAGGAGAAACTTTCATCACATCCAATCATTTATAAATCTTGTTTGATCCAAGTTAGCACCATCACATTACCATTGACCTTATCTCTTTAAAGATACTTGCTTTTGATGTGATTTTAGGGATTGATTGGTTAACTACTCATCATACAAAAATTAATTATTTTCGTAAGGTTGTTAGTTTTCATATTCCTAACCAACCCGTCAGATTTAATTTGTGACGCCCCAAAATTAGGTATACATCACCCATCTTGGGTAGTCGATACATGGTATGTAATTTAAATATAACTTATTAATATAAACTGCCGTGTACATAATACGACATATAAATCGTGAGTTTGAATACAAATATTGTCTACTAGATATTATACAAACTCAAAAGGAGTCCTCATTACAATTATTATCACACTATTTCACGTAATAGTGAGGACTACTAATGCTATCCTCTCGACCATTACTCCGCTCCCCGACTCGTCCAAAACTATATTCTCATTTCAAGAGAATAAAATGAAAGAAAGGGTGAGCTCAACTAGCTCAAGAAGAAATATTATGACTAAGATAATGCGTAATAAATTATCATTAGCCTTCACAACAAATGTTAAACCGATAAAATATAATGAACATCAAGTTTAACTACAAATGAAACCAAAGAATCCATTAAAAGAGTCAAGTAGAAAATAAAATCTACTATCTTTTATGATTTAAAAGGTTTTATCATCATCGTTATAGCCGAGACTCACTTTAATAAATATTCCACATCATCGAATCACCCCTCAACTACTACGGCCAAGGATATTCTTTAAGTATCACGACCACAATTATTCACGCACTCACGGCCAAGAATAGTTCAGGTATTCATTAATGGTCATGATCATGCCAACAATCGGTCCATCAATGCACTACTACGGCCATCGAGGATTTTTATCACATCATTTGTAACATTACGGCCATGATTACAACCAATAATCTCTCTCGTCATAATCATACCAAGTCCATCTATGCACTACAAAAGCCACGTATGACTTTCAACATAATATAAACATGAGGATGATGACAATGATATAAGAATTCAATAAAACAAGTTCAAGAATTAATTTATCTAGGAACCAATAACATCCAAATTGTCAACATGATAATCGCTTTGTAGAGTAAAAATTCAAGAATATCGAGAAGAATATTTCCATGAAAAGATACTGGATGAAACGCAAATATCAAGGATATTCTACTAATTTCATGGAGTATAGAAGTCAAAGTTTTAACCAACTGGGTATAATAAAGAATGGAATAACAAAAGAAATCACCATGCATGCGATAGATCAAGACAGCAAAAGTTATTCCAATGTAATAATAAATAACGGAAACCAGTCCCGCCAGAAACGCATGCATAAGATGTTCCAACAATAATAATAAAGAGCGGAACGTGTCCAGTGTAAAACACATGCATGTGATGTTCCAATGTAATAATAATAAAGACGGAACAGTGTCCGTGTAAAACACATGCATGTGATGTTCCAATGTAATAATAATAAAGATGGAACCAAGTCCTGTAAAACACATGCATGTGATGTTCCAAATAATAATAATAAACGGAACCATGTAATAATAGAAGAATGTCACCAAGTATAGGTAAGTCACAGATACAAAGTTATTCCAATGTAATAATAAGGAATGGAATAACAAGTTCTCTTCATGAATACAAAAAAATAATATCCCTTACGAAGTACAACAAATAATATTCCCTACCTTAGAAGAAATGAATATTAGAAAAGGAAGTAGAAAAAAATACTTTTCTTCTTTCTCTATATAGTTTCTCTCTAGAGTTTCAATGAATTGTAAAGAAATAATGAAGGAATGAGCTTTCTATTTATAGTAAAAACCGAGGGTGGCTCTTGGTCTTAACGAAGGGTCAAAATGACTCTTCGTAATATCAAGAGACAACTACTATTCATGAAGGGGTAATTAACCTTCGAACAATCAAGAGCGCTTAACTCTCGTAGGCAAAGGACTCTACTAATATTAAGAAGGGTAATTACTATTTAACTAAGGGTAATTACTATCGACGAAGGTAATTACTATCGACGATGAAGGTAAATACTATTGAAGAAGGTAATTACTATTGAAGAAGGTATACTATCGACGAAGGTAATTACTTATCGACAAAGGTAATTACTATTCACAAAGGTAATTACTATTCACAAAGGTAATTACTAGACGACGAAGAGACTTTAGATGACATACATATGGGCCCCCATAAAATAATCAAACTTACCACAAACGCCTCATCATAATGTACACTTTATATACATCAAGGATTGAATAAATATTACCACAAATCATTTTATTTTTAATCAACACATTTTTAATCTTTCAACAATTATTAATCATTTATAACTTGTCGCCTCAATTAATAATATAACATATTATATAGATGATATCTTTGTGACAATAATTGAATCAATAATATAAGAGATATGATGCAAAGAATTATCGTAGTAATAATTGAGTATAGCTAAGTGACTTCTCACGTAAGCATCAATAATCAATACCGTGTGCTACTACGCAACCACGCCAGACATCGCATTTTTTACCACCGGGTAGTTCAACAGCTTTTAACTCAGAATAACCTCCGCCAATTATTTTTATAGAAAGATAATTTTGTCGCTTTCTAACTACGACAATACTTCGCATTGTGGGGTCCAATTAATGATTGAGCCGTCGTATTTAATATTCCCCGACAAAAAGAATATTCCCGACCAAACTAATATTTTATAACAACTTGCTTACTTTGCAAAATTTATAAATATTACCCACAACTATAACATTATATCAAATTTATTCCATAATATTCAAAAATAATATTTATAGAAAATTCATCTTTATTTATAAAAGTCGGGTCTTACAACCTCCCTTTCTTATGAAATTTCGCCCTCGAAATTAGGGTACGACTGGTATGTCAAGAGGTAAGGATACCTTGATTTCATTTCGATTCTAACTCCCAAGTCATTTCCTCAACATCGTGGTTCCTCCACAAAACTTTGACTTGAGGTATAACCTCGAGCGTAGAATATGTTCCTTCTTATCCAAAATTTGAACAGAACCTCTTCATACGCCAAATCTTCCGCTATTTCGTCCGGGTTCTAACTCAATAATATGGTTCGGGCCTTTCACATATTTACGTAATATGGATATGTGAAAAAGTTATGAACACGAGACATATTCAAGCAGAAAGTTTAGTCTATAGGCCATGCGCTCCTACTCGATCGAGGATTAAAATGGACCGATGAATCGAGGATTAAGTTTTCTCTCTTTCCAAATCTTGTAACTCCTTTCCATGGAGCAACTCTTAACAACACATGATCTCCTATATCGAATTCCACGCCCTTTCGATAAAGATCAAGATAACTCTTTTGTCGATTTTGTGAGGTTTTTTATACATTGTCGGATCGTTTGAATCTTTTCCGTAGTCATACGTATCAACTCCGGCCCCAACAACGTTGCTTCACCCACCTCATCCCAAAGATAATCGAGAACGACACTTTCTTCCATACAACGCTCGAATGGAGCCATGCCAATATTTTTGCTTGATAACTGTTGTTGTAGGAAAACTCCACCAATGGTAAGAACTTGTCCCAACTCCCTTGAAATCAAGGACACGAGTCTTAATAGATCTTCAAGAGTTTGAATAGTCCTCTCCGATCGTCCGTCCGTCTCGAGGATGATATGCCGAAGCTAAATCGTAAGTCTGTGCCTCATAGCTTTTTGCAAACTAACCCAAAATCGTGAAGTGAATCTTGGGTCTTGATCGTAAACTATGGATACCCAAGCATACCATGCGATCTTATAATCTCGTTTATGTACATACGAAAGCAAGACGCTCAAGTGTATAAGTTTCTCAGATTTCAGAAGAAATGAGCAGACTTGGTCAATCTATCAACAATGACCCAAATCGCATCAACGCCTTGAGAAACCTTAGGAAGACCCAGAATCTAAATCCATGGTAATGTGCTCTCACTTCCATTCGGAATTTCAAGTGGTTGTAATGGACCTTTTGGTACTTGATGCTCTCGCTTTTAACTCGTTGACAAGTTAGACACCTTGAGATAAACAAACGCTTATCTCTCTCTTCATATTGCTTCCACCAAAATGTATGATTTAATATCATGATACATTTTGGTACTCCTGAGATGGATTGTAAAATGGTGTGTTGGCGCCCATCATGATATTATACTTTAAATCGTGGTCGTTAGAACACAAAGTCCGGAGTTGACTCAAGTATTCCTTCTTCATCGATTCTTGCTTCCTAAGATAGCACCTTCTTGCACTTTTTCTTCCTCATACGATCACTCTAGAGTCCGTAGCTTGAGAGCAGACTTTAACTTTATCGATTAAAGTTCGGTTCTACTCAGATACTCGCTTATCATCACACGCGTCCTCGAGTCTTTAACTCTATCTCCATCCTTTGCAAGTCACACAAAATGGGCCTTTGCGTTGACAATATCGCACTCAGATTTGCATATGATCTTCTACTCAACGCGCCGCCTACCACGCTCGCTTTTCCAGGATGGTATTGGATGGTATGATCATAATCTTTCAACAGCTTCAAGCCAACGTCGTTGTCGCGATGTTGAGTTCTTTTGAGTGAAGAAATATTTGAGGCTTTTATGATCCGTGAAGATCTCCACTTTCTCCCCATACAAGTAATGCCTCCAAATTTTAAGAAGATAACAAATGCTAACTCTAGATCTGAGTAGGATAATTCCTCTCATATTCTTTGAGTTGTCGCGAGGCATAGCTATAACTTTTCCATGTTGCATGAGAACACATCCCAACCCTTTGCTCAAGCATCATCAGAGATGACAAATCCCTCCGAGCCGATGGTATTGCGTACAAAAGTGTTGAAATAAGTCTCCTCGAAGTTCTTGAAAACTCTTCTCACATTCTTCGCTCCAATCGAACTTTGTATCTTTTCGAGTCACCGAAATAATGGAGTAGCGATTCGAGAAAATCCTTCCACGAATCTCCGATAATAACCAACTAAACCGAGAAAGCTACGACTTTGATCATCGATTTAGGTTGTTCCCACTTTGAATAGCTTCAATCTTTCTTTGGGTCAACAGATATTCCATGACTTGATACCACGTGCCCAAGGAATGCTACTTCTTCAAGCCGTAACTCGATTTCTTCAACTTGGCATAAAGCTTATATTCACGAAGCTTTTGGAGTGTCACCTCAAGTGTTGCTTCATGATCTTCACACGCTTTTGGAATAAATAAGGATGTCATCAATAAAGACGACCACAAAGTGATCTAAATATTCCTTGAATACTTGGCTCATCATATCCATGAAGGCAAAGAGGAGCATTAGTCAATCCAAAGGACATGACTAGAATTCATAATGCCCGCATCGAAGTTCCGAAAGCCGCTTTGGAATGTCGGCGGTTCTAATCTTCAATTGGTGATATCCTAACGAAGATCAATCTTTGAAAAGAATTTGGCTCCTTGAAACCGGGTCAAACAGTCATCAATACGTGGCAATGGATACCTATTTTTGATGGTGACATGATTCAACTCCCGATAATCAATACAAAGTCGCATACTCCCATCTTTCTTCTTCACGAATAGTAAACAGAGCACCCAAGGAGAAGTACTAGGACTAATAAAGCCAATGTCTAACAATTCCTCGCATTGGGTCTTTAACTCAAGTTCAATAGAGCTATTCGATATGGGCTTTGGAAATAGATTTTTGTACAGGGTTCAAGGTCGATACAAAATTCAATTTCACGCCCGGGGTAGGCCAGAAGTTCTTCTGAGAATACGTCAGAAATTTATTAACAATAGAAATATCGCTCAAAACCGACGTATTTTTGTTTAAATCGTGATATGAGCTAAGAAAGCTTGACATCCGCTTTTCAATAAACGAATAGCTTTATGGCTTGAGATGACCGTGATTGATTTTAATGGTTTGGTCGTTTGAATTCAAGATAATAGGTTGATTAGGAATATGAAAGCTAACAACCTTACTTAAAACAATCAATTTTTGCATTGATGATAAGTAGTTAACCAATCAATCCCTAGAATCACGCCAAATGCAAGTATTTTTAATGAAATAAGATCGATGTGTAATGTGAGGGTACCGATTTGAACCAAACAATACTTTATAAACAATGGATGTAATGAAGGTTTCTCCCAACGGAGTTTCCACAGATAAGTCAAAGTCTAATTTCTCCTGAGTCAAATTTAATCGATGAGCGCAAGTAGGAGAAATAAAAGAATGGGTAGAACCCAGATCAAATAAAGTATAGACTTCATTAGAGTTTATGATAAGCTTACCCGTGATGACCTCATTCGGGTTCCTCGCTCTCGGGAGGTCACAACAAACGCCTCCTCAGACCACTGGGTTTTGACTTTTCCGGACTACTTTGGTGCCTCCATCCTAGTTGAATTTGTCTTCAGTAAACGACAAAATCGAGCTAAGTGACCTTCTCTTCCACAATTATAACATGCTTTGACTGCATGGCGCAGATTCGGATCGATGTGTCCCTCTCCTCCGCATTTGAAGCATATGACAGGTGGTCTTTTCCTTCCTTAACAACGGTGCTTTGGTCCGACGCTTTCCATCATTGTTGAATCTCCTTTTCTTGAAATGTCCATTCTTATTGTTTTGGCCTCGATTACCACCAAAGTGGTTACCATATCCGCCCGTTGATTCCTCCACGCTTGTTGTCACCGCTCGATGACTACTCTCGCCGGTATTATAATTTTTTTTCTACCGCTTCTCTTTAGTTAAGGTTGACTCGTTATCGCGCTCCACTAATCGAGCCCTATTTACAACATCCGAATACAAACACGCTTTATGAGAAATAAGATGTCGACGATCTTCCCGACTTCAAACCTCTTAAAAACATTCGTGTCCATTCTCTTCATTATCCACCAAGTGGGATTTAAACCGTGATAACTCCGCAAATTTTGCCTCGTATCACGACACTGGCCATATTTTTTTGTTCCAACTTGATAAACTCCACCTCCTTCATGTGGCTAATACTTTCGTGAAAGTATTTGTCATTGAATGTACTCCCGAACTTCTCCCAAGATATCTTCAAGACAAAGAAGTTGAGTACGCTTTTACCGATTTCCACCAAGAATCGCCTCCGCAAGCAACATAAAGGCGTAAAGGAACCTTTGTTCTCTGAGCATCCCAAGACATCAAATATCTTGGTAATCTGCTTTATCCATGCTTCCGCCGTAAGTGGTTTTGGCTCTCTTTTAAACTCCGGTGGTCCCAGCTCCTTAAATTGTTTAAGCGGTGACCACCGAGAGTTTTCCGTGTTTCCACCCACGTTTTGGACAGAGTCGCTCTCTTCGTTGTTGCATAAATTGCATAAAGCCTCTGAACATTTGATCATTCATCATTTGGTCAGTATTGTTGTTTGCATGAGGATTGTCGCCTTTCTGATGCACATTATCCTGATTATTGATATGTGATGAATCAACGATCGCCTGTGCTCCATTGCTATTCTCAACATTCTCAAATGTCATTTTCAGATACTGTCACAAAACAAAAGGTTAATTGACATGTAACAAATTATCTCTATTTTCTGACCGACCAATAAAATAGCACATAAACTTAGGTAGGTCATACTAGCGAAGGTATTCCCCATCTCTACCCTCCTAGTACTATTCTCACATCTTAGCCTGTGGATCATATCCTCAAGCTCGATACCAACCGTGGACGCCCCAAAATTAGGTATACATCACCCATCTTGGGTAGTCGATACATGGTATGTAATTTAAATACAACTTACTAATATAACTGTCGTGGTACAATACGACATAAATCGTGAGTTTGAATACAAATATTGTCTACTAGATATTATACAAACTCAAAAGGAGTCCTCATTACAATTATTATCACACTATTTCACGTAATAGTGAGGACTACTAATGCTATCCTCCGACCATTACTCCGCTCTCCCGACTCGCCCCGCCTATATTCTCATTTTCAAGAGAACAAATGAAAGAAAGGGTGAGCTCAACTAGCTCAAGAAGAAATATTATGACTAAGATAATGCGTAATAAATTATCATTAGCCTTCACAACAAATGTTAAACCGATAAAATATAATGAACATCAAGTTTAACTACAAATGAAACCAAAGAATCCATTAAAAGAGTCAAGTAGAAAATAAAATCTACTATCTTTTATGATTTAAAAGGTTTTTCATCATCCGTTATAGCCGAGACTCAAACTTTAATAAATATTCCACATCATCGAATCACCCCCGAACTACGGCCAAGGATATTCTTTAGTATCACGACCACAATTATTCATGCACTACGCCAAGAATAGTTGTGTATATTCATTAATGGTCATGATCATGCCAACAACAATCATCCATCAATGCACTACTAGTCCATCGAGGATTTTTATCACATTATTTGTAACATTACGGGCCATGATTACACCGAATAATCCTCGTCATAATCATACCAAGTCCATCTACGCACTTATGTGCCATGATGACTTTCAACATAATATAAACATGAGGATGATGACAATGATATAAGAATTCAATAAAACAAGTTCAAGAATTAATTTATCTAGAACCAATAACATCCAAATCATCAACACGACATCGCTTTAGAGAGTAAAATTCAAGAATATCGAGAAGAATATTTCCATGAAAAGATATGGATAAAACGCAAATATCAAGGATATTCTACTAATTTCATGGAGTATATAGAAGTCAAAGTTTTAACCATTTGGGTATAATAAAGAATGGAATAACAAAAGAAATCACCACGCATGCGATAGATCGCAGACAAAAGCAAAAGTTATTCCAATGTAATAATAATAATAACGGAAACCAGTCCGCCAAAAACGCATAAACAGGATGTTCCTGGAAAACAACGAATAATAATAAATAATAGCGGAACCAGTCTGTGTCCTGTAAAACACACATGCATGTGATGTTCCAATGTAATAATAATAAAGATGGAACCAGTCCTGTAAAACACATGCATGTGATATTCCAATGTAATAATAATAAAGATAGAACCAAGTCCAAGTAAAAAACACACAGACATGATGTTCCAAATGTAATAATAAAGACAGAATAATAGAAGAATGTCACCAAGTATAGGGTAGTCCGCATATACAAAGTTATTCCAATGTAATAATAAGGAATGGAATAAATGAAGTTCTCTTCATGAATAAGAAAGAATAATATCCCTTACTTAGTACAACAAATAATATTTCCTACCTTAGAAGAATGAATATTGGAAAAGGAAGTAATAAAATACTTTTCTTCTTTCTCTCTATAGTTTTCTCTCTAGAGTTTCAATGAATTCGTAAGAAATAATGAAGGAATGAGCTTTTTATTTATAGAAAACCGAGGGTGGCTCTTGGTCTTAACGAAGGGTCAAAATGACTCTTGGTAATATCAAGAGACAACTACTATTTCATGAAAGGGTAATTAACCTTTGGAACAATCAAAAAAGTTAACTCTTGGTAATATGAAGGGACAACTACTATTTGCGAAGGGATAATTACTATCGACGAAGGTAATTTATTATCGACGAAGGTAAATACTATTGAAGAAGGTAATTTACTATCGACGAAGGTAAATACTATCGACGAAGGTAATTACTATTCACAAAGGTAATTACTATTCACAAAGGTAATTACTATCGATTTAAGAGACTCTTAGATGATGACATATGGGCCCCCATAAAATAATCAAACTTACCACAAACGCCTCATAATGTACTCTTTATATACATCAAGGATTGAATAAATATTACCACAAATCATTTTATTTTTAATCAACACATTTTTAATCTTTCAACAATTATTAATCATTTATAACTTGTCGCCTCAATTAATAATATAACATATTATACGATGATATCGTGACAATAATTGAATCAATAATATAAGAGATATGATGCAAAGAATTATCGTAAGTAATAATTGAGTATAGCTAAGTGACTTCTCACGTAAGATCAATAATCAATACCGTGCTACTACGCAACCACGCCAGACATTGTACTTTTACCACGGGTAGTTCAACAGCTTTTAATTCAGTAACACCTCCGCCATTATTTTTATAGAAAGATAATTTTGTCGCTTTTAACTACGACAATACTTCCGCCATGGGGTCCATTAATGATTGAGTCAGTCGCATTTAATATTCCCCACAAAAAGAATATTCCCCACCAAACTAATATTTTATAACAACTTGCTTACTTTGCAAAATTTATAAATATTACCCACAACTATAACATTATATCAAATTTATTCCATAATATTCAAAAATAATATTTATTGAAAATTCACCTTTATTTATAAAAGCTAGGGTCTTACAGAATTCAAGCAACTAAACCACTAAAATCAATCATTGTAATATCAAGTCATAAAGCTATTCGTTTATTGAAAAACGGATGTCAAGCTTTCTTAGCCCATGTTATGGATTTGAATAAAGACACGTCAGATTTGAATAATATTCCTGTTGTTAGTAAATTTCCTGACGTATTTCCTGAAGAACTTCCAGTCTACCCCTAGAACGTGAAGTTGAATTCTTTATTGATCTTGAACCTGGTACAAAGCCCATTTCTAAACCCCATATCGAATTACTCCTATTGAACTTCAGGAGTTAAAGGTCCAACTACAGGAGTTGTTGGACATCGGTTTCATTCGTCCTAGTACATCTCCTTGGGATGCTCCTATTTTATTTGCAAAGAAGAAAGACGGGAGTATGCGACTTTGTATTGACTATCGAGAATTGAACCATGTCACCATCAAGAATAGGTATCCGCTACCTCGTATTGATGACCTGTTTGACCAGTTGCAAGGAGCACAATTCTTTTCAAAGATCGATCTTCGATTCGGATATCATCACCAAGATTAGGCGAGGATATTCCAAAGCGCGCCTTAGAACTTCGATGACGGGCATTATGAATTCTTAGTCGTGTCTTTTGGATTGACAAATGCTCCTGCGGCTTTCATGGATATGATGAACAGGATATTCAAGGAATATTTGGATCGGATTCGTTGTTTTCTTTATTGATGACATCTTTATATATTCCAAAAGCCGTGAAGATCATGAGCACCATTTGATTTGGTACTCCAAAGGCCGTGAAAACAAGCTATATACCAAGTTGAAGAAATGGGAGTTACGGCGAGGAAGTAGCATTCCTTGGGCGCGTGGTGTCAAAACATGGAGTATCTGTCGACCCGCCGAAGATTGAAGCAATACAAAGTTAGGAGCAACCAAAGTCGATGAATCAAGCACGTAGCTTTTGGGCTTAATTGGTTATTATCGGAGATTTGTGGAAGGATTTTCTCGAATCTCTACTCAGATTTAACTCGGTGACTTAGAAAGATACAAATTTCGTATGGAGCGAGGAATCGCGAAAAGAGTTTCAAGAGCTTAAGAGAGACTCATTTCGCACTGATTCGACAATACCATATCGGTTCGGATGGATTTGTTATCTACAAATGATGCTTGAGGCAAAGGTTTAGGATGTGTTCTCATGCAACGTGGGAAAGTCATAGCCTATGCCTCGCGACAACTTAAAGAGTATGAGAGGAATTATCCTACTCATGATCTAGAGTTGGCAGCAGTCGTTTTTGCGCTAAAGATCTGGAGGCACTATCTATATAGAGAGAAAGTGGAGATATATTCAAACCATAAAAGCCTCAAATATTTCTTCACCCAAAAGGAACTCAACATGCGGCAACGACGTTGGCTCGAGCTGTTAAAAGATTATGACCACACCATTCAATACCATCCTGGAAAAGCAAACGTGGTAGCTGACGCGTTGAATAGAAGATCATATGCAAGAACGAGTGCGATGATGTCAAGTATACGCATAGAACCAACTTTAATCGATAACGTTAAAATTTCTCAAGCCACCGACTCGGAGCTGATGCGTATAAAGAAAGTACAAGAAGGTGCTATTTCGGAAGCGAGAATCGATGAAGAAGGAATACTTCGAGTCCACTCCAGATTTTGTGTTCCTAACGACTCTGATTTGAAGTACAAGATCATGATGGAAGCACACAATACACCGTTTGCAATCCATCATGGAAGTACCAAAATATATCGTGATCTTCGACATACATTTTGGTGGAACAATATGAAGAGAGAGATTGCAAAGTTTATCTCGAGGTGTTTAACTTGTCAGCGTGTTAAGGCGGAGCATCAAGTGCCTAAGGGTCCATTGCAATCACTTGAGATGCCGAAATGGAAGTGGGAACACATTACCATGGATTTCGTTACGGGTCTTCCCACGATTTCTTAAGGCATAAATGCTATTTGGGTTATTGTTGATAGATTAACCAAGTCTGCTCATTTTTTGCCGATACGGGAGACTTATTCCCTTGAACGTCTTGTTCATATATATGTAAATGAGATTGTGAGATTGCATGGCATGCCAGTATCCATAGTTTCGGATCGTGACCCAAGATTCACTTCACGATTTTGGGTTAGTTTGCAAAAAGCTATGGGCACGGATTTCTGAATGGATTGGCATACCATCCTCAAACGGACGGACAATCAGAGAGGACTATTCAAACTTTTGAAGATCTATTAAGACTCTGTGTCCTAGATTTCAAAGGGAGTTGGGATAAATATTTACCTTTGGTGGAATTCTCCTACAACAACAGTTATCAGGCAAGTATAGGTGTGGCTCCATTTGAAGCATTATATGGACGTAAGTGTCGCTCTCCAGTATGTTGGGATGAGGTTGGTGAAGCAACATTTTTGGGACCAGAGTTGGTACGTATGACTACAGAAAAGATCCAAATGATTCGACAACGTATACAAATGGCACAAGATCGACAAAAGAGTTATGCGAATCTTCATCGAAAAGACGTAGAATTTAGTACTGGGGATCATGTATTGTTGCGTGTTGCTCCATGGAAGGGAGTTACAAGAATTGGGAAAAGAGGAAAGCTCAATCCATGATTTATTGGTCCATTTTAGATTCTTGACCGAGTAGAAAATGTGGCCTATAGACTCGCGTTACCTCCAAGTATGTCTCGTGTTCATAATGTTTTTCACATATCTGTGCTACGTAAATATGTGAAAGACTCGAACCACGTTATTGAGTTAGAACCGGACGAGATAGCCGAAGACTTAACGTACGAGGAGGTACCTGTCAAGATCTTAGATAGGAAGGAGCATGTCTTACGACTGAAAGGTCATACCACAAGTCAAAGTTTTGTGGAGGAACCATCTTTATTGAGAAAATGACACAGGAGTTGAAAGCGAAATGAAAGCGAGGTATCCTCACCTTTTCGAAACACCAGGTACGTACGTCAATTTCGAGGAAGAAATTTCATAAGGAGAGGAGGTTGTAAGACCCCAACTTATTATAAATGAAATTAAATTTCCTCTATTTATTATTTTAAAATAGTAAAGGTTGATTTGATTAATGTGGTTAGTTATGGGTAAAATGTGCAAATATTTCAAATAAGCAAGTGGTTATAAAATATTCATTATTGTCGGGGAATATTCGTTTGGTCGTGGAATATTCTTATTGTCGGGGAATATTCGTACGACAGCGCAGCCTTGTGTGGGCCCCATAACGGAAAGCGATTGGATGAAGGAAAACGACAAATATAAGTTGGTTATAAATAGCAGGCGTAGTTATTCACAGATTAATCATTGTTGGAATACACGATGGTTAAAACACAAGAAAGCTATTGCGATATTGCACCAATTATTGATTTTACGTGAAGAAGACACTACTCAATAATTGTTACATGAATTATTATTCAATATTTTATTTTATTGATTCAATAATTGTTGCGTTGATATTTTATATTGTTGTTGTTTCAATAATTGTCGCTACACAATATTTTCATTATCAAATCAATAATTTATATTATTTGAATAATATTATTAGATAACATTATTGGCAATGTCTAGAAAGTTCTGTCTAAAGAGAGGTTTGGTCACCTAATCGCTTGGCCAAGAAGGAGAAATTCTTATCGAAAGCCCCTTTTTGAGGAAACTACCGGTTATCGATATTGTGATTACGTAATATTATTTGTGAATAATTAATTATTGATTATTATGATAAAGAAAATATTCATTTATGTGGATATAGATGAAGAAAATTTTTAATGTGACAATTGTTGAAAATTGATATTTTATCTTTTTCGATAAAATAATTCATTTAAATATATTATTATATTTTAATAATATAATAATGGTGATATTTTTACAATGAATGTGGGATATATGAATAAATAAGGAGGAAGAGTATTTTTGTTACTAAAAATTGTTTAAAATATGTTAAACATGTTTGTGGGCCCATTTCTTGACTGAAATTTGATTATAGCCTGCAAAATCGCCCGTTTGTGGATTTCGGTCAATTTCTGTTTGGAAAAACTTTCTTCTGCAAAGTTGTAGAGAATGGAATTTCCTATGGAAAAGACATTAGGTTCGAATTTTTCTGATAAAAAGGCTATTTGTTATGAATTATTGAAACTCCGAAGTTCTGAAATAATTAATTTTTGGAAGTTTTAATTGTTTTATTTTAGAAAAATGTTTTTTGCAATCCCACATGTGATATAAATGTGCTGAATTCAGTTGGTCTAAGGTGGGCTTGAATTTGTTTAATTATAATATTATTATATTAAATTTTCTGCTTTGGTGTTCTAAGTATTTTCCTATAAAAAGGGTGTTTAGGTTAGAATTGAAAATCACACCAGAAACTGAAGTTTTCTCTCTCTTTCTCTCTCTATATTATCGAGCGTATTCTTGTGAGTATTTTGATACTTAGAGTGTTGTTATACGGTGCAAATTACTTCAGCACTATATCCGGTATTCCAGCTAGAAGTACTATCTTTTCGAGGTAAGGGATATTATTTTTTAAAAATGATATTATTTCTTTCAATACCATTATGCCAGAATATTGATAGTATTTTTCTTGTGAAATTCTTGTCTTTTAGTGTCGGGGTTACTATTCATGTATATGAAGACTATTCACGATATCTGAGATTATTCACGAATACGACACTATTCACAGAAAAATTAAATTTTCGTTTTTTGTCCAAAATATCTATTATGGATACTAGCTTTGATTGTATTCATGTTTTGATCATTCTTGAATTTTGCTCCACTATGATTATTTATGAAGTATTTTTGAACTCGGATTGTTTAAAATACGAATCCTTAGTATTTGTTCTTTTGTTT